>VZTF01008266.1:327981-708929 GCA_013397755.1 Cnemophilus loriae | reverse complement strand
TTCACTGTGATGCTGAAGCCACGAGAGAACTGTTTTCTTGTGGAGAATCTCCATGGTATGGCTAAGAAAGACTCTGCTCCCTAAGCGAACTGAAGAAAGGTTATTCTAGAGGTGGCAAACTGACTGAGAAACATCAGATTTTGTGTCTTTGCAATTGGCAGTGGGGAAATATCTGAAAGAGAAGTTTGGGGGGGAGGAGAGGTTTTCTGAACGTTTAATCTAAGTTTTATTATTTGGGTTTTTTTCTTTTTCCTCTTAGTTCTGTTAATAAAACTTTCTTTATGTTCTTTAAAGTTTGAGTCTGCTTTGCTTCTCCTAATCCTTATCTCACAGAGGGAAATGTCCTAAATAATAGGCCCAAACTTAAATTACTGCATTTAAATTGGATTGGTGAACTTAAACCACTACACTTCAATTGGTGTTTCTGCCCGGTTGTATCAAGCCACTACACTACAACTGGTGTTTCCGCCTGGTTTCGGACCAAAACTGTTACACTGTTACAGTTTTTATCACAACTGGGTTCTGACTGTTAGCACTCAGCTGTGGAGCCGGCTGTGCCCTTTTGGATGCTTTAGCATCTCTGCAGTATGTTTTGATGGAGTGCTGTGATACTCCCAGAGAAGTGTCACCTTGAAGTACCCAACTCGGTTGTAATGAGATTCCCTTGAACAGGTAACTGGCTTTTATTGCAGGTTCAATATTTAGAGCCCCTGGTGAGCCCCGGTACAGGCTGTTATGAAGAATAATTGATCTGAATTCATGAGACTGAGGTGAGGAAAGAACTAGCAGCATGTTTCTCTGGTTACATGTAAGGGTGTGAAGTGATTAATTTAAAATTGTTTCAGGGAGATCTGTTTATTTGCACTCCTGCCATCAGTGTAGAAGGCTTCAGGGAAGAGTCAGAAAAAAGGGTACTGGGGTCTCATTACAAATCTAATTTTAGTTTCCTGTTCTGAAGTTTAATACCACAGAGGGTGCAAACCCCTTCTTATTGTCAGGAAAAATTGAGGAACTTGGATTTCTGTAAGAATTTTTTTAAATGTGGTGGGGGGAGGAGAAAACCACCCCAGGGCTATTTTAAATAACTTTTGACTTTGGCCTTCGGGCATGCATGTCTGTAACAGGAAAGTTTAAACCCAGAGGTTTCTCATGATAACTTCCTGACCTCCAGATTTTTTACATCCATTTTTGGGTGTGTGTGTGGTGTATTTGATATGCAACTTTTGCCTGTTTTTAAATAAAGGAATGTAGCTCTGGTCTTATGGAAATCAAGACAACAGAAGATCTGAAGAATATGGGTTTTCTAATTAGTGAGCTTCAGTTTGCCTTGCTGTCTGAAGTTACTTTGACAATTGTATTATCAAGATCCTATTGCTGAAAAAGTTGTCTTTGGAAAACACTTCCTGTGTGAAACTGCTAAAGCAGTTGAGTTTTGGTTGTTTAAAATGGCTCTAGTTTTTTTGGGAAGGGAAATACCAGTCTTAAAAGCTGATCTGAGGTAAGCAGACTAATGATGTTTCAAACATTCTAAAACAATGGATGTCGTGGTAGTAGAGTGGGTTTTGAAACGGTGCAAACTTTTAAGTATGTGGTTTGTTTGATTTTGTTTGTTGGCTGGGGTTTTTGTGTGCTTGAGTTTCCCTGCGGAAGTTTAATGCCATGTTCACTCTGAGTCGTCTTCTCCAGTGTACAGGTTTTTTAAGGAGCTCTGCTGCCTAGGTAGCAAACTCTTTCTCTTTCCCACTGCAGTGTGGCTATATAATGCAGTTGGAAATCAAGGCACAGAAGAGATTGAGAGGAGGACCCAAAGGAACAGGACTTTATATTACACTAAGTAGAAGAAACTGCTTTACATCAATTGCATTATTCATTTCCATATATAAGACAGCTGAAGCCTAAATTTTCGTCGTGTGAATTAAGCTCAGGAAAAAAATTCAAGTCAACAGGCACTGAAACCTCAGATCATGCTGGGTAACTTGTCTGAGCTTGTGATGGGCTGTGTCTGGGTTCTGCAGTGAGCAACGATTTCATCGACAATTTGATTAATTGACAGTTGAAATTCTGGGAAGTCCTGTAGCAGTCCTGAGGGCTTTAGAGATTTCAACCTCTCCCAAACTCTTCCTGCCCATTTCTCATACAAGGCCCATAGCTTTTGTTTGTTGGGTCAGATACTGCCCCACAGTTTACTCCGTTTCAGATAATCCATCCCCCGTCCAAATCTCCCATCTTCTCAAGTTTAATGACTGAAGAGTAATTTGTTAGCATTCCCTGGTTTTGGTAGATTTGTTCTTTAAACCACCAGTGTTTCCTATCACGAAGTGTCCTTGTAATGCCAGAGCATGGCTTTGTTCCTATCACCAGGGGGTCAGACCCAGCCAGCACAGGTTTATGAAAGGCAGGTCCTGCTTGACCAACCTGATCTCCTTCTATGATGAAGTGATGCAGTTGGTGGATGAGGAAAGGCTGTGGATGTTGTCTGCCTAGACCTTAGCAAAGCCTTAACACCATTTCCCACAACATTCTCCTGGAGAAAGTGGCAGCTCATGGTATGGATGGGTGCACTGTTCCCCACAAAGGCAAACTGGCTGGATGGCTGGGCCCAGAGTGTGGTGGTGAATGGATTCACATCCAGCTGGCAGCAGGTCAATACTGGGATTTCCCAGGGCTCGGTATTGGGCCCAGCCCTGTTTAATATCTTTATCAAGGATCTGAACAAAGGGTTCAAGTGCACCCTCAGCCAGTTTGCAAACAACACCAAGTTGAGTGGGAGTGGCACTAAGGCTCTGCAGAAAGATCTGGACAGGCTGGATCGATGGGCTGAGGCCAGTTTTATGAGGGTCATTAAGGCCAAGTGCTAAGTCCTGCCCTTGGGTCGCAGCAACCCTAGGCAGCACTACAGGCTGGAGCAGAGTGGCTGGGAAGCTGCTCTATGGAAAAGGACCTGGGGTGCTGGTCAACAGTGGCTGAACATGAGCCAGTGTATGCCCAGGTGGCCAGGAAGGCCAATGGCTTCCTGGCTTGTATTAGGAATAGTGTGGCCAGAAGGAGTAGGGAAGGGATTTGTCCCCCTGTACTGGTGAGGCTGCACCTCAAATTCTGTGTTCGGTTCTGAGCCTCTCACTACAAGAAGGACATTGGGGTGCTGGAGTGTGTCCAGAGAAGGACAACAGAGCTGGGGAGGGGTCTGGAGCACAAGGTTTACAGAGAGCGGCTGAGGCAGCTGGGGGTGTTTAGCCTGGAGGAAAGGAGGCTGGGACACACATACCCACACACCCTTTATCCTTCTCTACAACTACCTGAATGGAGATCATATCGAGGTGGGGGTCGGCCCCTTTTCTCCATTAACAAGTGACAGGACAAGAGGAAATGGCATCAAGTTGTGCCGGTGGAGGTTTAAATTGGATCTTAGGAAAAAAATCTTCACTGAAGGTGTCATCAAGCATNTTTAGCCTGGAGGAAAGGAGGCTGGGACACACATACCCACACACCCTTTATCCTTCTCTACAACTACCTGAATGGAGATCATATCGAGGCGGGGGGCGGCCCCTTTTCTCCATTAACAAGTGACAGGACAAGAGGAAATGGCATCAAGTTGTGCCGGTGGAGGTTTAAATTGGATCTTAGGAAAAAAATCTTCACTGAAGGTGTCATCAAGCATTAGAGCAGGCTGCCCAGGGAAGTGGATGGGTGGATAGGTGGATGGTGGAATCACTATCTCTAAAGGTATTTACAAGATGTACAGGTGTGGCATGGGAACTTAGGGACACGGTTTAGTGATGTACTTAGCAGGTAAACAGCTGAACTCGATCTTAGAGGTCTTTTCTGTCATAAATGGTTCTACAGCTCTATGCTGAGAAGCACCAGTATACTGAGTATGTTTACCAGTTTATCGACTGTCTGTTTTGGAGAAGCACAGCTGCCTCTCCTGAAGTTTTGCTTCAGTGCAATTAATTTGAATGCCAGTGGTGTTTTTGCTGGCAACAGACTGATCTCATAGCACAGTTCAATCTTGTGTGGGTTTTCCAGGCAGATATGAGCTTTTCTTGTTATTCTCCAGGCTAGCTGGCTGTGAACTTGCCGAGAACAAGGTGACGTGTAAGGTGCTAAGCTGGAGCTAATGCACTTATTCTTCACGAAGTTCATTCATGTCTATGTGGAGTGCAGACAAAGCATGTTCAAGTCCCTCTGGGAAAGCCACAACAACCCTTTAAAGATGACATCGGTCTGGATAAGTCTTTAATTATGAGATGTTTGAAAGTACTAAGAGCTTTGTACAAGAACCAAAACTGAGAGAGTAATTACTAAGAGAGTTATAACAAAAGCATCTCACTGAAAATATTCAGCGTACATCAGCTTTAAATTTGTTGTATAAAATAAAGAGCCAGAAACAAGAATGAAACCAGTATCTAACTTTTCTTTCCTTGTGAGATGGTGCAGCTGACTTGCTACTTCTTTTTAGTACTGTTTCAATTACTGGATAATGGTTGAGCAAAGACAAACTTAAAATGCAGACAGTGGGTGCTAGATGGGATGTTAATAGAGGAAGAAATGGATTCAGCTTCTCTTTCAAAATGATTACGTGGCAGTGTTGCAAAGCGAAAAAGCAAAATTGCTTTTTTTGGAGAGGATGCAGAGTTTGATGGCTTTTGCAGTTTAATGGCAGACTTTCAAAGTATTAAAAGTAATGAGGTACAGCTTTACATTAAACAGGCAGCGTGAACTGTTTGTCATGTGTCTGTCGTGGATATTAACTACCATGGAGGGGATGTTGTCTCTAGAATTTGGCGAATTCGTTTTGCCAAGCTCAGAGATGTCTTTGGTTTGAGACCTTATTTTTGTCTTTATTGCTATTGATGTCCTCTAAGGAAGAACTGAAAGGAGGATGGAAAAAGGGGAAGAGAGCACTTCGTATAAGTACCTTGTCTCATTTTATAGTAGTGGTAGTTTGTGGCAATGCCAGCCATTGAGAATCCAGTGTTTGTCGGGATTCTCAACAGCACAGATGCTCTAGCTGCTTGGTTTATGTGTGGTGTGCTGTGTCAGCCTTGTCACTTGTGTTTAAGGCTTCCTTTAACTGAATGACAGTGTAGCAGTGATAGAACAGAGATGCAGAAAAATGTAAACTTCTGGGAAAGCTCAAAGTAAAGCTTGAAAGAGCATCACATCTTTTCCAGAGCAGAGCCTTGCCTGGAAGGAAGCAAGAGTACCTTCAGTCATTCTTTGCACCTGATAGAGGTGAAAAAGGGTGGAGGGGGATGTTGCATTGCCATAGCAGGACCAGAAAGCACATACAGGGATTGTGTGACAAGGCAATCTTGGATTCAATTTCAATCTTTCTTCTTTTTAACCATTTTTAGAGTATGGTGGTAAGTGGAAACTGCTCCATTATTTTGCCCAGAACTTCTTTGCGCCACTGCTGCCTGTGGCCTATGAAGACAAAGGGATGTTGCACATTTACGGTGTCTCAGATCTTCATGTGGACCACAAGCTGACTTTGAGGGTAAGTGATACCTACCTCACCACTCTCGCGTGCCTTCTGCAAAAATGTGAGAAGCTAAAACAAGCACATCTTTGTACAGACAAGCTTCAGTAAGGCAATGATCAAACAGCATGAGGTGCAACTCTAGTCGTTAATCTTCTTAGGGGCAACACTGTCCTTTATTATAGTAGTATGTAGTGCTTCACAGAAGAAGGAATTGCTTTGCTTATAGCCTGTAGGTATAAGGCTGAAATTAACTATTCTGTTGAAATCTTAAAGGGATTGCTGGGACTGTTCCCTGGGTGTTAGAACTAGATTAACTGACTAAGTAGGAGGGAGAAAAGGCATTGTACCATTGCTTAACTGTACTCAAACTATATGGCTTTGGGAGAAAGGACTGGATTATTTTTTGAAATATGAATAGCACATCTTTAATTGGAAGGTCACCTATGCATGTCACCATTTTGCAATTGATGCCTTAACTGTTTTCTGATAATGCTATAGAAACTGATAGGATTTTTAAGGCAGTATTTAGGCTGCTGAGTTTTTTTGTAGACAAGAGTCTTCCTTTTCAGCTTGTTACACTTTGTTGCTGTTAATCATATGGCAGCCAGATCCCAGATGAATTTAGGGACGATTTTTCACTACAAGATACACCTCCTGACATGAAGGGTGTCCCATGTGAAAATGCTGTGAAGGATGGAAAAACAGACCTCGAGACCTGGAATGACTCACTAGTCACTACTAGTGTACGAGTATGAGTCACTACTAGTAGTATGAGTATGTCAGCTCCTAGATCATTGCTCTGTCTGGTGGGCTTCCATGAATTTTCAGATTTATAAGGTTGCTTATATGAACTAATATATGGTACAGAAAATGGTTGCGATTTCTGGATAGTCAGTTCTTGGAGTAGAACTGCACTTAATGAAATTGTTCATTTCTGGTCTGAGTTATTCTAACAGACATAAATTCAGATTTTCTGATAGCATCAGAGAGGTGTTGGCAGCAGGATAGTTCTGATGAATACTGTATATTGCACCTCAAGAAAATTTGGAACTTGACTCTTGAAAGGAGTTAAGATCTATTTGTGACTGCACAGTCCTGTTAAGGCAAAAAATAACTGAAAATTTATGAAACAGAATGTTGTAATTAAGTGCTTCATTTCCAAATTATGCCTTTTTTAAAAGGGTATATTCATAATGCATGGCTGATGTCTGGGAATGTATTTTGCTCTATTAACATAACTTTCATAATACCTTTTAAGATGATGGAGCTTGCTTCTGTTTAAGGATGATTATGCAGAAGCTCTAGCATACCCAGTTGGGTTACATCAGATAACACTGAGCAATCTCAGGAAAATCCTTTGTTTGACTTTTTTTAATCAAGGAAGGGAGGAAAAAGAGTCATCAAATTAGTCACTCAATAATTCCATTTCCCAGCACTCCCTTGGCAGAAATTTGCAATCTCTTCCTCTCAAGGAGCCTGGAGAAAACAAAAAAGTTTTGTAGATCAAGAGCAGCTCCAGACTGTTTGAAATGGACCTCTTGTTAGGTTTTTAGAACAATCTAATTTTTATCCCATATCTATTGTTTAAATCTTTGTGTATTTTCTTGCTAGGTAGAAATCAGCTGGTGCTGTCAGAAAAACATCTGTTGTAATGAGCGATCTGAAATCTAGGATGCTGCATTGTTTTCACAGATGCAGCCTTTCTTCTAAGCTTTGTGCTCTCTCAATGTGCTTGATAGGTCCTTGTGTACGCCTGGAGCTCTTTGGAGCCAGTATGCACCCTTGCCAGAGAAGGTGTGACTGTTAAAGCACAAAGTGCTGTCCCCATCTACAAGGAGTCCATCAGTGACCTTCTGGAAAGATGCAGAAATTGTACCAGGAAAAGCTGTGTTATTACTTTCTGTCTCGTGGGAGAAGATGGGCTCCAGAGTCCTACGAACCATTACTTCCTTTCGTCTTTAAAGGATGCTGTGGGATTAGAAAAGACCCAGCTTAGTGTAAGCATCAATCATGCTAAATTACTGTATTTGGTTTTGCTAATCTTACTGTTTTGAGTTGTTTGCTGGCTATGCAGTGTCTAATTCCACTGAATGTTCTTTCTCCTTAGTTGTTGCTATTCTGGCTTCCATGTTGAATTCAAAATGAGATTTTTTTTCCTGTGTCACTATACGTGTATCTAAATAAGACCAGTGAGGTTTGTTAATTTGTATGTGTGTGTTTTTTGTCTGCGCTTTGTTTTGTTTTAAATAATGAAGTCTCCCTTTCATTTGTTTAGATTGTCTTTCACGTTGCAGCATTGCTCCTTTCTTTCTTTTTGTCCCTAGACAGCAAATAGCATCATGACAAGTTTTCTGGCTTGCAGACAGCACTGTAATGTCAGCGTTAGGTGATCCTAGTTCAGCTGAGTGTGGAGTGCATTATTGTCAGCAGTATTTCCTCTGGAAGTGCTCACGCTCTCAGATCAGTGTAACATTGCTAACATGCAGTATTGCATGCTCCTTTCCTTCTCCTTCAAATCCCTGCCCTCCAGTAAGGGTTCTGATGTGCATAATAGTGATTATTTCTTAATAGCTGGCAAGTGTGTCAGTCTCCTAAACAGGCACAAAGAGCATCAGTGTTGTATAACACTGTCATTTAGTCACTTTGCTGCTTTTCCTAAATTTCTTCTGCTCCTAGCAAGCTTGCTGTATATATAGAGAGCATGCATGCCCTGTGTTTGTGTGCACGTGCATTTTGTTAAGCCTAACTTCTTAGCATGTCCATCTTATTGGAAAATTTTTAATCATCAGATGGGCAGGATGGGGACCTTTGTGTTCTCACATTTGGCTTTCAAACTGCAGCTTTGCTTTTTAGTGCTAAACTAAATAAGGGGGGAAAAAAGGTCTAATCTCTTTGAATCTGGACCAGCATAATTGCTTTACAAAAAAGAAAATGGGCCAGATTTTCCCTTCTTATCTCTTCCACAGCAGCACAGCCTGCCTCCTGAGTATATAAAGAAATCAGCCTGTTTTAATTTTTTTTTCATCTGGTGGTACAATCTGGAGTCTGAGTCATGCTGTGGGGGGGTTTTTTGTTTGTTTTGGTTTGGTTTTTTGGTTTGTGGATGATATCATCAATAAGAAAAGCTCTGCAACTGGAGCATCGTTGGAAAATTTCATTCCTTAATCTTGTAACTGTGTTGTCTTTGCAATACTAACTAATAAGGATAGCTAACAAGGATAAATGCAAAGTGGTCATTTTAAGAAGTGCTGCTGTGATTAAAAAAATTACTCTGTTTTGCAAGAGGCTGGTACGTCTATACTTAGTTACTAATAAACTAACTAGACTTTCAAATACATTGCTAATCCAAGAGCTACTGTTCGTAGCATTGCTTTTAAAAAGCATCAAGGCGTTAGTATTTCTTCAGGAAACAAAATGTAGAGGATGTGTGCTTTTTCTCAAACATGAATAGCGTTGTGTGCTTTTCTTGTAACCGGAACATGATGTCTGCATTGACTGTAATTTGTCCTCTTTTTATAGATGGTTAATTGGTCTTTGAAAGTTATGTAGCATAATCTTTCATTGTGATGAATGGGGAGTGCTTCGTGAAAATGCATCCTGGTTGGGATTTTAAGTCTCTCTGAGATTTAACTACTGATAGAACTTAATATAAAACATTATACCTTGACCTGGTATTTTACAACTATTTTTTTTATATTTTACTAAATGAAGTATAAGGCCTTCACTGCCATGATGCATTAAGATGAGATGACTTTCTGTCTTATTGGGATTTTTACCATCTTTTGCTTCTGTGTATTTCTATTATGTATGTAATTGAAAGGCAAGCTCTTTTAGTAGATGTGAATTGATAAGTTAAGTGAAGTGTTGGTGAAAGGACAAATCTCTTTCACTGCAAAAAGTACGGGATACCAGTACTATGTAGAAGTCAGGTTACCATTTATTCAGTTATTTTCCTAAGAAGATGGCAAAGTGATAATACTTCTTGGCATTTTTCCACAATCGGTAGTATTCTGTAGGAAGGCTCTAGTAACATTTGCAGGTTTTGCATGATTCTTACATATGAAGAATATTAATTTTCATCAAATATGGTTGTCCAGCCTGTTTTACTGACGTGCAGGTCTTCCCCAGTCTGGGTGTAACTGGGGTCTTCTTTAACACGTATTTTTTTTATAATACGTTTTTTAAATTTCTCTTTCAGGCTTCTGTATCCAAACAAGATGACATTTACGTATTTGTTCTTCAGACCACTGCAATTGCTCCTTTTGTTTCTCTGGATGTAGGGAGTATAAAAGGCAGATTTAGTGATAATGGTTTCCTCATGACTGAAAAGAAGAAAGTGGTTGTGTTTTATCCTTGGGAACCTACCAGTGTTGAAGAACTAGAAAGCTCACTGATCTTGACTTCTCTGCTGGACGTTGTCTGAGGATACTTCATTTCCTTCTAGATAAAAGAGTGGAACAGGAGGAGAAAAAAAAATTAGAAGAATTTGACTGAAGTTGAAGTGACATACACTTTGAGCTGGCTGAAGAACATACTGTCTATTCCTGTCATGTGCATTTTAACTGCTGGTTCAATGTAAAGATACCAACAGCAAAGCTTACATATAATATATGTGGTGTATTGAAAGCACATCCATATTTTTTTCTAGTTTCACTATGCTCTAAGTGGAAATTCATTTTAGAATAACAGCAAGGTATGCTGGGCGCAAGGGAGAAGGATAGGGAGTGAAGCTGGGACTACCTCCAGTAGGCCACCAAGCCACTCCATGGGCAGGTTGCTGAACACTGGGCTTGTCTGTCAGACATGGTTTGAAATGCAGCTGGGATCTTGCTGGGGTTCCACAAGGATCCTCTCTCCACCCAAGTAAATATTAATTTTCTTGCAAAGCAGAATCAGCACCACAATAAGTGGAGTTTGAACGAGCTCTGCCGCTGATGTCCATCGGTGTCGTAAAAGCACCACATGGGTGATACTTGCTGGTGGTGTGGGGAGTCTGGAGCACATGTTGGGGGAGCAGCTGTGTGTTCCATTGCAGAACTCAGACTGGGGGTCGATTTCTTGCAGTGGTCACAGTTTTAATGGGCAGAGAGATGAGCATATTGACTGATACCTTGGTGTTAACCAAAACTGACGTACTCCTGAGCAAGAGGAAGAACTTATAGATGAAAGGGAAATGATAAATGAAAGTTTCTTACAAATGCTTTATTGGGTCACCAAAACAACTGCAGTGGTATCTGATCCAAAACTAGTCCTAGTTAAAAGAAGACATGAAAACAATCAGTGTATGGATGTGTATGTGCCAATGTTTATAGATTTTGTAAAATAAATCGGGAAAATGACAGTCATGAGTAAAACTTAAAAAATGCAGGCATTGACAAAGGAAATTAAAAATTATTCTGAGAGGCATCATGGGCCAACAATACCAGAAGAATTCTTCAGTTTTTTTGGTGTCCTGGAATCAAAGTGGAATCAAAGCAGCAATAAAGTCAAAATAAGGTAAGAATGAAAAAATTTGGAGAAAATATGATTAATATGTACTGCTGTAGTGTATTAGGAAGAGGGCAAGTTTGTTGATGTCTTTCTCTTACATTGATGAAGAAGTGTCTCTTCCAGCAACATCTAGATAGAATTTCAAAATGGCACTTAATAGTGTTAAATAAATAAAACTTCGGAGGAATCACCTGTTTAAAGACAATCAAGAGGCTTATCTGGAGGTCAGTGATATTTGTTCATCTCAGCATATGAGTGAAGTTTGAGATATGTAGAAAAGAGCTTTTGGATTGCTAGAAGCAAAACCCAAGAATTTGGATAACTGTGACCTTGTCTAGCCTGTCACAATTTTTAGGCAAAATCATGAAAGAAATGATGTGGTGCATGATTAATAAGTGATGAAGTGGCTAGGCAATTCATGTCTATCAGCACAGTTATCTAGAACAGCATTCTATTATTTTTTTTCCCTGTTGCTTTCTGCAGTTACCAGATTGACATAGCAAGGTTTGGGCAATTTTTTGAATTATTGCTGTTTTTGAAGGTCAGAAGCTCCCTAAGGAGTAGGTCCATTCTTTCTCACTGGAAAGCTTTAATTCAGCACTAGGTGCCCTTATGAAAGATTAGCCACTGCTTAAGCCAAATGCTGGAACTCAAAACCGAATTTAAAGGCGAAGGTTGACTTCCATTATTGTCTTAATATTCTTAATACGTTGTTTTGGTTTCCTGGTATTGTAGCAGGTGTGTATTTATAGAAGCTGTTCTCTTGCCATGCAGCAGTGGCTGTAAGGTGTGCTTTGGTTAACCATTTCCCTTTGGTACTTTCGCAGTGGCGTCCTGTGCTATACTTGGTTACATTGTTCTGCCTTTGTCTCAGATCAGGGCACAGATAGGAAGGCAGCACTCCTACCCTGCACTCCTATCGACGCATCCATCTTGCCAGCTGAGTGTTGTTACAGCTACAGCAGCACCTATATTGCCAGTTCTCTCTGATGGGAGTTTGGCAGCAGGAGCGTTAGGAGGAGCATTTGGTAAGTGTCATGGTGCTTGTCCTGTGTCATTAAATTATTGGTGGCAGTAGTAGAGGGTACTGGCCTCCGTCAGTGTTCTTTCAGGGTGCTGCCTTGCAATGTCTTGTTCAAGGACCAGTGAGTTTGCTTGTGCTGATGGCCTTTGTTTGCTGCCAGGCCCCTCTGGGCTGTTCTCCACTGATGGCAAAAGCAGCAGCCAGAGTGCCCCACAGCCATGACAAATCTCTTTCCAGAACAGAACTTGAGAGCAGGTTTGGGAAGAGCACTGTATAGTGTTGGCTAATCTGTTGTCCTAAAACTGGTCTCTGGCTGTGATTTGGCTCTGAACCCATTCTGGGCTTGCAGAGGCCATTCTGAGCTTTAGAGGGCACCTGTTCTTTTGTACTTTCTGCCACACAAGGAAGACTTATTTTGCTCCAGTTTACTAGGGCATGTCATTGGAAGCTTTTTCAAGTTCTGCATCTTCTCCAGGAAAGAAGCATGTAAATGTATCTAAAAGTTCCTCTCTAAACAAGTGTTCATACTTCTATGTCAGTCTTTCTTGTTACCTGCTGTTTGCATAACTTGTGGCCTGGACAAATCTTCTGCCTTAGAGGCACATCTTTCTTCAGTACTTTTACTTCTCTTAGTTCCCTTTTGGTTTTGGAGATGTGTTGCAGAGACCATTTCAGTGACTTGAAGCAGTGTCAGGAGCAGAGAAATGTGCCAATGAGTTTCTTATTTTCAGTACAGGATAGCTGGTTTTTGAAGCTTACAAGCCAGCCTTTATATTGTCAGAATCACTGTATTCTTTCTTACCCACTTAGGGAACCAGGAACTCATGGTTTGAAACTTTTAGGACCAGTTTCAGCCCGAGAGTTGTGTTTACATAACTCTGCTTTCCAGTCAGATGTTACAAGGTAATGAAACAAAAGCCCTCAGTTTAGCTTAATTAGTGTGGAAAACCAAAACTTAAATGAACAAAGGCCATCTCTGTAAGAAGTAGAGTCAGTCAGTAGAGACCTGTAAATACCTGGTTTGATCATTAGTGTGATGCTGCTCTGTGCATGTGTGCGCTGACTCCACTGGAATGTTGCAAGTGCCACAGGTTAACAGGTGTAAAGTCTGTCACAAGTGTTTTCCCTTGCAGTATGGAATGGAGGCCACTGCTCTGCTAGTGCTCTTCTGCATTGTGCATATGCCAAGGGTGACTGGATGGCTGAAAAATCCTATAGCAGTTAGGTTTAAGTGAGGCCATGGGAAACCTCTGCAGCCTTGGAGAAACAAACTCCAGCCTGGCTCTAAGTGGGACATCAGGCTCCTTCATAGTGCTGAATGGAGAAAATTAACTCCTTGGTAATTAACTTGTGTTGTCTTTTGCTGTAGCTGTAGGAAACTTTTGAAGCCAGCAAAAGTTTGGACTGCACTGTTGGCCATTACTCTAGAACTGCTTTATTTCAAGACGTGATCTTCCAGAAAAGCCAGAAGCTGTGGATGGTGGGCGAGTATTGACCACTGCACCCTGAGCTAACAAATGGGCACCACCATTCCTGTCACTTTACCTGGGGGAAGCAAGGAGAGTGGCTCTTTTTTCTTAAATGCATGAAAACATTTTACTTCCTCAGACAAAGGAGAAAAGACAGTTCATACACCACAACATGTAGGTAAGATTCTTACCCTTCCTGCAGTCCACGGAATCTCAGGATGCTGCCTAGAATTTCCCACTGCCACAGTGATTACTAAGTTTGTAAATACATCCCATGATGATGCCAAGAAACTTACAGCTGTGGCAGCCAATCTAAAATCAAGGGCAGTTTCTGAATAATTCATTTTACATCAAATGTAGAGAAGATCTGTAGGGATCTGTTGTCACAACTTTTGCTGCATTCCACTAATTTCTGATGTTTATTACTGCAGTACAGTAGCAGAATAATGGAGCGAGCTCTATTCCACTGCAAGTGCAGATTAAGTTTGGAGGTTTCTCTCTATAAGCCAGGTGTAGACAGAAGCTCTCATGCTGATTCAGCTGGTTCGTGGATTCTTGCAGGACTGTTTGTTACTTTATTCCATCACACGTGTGAAATAGGAATGGCACTTCCTCTCTTGGCAAGGAGGTGTAAGGATAAATCTGTGTGTGAGGCGAGCAGATCTGATGACGAGGTCCACGAACATACCTTGATAGTTACCTGACACGAACACATTTGCTTTAAATGTTTAAGACTTGGCATTGCTCACACTTCCTCTTGCTAAGCCTCCTTCCTCTATACGTTACGTTCATCCTCACACCTGCAAGGAGCCTGACCTTCTCCCATGAGTGCAAGAATCAGTGTACAGGATGACCACTAATAATAAGAAGAAAAGGTCAGGCAAAAAGAGTAAAGTTGTGTGTTTTAGCATTTTCTTCTAACCGAGTTGCTTGCAGTAAACAGGTTTGCTCTGCCAAATGGAACTACACAAGACATAAATGTCTCCTAGTAGATATCTTGCCACTTTCTGTAGTGTGTCCCACACTTGTTGGTGTGTTCTAACTCCTACTCTTGCCTAGTTCTAACACCCTGTGTAGCTTGCCTGCAACACATACTTAAGATGCAGAAGGTTTATGCAGGTAGGAAAAGTTGTCCTGTTATGGGGACTCAGCTGTAAAAATTTAGTGTTCCATTCTGAATTACTGAGAATACTTTTAAAATTAGCATTTTTCTATCTCTGAACAAAGGGAAAAACCTAAAAGGACTAAAGCCTTTTTTATTAAAATACACTGAAACTCAGAAGCTGCCAGACTGCCATTTAAATCACTTCAATACACAGGGCCTAAGAGACCTGCTGTGCTTGATCACCAAGCTGATAAACAGCTATTATGCTACATCTGGTCATGACGTGCTTTAAGGAAATACAGATCCAGGTGTCTTCTGGTGGTTTAAATGCAGAACTGGACAGAACTAAAGATAAAAGGTGTGAGTAACAGCCAGGGTGCCCTGGTGACCTGCAGGATTGTAGAAACCTCAGTAAAAATCTCTGCCAGTCCCCTGAGCTGTGCTGGAAATTCTGTGGAAGCAGAAGGTTTTTACTTGGACAGCAGCTCTCCTAGGGCTCAAAAAGCCCCTCCACCCCTGGAATATGACAACCTTTGCCTGTTTCTATTACAACTGGAATACAAAGAGAACACTGGAGAAGTACATTAATTGAACAAAAATCTATATGACTTAGACACTGCCTGGATGTGGGTTATACACAGAAAGAATGGCATTTTTACTATTACTCATCTTCTCTGGAAGTAATTAATGTTCTCAGTAATTCAGCTGGATATAAAATTAGTTCACAAGTTTTTTTCATTACTTGTAGTTTAATTCATTACAGCACCTACTGCTCTAAACATAACCATTCTCAAGGTTTATCTTGATTAATTTTCTCAGGAGTGACACCCAGGTTACTGAAGACTGAGCTGAGCCAAGAATGACCCTGTCATTGCTCCATCTTTGTGCCACAAAAACTGGCTACAAGTGAGTGACAATGGTACAATGCCTCTCGGCTTTTTTGTGAACTCTGATGCCTGTTCTGTTTAGTTGGACCGACATCAATAACAGGACACTCACCATCTCAGAATCGATGTCAGACAAGAAGAAACACTGCTCATGAGCACAGTTACTACAGGAGATTCTAGAAAGCCCAAAAGAGAACTGTGTCATTAGAGATTTGCTGAGACACAAAATAGTTGGTTTCATTGTAAATTGAAATTCTCTGCTGCCTTAATGATGAGAACTAAAACAAGGCAGATGCTTTAATCCCAAAGCACAGCTGCTCAGCAGTAGCTGATGGTCCTGTTCTCCCCCCACAAAAGATACTTTAGCTTTAAGAGAGGTGGCTTGCAACCCTTCGTTTATTTTAGTGCTTGGAAATCCGCATGATCTTGTATCAATGTCTAAAACTGAGATGCTAAATCTTCAATATCTCTACTTGAAAGGTAATATAAAAATCACAGCAAGCACAGACAGGAGAATTAATTTTGGGGTTTTATTATAAAAGTAAAATAAAAATAAGCATTTAAAAAGCACACTTTTTCAAAAAGGAACAGATATAAAAAACTATTTACAAGTAGGAAAATGCCAAACTTGAAAAAATTTTTGAGTAAGAGGCACCGAAGTTTAAATACATTATTTGAAATATACAAGATTCTTTTAGGATTCTCTTTTTGCTCTGAGTTGTCGCTGTTGTGATTAAAGTAATGATTTTCCTTTGCCAGCTATTCAATGAGCTGTTTTCACGCAACTGTGCTGCAAAAATTATGAAGAGAGCAGGTACAAACTGTATCCTCTCACAACTCTGTGTGCTTAACCTCTTTAGTAAGTAAGTTTGTATTATGCATTAACAATTTCTTTTTCATCTGTAAAAGAAAATCCTCCCAGACCAGGAAAGCTCAGTCAGTCTTTCACAGCATCCCGTCCTGTGTATTAATGCAGCAGTGGAGCCCTGGTTATTGTAAATGGCTTGTAAGTGAATACAATTAAATGTACTTGAAGAAGGAAGCAATGGTGAAGAGTCACGTGCTGCAGTTGCCATTGGTTCGGGTTCAGGTGGGATTCTTCCAGTGCACTTCTGGTTATGAGTTCCCTTCCCTCTGGCCAGGATGACACTGATGTAATTTGAAATGTCCGATTTGTTCCTGTAACTGCACACTGCTAATTGAACATCACTAGTCAGCTATATAACTGCTTTGCCCTGAACTTCCATGTCCATAGCCCAGGGCCATTTTGCCAAGTGCTGGTGAGGACTTGCTGTTCAGAGAGTCTGAATAAGTGAAACTCAGCTTGCGGAAGGAGGTCTCCACACCACTGTCACACGTACTCTCGGTGTCTTGAAATCTGCTATTATAGAGCTCACCTGAGGGACAGAGAAAAGGGAAACACCATCTTTTGTGTGGCTTGAGCAAGGTTGCTTTAAGAAAAGCCTAAGGAATACAAACCAACAGGGTTAAGCTCTTCTATAGGAATATAACTCTAACATGAGGTATTATAATAGGAAAAGCTGTGCTGAATGTTTCCAGGCCACCAAAGCACATGATCTGATGTACTGCTGGCAGAGATGAACTTGCAGCTAGAGCTTGGACCAGATGAGAAGCCTGATGCTCTGCTGACACTAATGTTGTCACTGCACTCTGATCAGGACTCTGCCCGACTGTGGCAGTCGCAGGGCAAAAGGTTCTCTGGTTCTCAGAGTCACACTCTGAGCAAGTGTACAGCTCCAGGTTCCTAAAGCTTTTAATTCATGTTATTTCAACTTACAGATTTCTTTTGGAGACAAATAATTGAAGAGTTTTCATCTAGTAAGTGACCCTGAAACAGGAACAAGTCAGCAGCATCTATCACCTGTGCAGAATCCACAGAAGAAGTGCCTGACTGCAAGAGGTCAGTATCCGAACTGAAAGTATGATGTGGGATCAGTGTGACTAAAGCAGTGGTGGCATCTTAGAGTTCAGTCTTGTTTTTCTAAACAAACATCTTAAAATAAACGATGTGATGCCCTCCATTCATGTTGCAAAGGAGCAGAACCCCTCTTACCCTTCAAGATTAATCTAAAGGGGCAATATGTGTACAAGCACATTTTTGGGTGGGTGTGAAGGTTTATTCCGTGACTGACCAAACAGTTTTCTATAGAGAATAAACTGGTAATGTTAGACTGGAATGGAGTGACTGTGGTGTTTCTTTTTTCTTTCCAGAAATACGTACGGTATTTTTACACAGGGTGTTAAGCTTCTACATTAGGCTACAGGCAGCGCTACCGGTGTTTGAACAGGAAAAAACAAAGGTTTTTGTTACCAAACCTGGCCAGGCAATGACTGAACATCCCTGACGACAAACTTCTCATGACCTCTTTTTTTCTTAGTAGAGTTCCCTGCCCAAAAACACTGGAGGACCTCCAGCAATGAAGATGCTCAGAACTCAAATGGACATAACATGGGCAACCTCACGTAATGTTACACTGGCCCTGCTCTGAGCAGGTAGTTGGCCAGCAGGACTGCTGACGGTCCTGTGTAACTTAAGCCATCCCCAGTTTCTCTGCTTACAGAACACTGGGCCATTTTGGAGTGCTACACATTGTGGAAGGAGAAATTTAATACCGAAGTCTTACTGAGAAGTGTAGGACCCCAAAATATTTTTATTTATCCAGCTATGAGGGGGAAATAAGTCAAAAGATAATGGCACTTGTACCATGTCTAAGAGATAATTGCCTATATTCTCAGTACATCCAAGGCATTACCATTGGCTAATGGCAGGTGTCTGGTTTTAGCAAAGGGCAGCAGTATAATGAATATTGTGATGCCGGCATGCTGATTCAAGTGGTCCATTTTTCCTCTCTCTTCTACACCTAGCAGATACCTGTGATGAGAGGGGTCATGCTGCAGTAAAATATTTCTGAAACCAGTAAGCAGGTGAAGCAGCGTGTGCAAGAAGGTGTGCAAGCTATCAGCAATCCTAGATAAGAGTGGGGAGGGAGAATTTTAAAAGAAGTCTTAAATAAAGCTCTTCATATTTTGCTGTCAATTTTACCTGTCTCTCCATTTGCAAAGGTGAGCGGTGATGATGGAAGAAGTTTTGCTGTACTGTCCTCCAGGTGAAATGGTCTGCGTGCAATGGATAGTGCTTCCTGAACTATTTCTATGGCTTCTGTGTGATCCATCTGTCTCAAAGCAGTGATCAGCTCTTGAACTGTACCACCAGAAACCTGAAAGAGCAGACATCAGATACTCAGCATTGTGCAGGCTGGCTAAAACTGCAGGGCTGCACTGTCTTGCCATGCAGGAGGACAAGGTTCTCTAAGTGTCTGAATGTTCTTTATAACTTGTTACAGCACATTACCTCATAGTTATCCAGCAGAGTTTTTGATGGGGAAGGGCTCAACCTGAAGGCATTATTAAGTATGCCAAGACCCAGTTTTTGTGCTAGGGTGGACCAGTTTTTGGTTGGATCAGGCGATTCCAATAGTTTGTAAAGCTGCGTCTTGGAACTCTCATTCAGCTCTCTCAAATGTCCTGGGGAACAGAGAAATATGTTAGTTTATTATTTATACAAATCATGCACCAGTTCATTTTTAAGCAGAAATGAAGCCAAACTGAAGACTATTTGAGAGTCCAATCTCAGCATTTACAAATGTATTGCTGCAATACTGCAAATGTACTCCTTGTCCTTGAAACCTCTAAAGGGGAATCCTACTCATTCTGTCAGTGAGGGGGTGGGAGGGTACTTTTCTCTCTCACCAGCTCAGTTACAAGCTATTGAAGGGCAATGTCTTCTGCCACTACAGTTTCAGTACTCATTTACTAGAGGGATATTGTAAGGTCTTTATAGGTGTTACCTTGTGTCAGTAAGTCCTCCAAAACCTCTGCTGACTCATAGGGTTTGCCATTTAATATGTCATACACCTAAGAGAGAATACATTAAAGTCAGTATTTAGCAGAAACCTGGTTAGCATCCATTAAGTTTCAGCAGTGTTGTATAAAACCCTAATTCCATCTGTAAATCAGCATTTTTTTCCTCTCCCAGGCTCAGTATGACTAAGGATACTGTAGGAAACCTGTGCTAAACTTTAGACAGAAGTCTTGAGAAGTTAATCTCTCTTTATTTTAAGCTGTGTCATCTGGCAACTATTTTGAAGACACAGAGGAAGTCTTAGCGGTAAATAAATGGCAGTAGCAGGGGCTAAGCAAGGAGCTGCTGCCTGTCTGCAAGCAGTCATTTAAAACACAGCCTGGGTTAGATTTTCACCTAAGGCTGGTACCACTCTGCAGCTCCAGATGATTAGAGATGCTGACTGCTTGTCCTTTACACTCACACCAAGCCAAATGCACAATAATCAGCTTAATCACTGTTTGGGTAGAACACAGGAGTGCAATTCTGAAGAACGCTCAGCAAAGAAACCCACTGGAGAGTGGGCCTTCAAACACAAACTGCCCACCCAGCTAAATACTTTCCCACACTGAAGACTGTAGTGCCACTACTTCAAGAACTGCCTGGTCATTTCTGTTCAGCAGCATTAGTCTGTTCAGTGGAGCTTCCTTCCAATGCAGCTTCCTTCCAGTGCTGTTTCATCAGGGGAGTTTTATGGCTGAATTAGCTTCATTTTTGATGGCAAATTAGTCTAATTAATTGAAATAATTGTGGGTGCAGTGAAAGGAGCCGGCTGAAAGAGCTGAACTATCCTTTTTAATTAGAAAAAAACAACCAAAAAACTAAAATTAAAAACAGACCACATACCTCAGTGTTGGCTGCCATATCCAGTGGTGTTGTTCCTGGCACAATCCCTTCATCATCATCTTCATCATCTTTCACATCATCTAGATCAAACAATGGCTCAAAGTTCTCAATGTGAGGATTTGCACCTGAAAAGCAAATGTGGGGGGGAAAAAAAGGGCTTCAAGTTGCTTCTCAACAATATTTAAAATATGCATTCTATGTACTGAATGGCAAATCAGCTAATTTAACTACTCCAGCTAAATTATATATTAAGCTAGCAAGTAGCTCTTTCTATCAATTACATTTAAATGTTGTCACATCTATGTATAATGCTACTCTCCATTATAAAGAGGGAAAAAAACCAACAAACTGAGCCTTAGGGCCCAAAGAAAGAGCTCTGGTTCTGTCAACTGACTTCCAGTCCCATCTTGCCTTACATAGCACAGCATGAATGTGATGAAGTGATGGTGTGGTGCTGCTTTTTAGAGTGTCAGAGAAAGTAGGGGAGTTTTTAAAAGGCCAGGCAGACAGTCTCAGCAATGGGAGGCTTAGGTTTCTGTTTTAAAGGAGAAAAATCAGGTTTAAATACAATTGACAACATGTTCCAATAAATACTCCAACCTAATTCTTCCAAAGTGACAACAAATAGGAGACGCTAACAAGCTCATGCTTCAGTGATGGGGTTTTTTTGGGCTTTTTGTTTCTAAAGCAGCCCAACACTTATCCCAGATATATAAAAAGGTCTCCTCTCCACTTCTTCAGCTATAAAAGCTACAAAAGATAGTCAAAAAACTTCCCAAAATCCTCAAGAGATTTTTTTTGACCAACGTAATTTGCCTTTCTAGCCATTAGATGGTGCTGAAGAGTGATTAGTATAGCACCTCAGAGCAGGACTTTCTGAAGAAATTCAGACCTTCTCTCTTTTAACATCTGACTTCCTCCACCCATTATTAAACAAGTTCACTGGCATATTCTTTTCTGCGTGCAGCCTTCTAATTTGAATTGTCACTGTGAAAGAAAACTCTCCAGCAAAGATTCTATTTCCATACCTGCTGCTTTGAGAACTGCTGCCAGTTTTGTTGAGCCCCTTCCAGCTGCTATGTGAAGCGGAGTTGTTCCATCATATGTAGTGCTGTCCACATCTGCATCACCCTAAGTTTTTATTGCGTGGCAAAAAGAAAAGAAATCTGTACAATGCAGCTGCAGAGGCTCATGTGAGCATAAACACTGCTACTGTGCAAGTAAGCACCATTCCATGCCTGGTTGCGTAAAAACTCTAATTGTTGCCCGAAAAGAAGGAATTAGAAAGTAACTACAACTGTCTGCATGCATATGGTGTTTGTGTGCTCCAGTGTTAGAGCAGGAGGCACAGTGTATACATCCAAATAGGTCAGGTAGACAAAAGCCACTTTGCATCCCCTGTAGAAATTCTGATTACCCGTGGCCTTTGGAGTCTGAGTGGTGTGCACAGAATCCTGCCTTGCTGCTGCTCATCAGAAGAGCAGCCAGGCTGGTGGCACATCCATGCACGAACACTGAGGAAAGCTACTGCAGCCAGCTGGGGTGTATAGAATTAAAGATACCAGGATCGAGGTGATAGAGATGAGACAAATATTTATAGATTACACAACTACACCTCTATGCACGTCTCAATATATGTTCTATTTCACACAGAAGAAGAGATTAACTTGTTCATGGTAACTTCAGCGCCTGCCAGGATTACTCAGTGCAAATTATACATGGCATATACAGTCAGGTTAGGGTCGCAAACTCTAAATTCCTCAACTTGGGCAAAATTTTCACCAGCAGTGCTGAACAAAACGGTAACATTACCAGTAACTTTGTCATTACACCAGTTCAAGTAATACAGTCAATAAACAGGAACCTCCCCCCTTCTGTTTTTCTGAAGCACTCAAGGATTGTCAACAGCTTTTAAATACATAATTGAAAAGACCTGGGAGAAAGAAGTTCTGCCCTTACCTCAAGCAAAAGGCAGCCTGCCAAAGGGATGTTCTCTTGTTCAACAGCTAAGTGCAATGCAGTTCGTCCAGATTTTTGTTCCTGAGTATTGACATTAACTCCAGCAGCAATCAGCTGTTTGAGGCAGGACATGCTATTTGCCATCACCACCATGTGAATTGCACTGAGACCTACACAAAACAAAACCCATCCATCATGTGCATTTATATTTGTAAAATTCAGGAATGTCAGAGTAATGAGTTTTAAAGTGAGAGAATTGTAAACTGAGTTACAGTTACTGTAGTTACCTGAGCAGAAGTAACATATTTTGCCTGCTTATACACTAAAAGATGATAGAATCATAGAATTGTTTGGGTTGGAAAGGACCTCAAACATCATCTAGTTCCACCCCACTCCTGCTGTGGGCAGAGACATCTTCCACCAGATCAAGCTGCTCAAAGCCCCATCCAGCCTGGCCTTGAACCTACTTTCAAGGAATGGGGCATCCACAGCTTCTCTGAGCAACCTGTTCCAGTGTCTCTCTATCCTCACAGTGAGGAATTTCTTCCTAATACCTAATCTAAACCCACCCTCTGTCAGTTTAAAGCCACTGTCCCTTGTCCTATCCCTACATGTCCTCATAAACACCTCTCTCCAGCTTTCCTGTAGGCCCCCTTTAGATACTGGAAGGTTCTTGTAAGGCTCTCCTTGGAGCCTTTTCTTCTCCAGGCTGAACAGTTCCAGCTCTCCCCCAGCCTGGCAGCAGAGGAGAGGTGTTACAGCTCTGTGAGCATCTTCATGGCCTCCTCTGGCCTTGCTCCAACAAGCCCATGTCCTTCTTATTTATGCTGGGGGGGGCCTCAGACCCTACGGGAGTACTCCAGGTGGAGGCTCGGGATGAAGTTAATAGTGTTAACAAATATATTCTCTGTGCATAAATTGGAACTTGGCGAGTCAAAACCATGCAAGAAAAAAATATCAGATTACAAGGTGGAACAGAAGGCAGGAACTACAGAGCTCACCTGGAGCATCTCTTTGCCTCAAGAGAGTAGCCTTAAAAATAAAATCAGCACCTTGGTACTAAACAAGTAGGTACACCACACTGGCCCCATCTGCTACTGAGCATCTCTTCTAGAAAATGGTCTGGGGAATAACTGGTATATTTTAGTATCATCCTCCAGTAAAGTCACAGTGACCTGACACCTCAAGAATACTTGCTCCAGAAAGATAATAATAAAGCCTTTTATTTAAAAACCAACCAACCAAAACCCAACCGAAAAATCCTCTCTCTGAGGAACTGAACACAGTTTTTTGAATCCATAATGACAATTTTATGTCAGACATTTTACAATCTGTTAGAGCAGGAGTACTAAATTGAAGTCCCCTGTGCATTGAAAAATGGGAGAACTGTCTCTCTGTGGTTATTTTACAAGCTTTAATTCTGTATGGTCACAAA
This sequence comes from Cnemophilus loriae, assembly GCA_013397755.1. Taxonomy (NCBI): domain Eukaryota; kingdom Metazoa; phylum Chordata; class Aves; order Passeriformes; family Corvidae; genus Cnemophilus; species Cnemophilus loriae. Next base: position 685,307 of record VZTF01008266.1, on the reverse strand, counting down.
GTACCAGATATGAAATTCAATACTAGTCCAGAAACTATTTTTAAGGGGACTTCATTCACTAGACAGGAGGAAACATTTTCTTCTGGTGGGATTTTTAAAAAAAAACAATGGTGGCATAAGGAACAGGATGAACGCAGTGCTTGAGGTTCTTTGAGATTGAAGAGAATGTACAGTGACAAAAATTCAAATCCACAGTGTCACATGACCATTACCAACCTTTCTGTTTTGTATAACCATAAAACTGCCATGTCCGTGTTCTCTCATCTGTGCCTGCAGGCATACAAAAACCAGGGACAGCATATGCAAAATGGGGAAAGATGTTATTTTCAGGGTTTGTATCTACCTGTGTAGCAACACGGCGTTGGCAGGAATTGAGGTGTGTTTGTCTAGTGGGTAAGTGTAAAATACAGCCATTATCTTTTCATACCTTCACCATTGGGGAGGTTGACCATCGGAGATACCTTCTCATGCTTGAGGAGTAGACTCAAAATCTTGTCATCTCCTTCAGTAGCAGCTAAATGTAAGACAGAATTGCCATGGCGATCCAGAAGGCTGACATCTGCTCCAGCCTTCAGCAAGTCTTCCACCACCTTTGCCTGCTTTGTGATTACTGCCAGGTGCAGGGGAGTCTGCAAGTCACAGAAGCAAGCCATGAGAAGATAAGCAGCAGCTACGTCACTTGTACACAAATCTCTGAAACCCATAAAAGCTCCTAGCGTGAGAAGATGTTACACCACTCCAAAGCCAACAGACTAAAAGCTTGCACATGTGTACATTCTTTTCTACTGAACACTACAAATAGGGTTTCTACTTACTGGAAATAAAAGCTGCCTTGCCAATGTCAGCAGTTGGACTTTGGGAAGAATGAAGATGTTGCCTACTCTATAAGGCAGGGCATTGACCTGGCTATTTGAGCATTGCACTGCAAGGGACTCGGGAAATGAGACAATCCCTGTGCCCCACACACTGTAACCATGCTTCCACAGCTGCCCAGTTCGCCAAGTTCATGCCACAGTGGGAGCACATCCTGGCTGCTTTCCAGGTGCTACTCAGATCCTTTAGCACTGAACCGTGCTCTCATTTTGCTCCTGAATCAGAGATTTGCAGCCATGGGCATAGGAGTTCCTTATCCCTCAAAATGGCTGCACAGAAAAGAAGAAAATCCTGCAGTTCTGTGCACTTGTCAAACTGCAGAACAACTGTGCATTTATGCAGTGTGTGTTGAACCAGCTGATCCCATTTGCACATTGCCCATTTGTGTGCACCTGCAGCACTGACCAGCTCTCAGGCCAACAGGATTGGGGACCTTCCCAAGATTGGTTGCATACTGTGTTCTTGTCAGTTCTGAGCAGCATCACACTGAATGTACTCACACATGCATATATTTAAACAGTAAGAATTCTAGCGAGGTCTGGGAAATCGCATTTCCAATACTAAAATAATTTAAAAATTGATTAAGATTCCATCTCTACATCATTATATTAACAGAGGACTTAAAATAAAAAAGACTAATTCCAGCTCTGCACAATAAGCTTGTGTTTGTCAATAGATCTGTCAACATATTTGCAATTAATTACTGCATCTATAAGGTATATGTCAGCTTTCAGAACTTATTTATGCTAGGAAAATTCTCTACAGAGAAATGTAGCCCAAGCCTACATTCTCTTCCATCACTGGCTTAAGGTTGAAGCTGAAGGTAGAAAGAGCTGTATAGGTTCTGGTAGTCAGGGATTTATTTCCTGTGTAGAGCACAGCTTTGCTTCCTGTTTCTGTTAAACACAGGACACAGAATTCAATTCAGAATCTTCTGCTTACTTTAAGCAGCCTCCACATTTCAAACTTGCTTTATATGAACATAAAAATGTGAAGGAGAACAAAGAAGTCAAAATAAACCTTCTGGGACTACCTGTATGGAATTAAAACCTGCCTTTACTGTTCACAGCAAAACAAATGACACAAGTGTCAGAGTGCTGCTGAATGGTGCGCACAATCTCTTTAAAAGAGATCCTTTTCCAGGCAGGTTCCCACAGCTCTTTTTAAAACCCAAGTTACAATACAAACAGGCTAGACTAAAGTTGAGGAGACAGAATTGGGCCTGGCAATTCTTTTCCTCCTAGGTAAGAGACAAGGGGATGGGCTTTTCTCAGTTACTGTAGAAATGAAAGGGAAATCTCGGTGCTCATGTGATGGGCACAAATACAATCTGGGCTGTAGCAAGGGCATAGGTTATTATGGCTTCCACATGTGCCTACAGATAACTGATGATGCAGGAACTGACTCATGATCCCAAGTTAACCAGTGTCAGAAAGGTCAGAAGAGCCCAGAGCTGGCACACTGTAATCCCTACCTCTGGTTTAGTAACAGAGAAGCCAACTACTGAAGCCACAAACTGAAGAATTTACTCTTTTTGGCCTGTTCCACAGTTAACATCAAGGAGACACTTCTGTTAACATCAAGGAGAGTAATGGACTAAACCAGTGAAAACATGCTCTCTTTCCTCCACCACCTTCCAATACATCCTTTGTTTCTAAACTTGTTTGCATCAGTCTGACCTCTTCCCACAGATAGCAAGTTGTGCAATTTCTTTTTTACTGGCTGAACAATCAGCAACACTTAGACCCCCACAGCTGCGAACCTGATAGAGGTCATTTCTCATGTTAATGATGTCATTGTAATTCAAATCGGGCATCACTTCCAGGAGGTTTTTCACCAGCTCAGTATGAAGGTGGATAATTGCTAAATGAAGGACACTGAAACAAACAAAAAACAGATTAAAAAATGCACACTGTTTTCAAATTTATTACAAAAATTTCAAGGCTTTGCTGTAGATCTGACTGCATTCTGATATAAACACTTAACTATTAGAGGTAATGACTCCAGCACTAAGTACCAACACCTAAAATGAATCCCAGCATTAAAAAAAGCAGGTCAGAAGGCAACTGCTTAACCCTTCAATCACAAAAGCAAATTCAGGATGGCTTTTGTTGGCCCTCAGTATAACTTCACTACTAGGCTAATATACAAAATGTGTGGCACAAAACAATTACTTCCGAAATCCTCAGATTCTCTGCTGGTTTGCTTTTTTTTCATATTTTGAATTATGCAGCAGATAAACACTTCTTACTATCAAAACCTTCCTGCAGAATTTCCATAGGCCCCTCTGCCACCAAAGCAGATTTTCCCTTGGGGGTTTCCCCAGATCTGTGGGTTTTTCTTTATTTCGTTTTTAAACAGAAAAATGACTAAGGACTCAGGCCCAGTGACTAACAACCACAGGATTTGCAGCAGCAGCCAGAGGCATCATGCCAAAAAAGCACCTGTTTTGAGACGTGAGTGACTGCATAGCAAGACACTTTAGTTCTACTGGGTTAATGCAATGGCCCTTCCTGTGCTTTTCTCCAGAGGCAGGTCCCCCACCACCAGCCTGAGTGGCTGGACATGCAACATGGCACCAGGAAAAAAGCAGGTTGTGAATCCCATCACCCCTGTCCCACAGAGCTCCATTTGCCATGCTGTCTTAGGATTTCATTTGAAAATCAAGCCCTTTGTTTTGAAACACATCCTGCCAAGCTCTTCCTTGTCAGATGCTGGCCCACTTCTAGACTCATCCTTTTAGCAAGTTGCTGCTGACACAAAATATCAACACAGGACGTGTGGTGTGTCTGTTATGCCACTCCAGAAGTACCTGAATAGTCTCAGATTTACACTTTTGTCAGAAAAAGAAAAAGAAGTTCTGTGCCATTCAGGGCAAGGAGTCATCTTGAAATTGAGACAGCAGTCAAAACCAGAAGATACTTTTAAAAAGGAAAAAATATAACTTACAAACCAAACTCATCCTTAAAGGGCATTTTTTTATTGATTCTATACACTGCCACTGGAAGTACCATGGCACCTTCCCTCCTTCAACTCTCCTGTGCTGTTCAAACAGCCCCACCATTACTGGAAAAACAGCTGTTCCTCTGCTCTGATAGATGCTTTTTACTATTCTCTGTATCATGCTGACATTTTGTTTCCAAATCTCACTTCAGAAACACATTTGTTCTTCTACTGCTTTTAGTTCTCTTTTCAGCAGCAAGTATTTTAATTTTACCCTACCATTATATGTGATGCTGCTGACTAGACCGTGAAAGGTCACTTCCATTTCTTAAACACTCCTACATGAAAAAATGCATTTGAGCACCACTGTAGAGCCATCAGATATCTGCAGAGCAGTGGTACTGGTATAAACGCAGTCACAGCCAGTGTTACTGAGTGTTCACTGTAAATATACATTAATCACAGGTTGCTGGGTTCAGTCTCCAAGCCATAAATAGTTGACAGCAACATTTTTTTAAAGGCTTAAGCAAAACCTTTCTAGTTGCCATATGATTTTAATGATTAAAGTGAAAATTGGCACAATTTATTAATTGATTTTGACCTTTTTCTTTTCCCCTAAGAGAGAGCTGGAAGACAATCACCAAAGCTTTGCTTTGTTAAAAAGTTGTGGAGTAATATAGATGTATGACATACTCACAGAATAAATCCATCTCAGGAGAAAGGCAACATGAACTTGAGCCTCACATACTTGCAGGTACTTCTTGATTCAGCAAGAAAACAACTATTTATCATCATTCTAAAAAGTATTTTTACTTACTTAAAATGCCCTCCAAGTCCAAATCTGAGGAGCACCTTATTAATATTTAAATGCAGGTCCTACTTGCTCAATACTCCTCTAACCCTCCTCGCTTTTTTTTTTAAACACAGAAGCTGTACTGTCCATAGTGCTTGCAGATTTGGTTGCTAGCTCCCACCTTGTTCATATTCCTGCTTATCTCAAAGCAGACATTAGGTTTCCAGTTGGAAAGCAAAGCTAGTAAAGTAGCTCTCTCTGATTGTGCAGTCCTCTATCGGTAATCTGAGGCCTATTTTCACTGAAAAGGGGGTGAAATTAGTAATTTCACTCAGAGACTTCACCTCTCACAGAGTAATTGAACAGTGGGATACAGGTCTCAATCACTTGAAATTTTCCTTCTAGCTGGACACCTTGAGGCTTATCTGGCTTCTGCTGTTCAAAACACTACAATTTAAGGAAATGCAGGTGATTGCACAGGGCCTGCCAGCTAAAAAGTGAGGATGTGATAGTGTCACTTGCTTATTCAAGAGATTTTCTTTGCATACGTTTAGAGCCGCTTCTGCTGAATTTCATTTTAAGTAACTACTGATCATTAGTTCCTCACAGTACTTCACTCTGAGTTCCACAGAATCTGCATAGCTGTAGAGGAACAAAGCAGATTTCCACTCCAGCTCACATTATTGAAGGACTGATATGCAAATATTAGCAGCCAAGTCTGCCATGAACATCTGTGCAATCCCTTGGAAGACAATAGCACAGTACAGACGTAAGCAAGAGCAAAACAATGTCCTCTGGGAAGAACTTGGTGTCAGCACGAGAAATGCAGTATGGACCCTCCAGCTATTGTTTCTGCATCTCCTGGTGAATCTCTTACTTGAAGCATCTTATGAAGACTTAAGGACTTGCACGGAATAAAAAGCAGGACACTCTCCTTCAGCACCAAACTGAGGATCCCCATACACCATATATCATGATGCAAGCACAGTAATTCATGCTCAGTCAAGACTTTAAGTAAAAAAGGGCAAAGAAACTCAAACTCACAACATGCTCAACAAACCCTCAATGACCAGATTACTTTCTGACATGTACTGGATCAATTAAGTTTATGGTGTACATGACTTCTTTGCAAATGAAAAAAAAATTATTTGATTAGAGCAGTGGTGCCATCAGTGATTGGCACCCGTGAGGGACAGAACAAACTGACCAGACCATTCTGCCCTCAAACCCATCAGTTTCAACCCAGTAAGTGCAGTGTGGTCAACTCACTTGTCTCCGTTATCATCCTGGACAGCAGTGAGATGGCGCTGAGCTGCCAACAGCATCTTCACATCTCCAGTTACGGCATAATCGAAGAGAGCGTTGCAGTGACGCCTGGCAAGCTGCAAGGCCTTCTCCAGGAACAGAGCATCTGCAACACAAAGTTTCCTCTTCATCAGCTTGGTTGTTTTCCTTGGAACACCACTTAACTTTTGACACGCATTTGTGCTGTCACAGAAACACAAAGTGCAGACCACCAAGCATTATTCACTGCTTTGATGAGATGGTTGCTAATTACTTCTGAGAGATAAGGACAGAGGGAACAAATGCCTTGGAAGAAAAACTAGGTGCATGCTGAGCATTCAGGCAGCAGGAACCCTGAGAACAGTCAAATCTGGAAGCTCCCTCTGGTTTGATTGGCACTGAATTAAGAGCACTGATGTGCAGTTGTGTGTAATGAGACAAAAGGAGCAGAACTTGGATCTGGAACTTGCAGGTCCAAGTAGTTTTGCCTTGAGGAAGCTGAGGCACAGGAAGCCTAAGTGACCCATCAAATATTGCAGAGAAGCTCAAAGAAAAGCTATGGAATAAATGCAGGGCTTTGCACTCCTTCTCCGACTCAAATCATGCAGTCTAGCCTGCTTTAGAGAAGCAGCACAGAGTCTGTTCTTCCGTTTAGAACATTGCACTTTTTACAATGCTTAGTATTTGTATCCTGATTTTAGAATTATAAAATGGACAGCCACTGAGATTTCAAAAAGCAGAAGTTGTCCTGGTGGGGATGCATAAAGGAGAAAGGGGAGAAAAGAAACTCATTTGCGGAAAAAAGTAACTCTAGCTGCTCTGTCAATATTTTTGTGGTTCCGTATCAGCAAGAAACTAGTGAAAATGAAACAGATGAACGCTGAAACTACAGCGTCGTTCTGTGAAGCAGTATCATCTGAAACCAGTGTGTATTTTGAACATGTTTCATGTTCAAATAAAACCTTGTAAGGCTGGGAATTACTAAGAGCAAACAAGTACAACAGACTGTGTCATTTAAAGCACACATGGGGAGACAATAGCGAGGATTTCCAGCTACACAAAACCAGGCATTTAGACTGGGTCAGAAGTGTATCCCTGATGAACACGAACACATCATTCCTGTAAGGCAAAGACTTACTCAGCTATCCATGAAGCTTATTGTTCTGGCCAGTACATCCCTGTGGCTGCTGTACTATATGCCTGGGCTGATTCATTTGTATTTGCTGTTTACTTCTTAACACTAAATATGTTATATTCAGGATACATATTCAGGGTAAAGGGTGTTAAGCAATTCAGTCTTTTCTTATTATACACATCTCCAAAGATCAAAGAACTGGATGTTGAAACTCCCTGGTTTTCCATATCAAACGCACAGGAAAGATATCCTTCAAAATATTACTTGCTTCTTTTAGTCTAATACCCAAATGATCTAGCCTGCAGTAGCTATTTTATGGAGCCTGTTCTTCTGCACCAATTCTTTGTATAATCTGGAGATTGAAATTGCCTCCTTTCATGCCATTACAATAGATAAAAAAAGAAATTATCAACTTCCTGCCTACAACGTTCATTGCTTGGAAAACAGGTAAACAATTCAGACCCCTCCTCCACGACAGCTGGAGGACATTATTATTTCTTCATGTCAGCACAAGATGTTGTTCTCTGAACCAGTTACAGGATTTATCACAGCCAAAACTGCAAACAGCAAGTTGCTTCAGCTTTTCTCAAGAGCACCATCCATTCTCAGATCACAAAAAGCTACACCTTGGAGCTGTTTACGACTACAGCCCATCTCTTGTGCCACTTTGGCTTCCCAAGCTACAAGTTTCTAGTGCTGTTAATAGCAAGTGTCACGTACACAAGGTAATGTGCTCTCTCCCTCATCCAGGAAATAACAAAAGTGGTCTAGATCATGTTGCACTTGGTAAAAACCAAAACTAAAAAATTCCTTCCTGCTCAGTTCGTAGGTTATCTACAGAACTAGGTATGGGGAGGGGGGGAATGGAATCCCTCCCATTTCCTCCAGGAGGCATTACCATGTTCTGAAAACAGCAGGCAGACATTTTTGGAGTTTCCAGACCCTTAATACTTGCTTTGCAGTACTGCAGTTTGATTTACCCTAAATACATTTACTTGTTCACTTACCCTGCCACCTGCAACCTGCTTCGCTTACTTCAGTTTTACAGGAAGAAACAGAATCCTCCTTCTCCTCATTAACAGCAGATGTTCTACACTCAGTCCTCTCCACAGTTTCCACCTTCACATCATGTTTCACATCCCATTCATCACTTCGTTTATCAGAGCCCTTCTTGTCTTGTTCAGCTCTGCTACTTGATAGACCTTCTAACAAAAATTAGAATCATTAGTGTCCAGTACTGCTGCTTTTTTAAATACAAGTGATAAAACTCAACTAGACAAAACCAAATCCTGAAAAATCAGTACAAAAATTTACTTTAATGTAAAACTTATCACTAAACTCATGAATCATAGTATTTCAGATGCCAACACACATGGACAGACATAGTGATGTAACTTGCTCTAAAGTGATGTTAAGTTTTTGACAGCCTCTACTTTAGAAATAAACTTTTATATATTACAACAGATTTACCTCTCTTTTTATGGTACAAGAATGTAAGTCTGAAGTACTCACATGAAATCGAGCAGAATTACTCAGATACATTTTTTTTTTTCCTAACAGCAAATTCATCCCCGAGACTCTGGAAATATCTACGAATTATTCAACATGTACATCTGAAATTGTCTTCCTATTTTAGGAAGCCAGGAGTGTCCTTATTATTAACTTAATCTTTTCCATTGATTTCTCCGGGCTACTGGGTAGCACCAGACTGTGGCAACAAAGGAAGATACATTTTCAGTGGTCTAGTCCTTGGGTCACCTGTAATCAGCACACTCAAGCAAGCAAAAGGGCTGTTGCTTGAAGCAATACACTGAATACAGAAGCACATGGAAGGGTTTTGGTGATTGCTTCTCAGGACTGCACAGTAAAAAGGAACTACACTTTGAGAGGAAAAAAGGAAAGCAGGGTAGTATAATCTACACAAGCCCCTCTGCTGCCAGAGGTTCGAGAAGAGGCTCTCCCCAGCATGTTTAGCTAGACCTGCCTGACACTTTGGCTCATACTGTAGAAGAAAATACAAGTTAAAATCAATTCAACTGTTGGAAGAAAGACATTTTTGCTGTTACCATGTTTCATGCCAGCATTGGACTTTGTTGTGCCAGGGTGGAAATGCATCCCTCCAAAAGCAGAGTATCCATATGAAGGAAAATTGAACCCTAAAGAAAGGAAAAGTATTAACAGAATTACAACCTACAGCAATGAGAACACGATCTAGAAGAACACTGAATCTAAAGAAGTGAGTTTTTGTTTTCTGCATATCTTCTGCTTTATTCCATCCAATAAATCTTCCAGGCTAAAGATGAGCTCTCCCCTACCCCCCTTCAAAAATCCAAAGAAATTCTTGGTGGTTGGCTAGTGACACTCTCTATCCCAACATCCATAAGACCACACGAATGTAATATCACTATGTCTTTCCTCTAAAACTCAACTGAGACATCACAAGCTGCCTCTGTGCTTTTGAATCCTTGTGGTTACAACAGATTTGTATTCTGGTGTTATGCTATGCATGTGCTGCCAGCAACACATGTAACAATTTGAAAACTGCTGCTCTATTCCCTGCTCTAAAAAAAGGGTTGTGGTTCAGGTGACATTTGCTGACCTATAAGTATTTAATGCTCTGCTGCAAGAACCAAAGCAATGCTCTCATGATCCTGTATATCAGATATACTCTGACTTCCAGAGATAGAACACAACAGAAAATCTACTAAATAGTATCTCCAATTTTTTAATAGTTCTTTGCACTAACAGAGTTAATTTGCCAAGTTCCACTCGTGGCCAAGAAATAATTCAGAACCTGTTTAATTTTAGGCACCCATAATGGCAGTTAACTGACCTGTCTTATGAATTTCAGTGCCTCCAAGGCCTTAGGAAGCAACAAAGCTTCCAAAGTGGGAAGGCAAAGAGATGATGAAGTGTTTAGAATAAGGAGTTGCTTGACTGTATTGAGTAACACTAGAATAAAGGCAATAGTCAGGTCTTATATGCCTAGGAGACAAAATCCTCTTTACATTTTAAAAATCAGCATAAATACTTGTCCTGCTCTCAAAGTAGCACCCTTTTCCCTCTTTGCCCAAAACTGCTGCCTTACCAGAGCCAGCACTGCCACCTGCCCCTCCATACATGCCACCACCTCCGGCACCACTGCCTCCACCGTAGCCATCGGAGAAGTTTGGCATCAGCTTCTGTCGTTTCCTTTGCACTTCTTCTTTATCTGGGATAGAAAGAACAGAGAGAACAGGGAGTCAGTCCTACTGGTGGCCAAGCACAGCACAGGTTGTGCATACAGAAAGCATCGCTACGGTTACTAGTTTATAAAGGAAAATGCAGAGTGTGGTAGAAGAGTCAACTTTCCTCAAGCTCCAGACAGCAGAAAATCTTTGTATGTACTGCAGCAGTGAGAATTCCTCTGAGAAACAAGCCAGTGCCAAGTCCCCAGTCACATCAGCAGCATCACTCGGGCCTTCGTGGTCTCCTCAGCTGTGTCAGTGCCTTGTGCTCAGACTCGGGGGACACACGTGGAGATGTCTTGGGGGGCTCAGAGCTTCCTTCAAAAGTGTCTCATGTACTTAAAAGGCCTGGAGATCAGTGGTCCCAAAATTCTTCAATGTCTAAGCCAAGTTATGAATCAGCACAAGTGCTCCAAACCACAAACTGGTTCAAGAAAATTTGCCTTTGGGGAATATAAGCACAGGCTCTTCTTCCAAGCAAATCTACTTCAGAAATGGAGCCTTATCAGAAGATCACAAGGCACTTTTGAGTTTCAACAGTGCAGAGTACCTGCAGTGCCTTTTGAACTTTTGTTTAAGGGATGGCAAGAAATGGTGAAAACCGTGCTTGCTTGAAATGATTTACTGAAAATATCGTAACAGTCAATAGAACAAAGACAACTTATTTTCAGGCAGGGTCGTATTACTGTCAAACCATGCTGGGTAGCAGTAGAAATAAAAAGCCTAAAAATATTTTACAGCGTAAGTACAAAATAAGACTTAGTACTCCTGGAAAGCAAAACACAAAGATTTAGAAGGACAATCCCAATGACTGAGGAAAGTGAAAATGTCATGACAAGAGCTACAAAAATAGGGATGCAAACATTACATGGGTTAAAATCCAGTAGAACTGTTGAGAAAAGAACTAAGTATCATTTGTTTATTAAACCATCTAGTAGTTTTCAAGAGCCGTATCACAAAAAGAAATTTCATGCATAGGCACATCAGTCAGTGCATCAGATGAGACAGCTGAATACATGAGACACTGACAAATCCACGTGCATTGTTTCCAGGTACATATGATGTGTAAGTATGTATGCATGCACACATCAGGCATACTCACACTGATGAGGAGAGAAAACTCTAGAGAGCAATCTAGTCAGAGAAACACAAAAAAATCCACATACATGTGCCTAAGTTTGTGGGAACATTCGCAACAAGGGAAAAATATAGTTCCTAAATGGTAATTTCATGATTAGGTTGTATAGGGGATCTGAAAATACACATAATGTTGAGCTAATTTTACTCGCCTAAGAGGCGCATAAAAGAGGTTTGCTTCAAATCTGACAACTTTGCTCTGTAGTTGTACACTTCACTTCCCTTAACACTTGTGCAAGAGGTTCCTGAAATCATTACCAAGAAGAAATCCTCTGGCAACTCTGGAAACTTTTGTGAATGCATGCTTTCTGCTATTTTATTCTAACAATTGTAAAGTAGATTCACGTGGACCACCACCACTCCCTCCTCAGCTGTCCTGAGTCTCTCACCACTAATGCACATATATTTTAGAGATTTTGACAGGGAACTGATTTCAACACAGCTCTCCCTTAGGCACAGAAAACATTCAAGATTAGAATTCAGTAGTGTAACCTGCAGGCAGGTAAACTGTTAAGCAGAAAGATAATCTTAATAAAATGAAATACCAATTACGACTTGGGCCTCAAGGCATTTCCATATCATCAGCATTATCGGCATTTAAAACCGTGACTGCCAATGCCATTCCCGTCAAACATTTCAAATGCAGACTTCAAAGGGCACAGATCTGCTGGTTAAACTTCTTTTCACTAATAATTTAGGAAGCAGGTCCAATACCAACTATTCTATTTCTTCTAAGCAATTAAAATTTTAAACTCAAGAGATTGAAACAGCACTTTCCCTGCTCTCGCAAGAAATGTCTCGGGCTTACTTAACTAGTACAGGCAATTGGAAAATTCAGAAACATCAGTGACACTGGTGTGATGGTAAAAGGTGAGAACTGCAAAATATGTACCTTTTCCACCAGGCACCAGACAGGTTTTGGTTTAGGGTTTCAGCTGAAAGTACTGACAGTAAAATTTCCTCAGGTATTATCTGGCAGAAACTCAGAGGAAGAGAGTGCCATCTACTGTATGGACAGGCACGTGTGCTTATAGGGAACCTGCAAGGAACAAGCCTCACTCGGAAAATACACATGGATTTACTGCCTACCAGTCCAACAAAAACACCTACAAAACCCATTATAAAGCTACCACACTGCATTTTTGCTCTGCCCAAAACAAGGAGGAAAATATATTTCCTAGAAGTAACAGCCAAAACCAAATATTCCTCATCCAACCAGTCCTATCTTATTAAAAACATTCCTAGGGACCCTACAGTTTCTATTTCCAACCTATAAAATGGGTTTAATGAGTTACCTTTGATTTCCGGATAGTAGAGAAAAGGCTTTGGTTCGCTTGTTTCTAGATCAGATTTCCTACGCAGCTGTACAAATACAGATGCTGGCTTTGTGATATTGACATCTCGGTACTTGGGTGTTTTGAACACAATAGCAAACTGTGAAGGAAACAAAGATAAGCATATACCTATCACGGAGCATGGCTTTTGACAACTTGGCTTTTACATTTGCGTTGTTTTGCAGGCGTTGGTTTATGGCTTGGGAGGCAAAAGTTCAGAGCAAAGGGCTGTTACAACAACAAACTTCCAATTTAGGTTTCAGTTTCACTTCTGAGGTTGACTCCTAAAGCCTTTTGGGAACAACAGAACTGCCATGTTAAGTGCCACCACATCCCATATGTCAGTACTGCACTGTTTGTCCCCTCATCCTTTAGCATCTCTTCTGTGGCTTCAGTGTCTTCACGGGAGCTCTCAGAGCTGTTTGTATATCCTATCCCAATTTACGGGCGTGCGTGTTAAAGCAATGGGGCTTTCTCCCAATCTCCTTGCACTGGATTCCTCGTTACCTAATGTATGTCTTTAAAGAACCGTTAAGTTTTTATTATTATTGGGAAGTAACCAGCCAAAGAGGAGGTCAGTATGGGATACAGATGCTTTTACCTAATTTACTAACTATAATATAATCCTAGTTTACAGAGATGGGAGAATCATTAACAAATGACAAATGCTCTGTTACTTACCTGTCTATGTACATCTGTAGGAGAAAAATCTCCAAAGCCTTCCCACATACCACCATTCTCATCCTCTTCATAGAAACGTATTTGTATATCATCTGCAAAGAATGAAAGAAACACTCTAGGATGTTTATGCATTTGTTTAACCTTTGGCTATGGCTATTTCAGATAAAAATCAACATGGTTACTTTTTGGCTGGATGACAATACTACATAATACATCCATTAACTTTAACTGTTTTGTGAAAACGACAGAAATAACCCATTTTCAACATCAAGTTTAGATCAGCCTAATCCTAATGACTTCACTGAAGTTGCTATTTACTGAGCTGTAAAAAGAGAACTAGGTTCACATCATCTTCCTATTCTAGGGTTATAAAACATTCCAGAGGAGCCTTATTTGGAACAAACATGTAAGGAGGGGAGAACTTGAAGCGTAAAATGTAGAAACCACCCTCTCTCCTCCAACAGTTTCAGTTCAAAAAACTGTAGCAAAACCTGAAGTGCCACAGTTCAAGTTCCGCTTGCTGCTGGCAGAGTGCCAAGGTGGAGCTGCAGCTCAGAGACCTCGCGGGTGTGAGTGAGCAGCTTATCAGCAGGGATCCTTCACCCTCCAAACAGCACAGGCCAGAAACATGGCATTTGGCTTCTGCTCCTCTAAACAAAATTTCTTTCATTCTCTTTGTATTTATTTATTTATATTTTTAGGAATAGCATCACATTAGTAAATTCATTCCACAGCACTCCTGGTGAGAAAAAGCTAGAAAAAGTCTATTCTCTCTTAGGGCAACTGATGCAGGACAGGCTTCTGTAGCAGACAGACTGCTTCCCCTGGTCCCCCACCTGCTAGTTGAAAGACCGTGAACCACCACTTCCAGTCCTGCTGTCCTGCATGCTCAAGTTCCTTCAGGCAGGAGGTTTCTGAAGGCAGTGAGGTCAGGGGAAACCCCAGTCTGACTGAGGGGAAACCCCACCTCAGGGCTTCCACTGAGTCAGACATTTATTTATTTATTTTGCGTGTAAGAGTTATGTTTTATCTCAGTCCTTCTGATGGCAGAGGGTAGATGCACTATTGAAGGAAAACAGTTCTTTCAAAGTCCCTAAAAGCCCCCAAAGCTTTCTCTCTTCCCTAAGTGGTAGAAGGGCATTTACAAGAAAGAGAGATGGAAAAGGACAGCCTTCACCAACAGAAAATGTCACTGTGGTTTTAACAACATATGCAGGGACTGATTCCAAACAGATGAGAACAGGGCAGACATTCTACCATGTAATCTACACCAGGGTGTCCCAAGTACTACCTGTAACAGAAAAATACACAGGATCTCCCTCACTCCCATCTTTTTTCTTTTTACTTAGCCCAAATATAACCAACCACATTTAACCATTAACTTCCAATACAAAAACAAAGTATCCTAATCCACACTGCCGAATTCTGACACGTTCAAAGCCATGAGCAGAGATTGAAAACGAACCTGTGAGAAGCATCTGTTTATACTGAGTAACCTCTACCATAAGCGTATACATAAAAATGAAGTTATTGCAGCAGTGCTGAACACATTAAACTCCCATCCATGGTTAACAGAGAATGCTCATACTCTTTACAATCAGAAATGTAATAATAAATCAGAAACTTTAGAATAATTCAGAGCAGCTGTTAGTTAATGGAGTCAAACATCGCCCAGTACCCACCACCCCCCAAAATTCCAGGGCAAGGGCAGAAACTTGAGAAGAACAAAGATGATCACATGGTCTCTGTGGAGACAAGAGAAGCTGAATTTGCTTTGCAATAGACTATTTTGATTTATTAAATCTCCAGACTGCTGGCTTGATTTCCGAAAAGGCTGAGTGCTGACAAATCCTGCTGCACTATCAGAGTGGGAGAACACTAAAGACAGCACAGCAGACTTCATGTGTGCTCCAGATGGACATCCTGGTGTGCCTTACAATACTTGTGACTCTTACCTTTCTGAACCTTGTCACAGAGCAGGTAAATCTCTTCCCCTCCTGTCACACACCCTGCTGTTCTGTCCATTCTTACAATTTTTAGGTTGGAGGCATTGGGAGCTTCTATTGAAAGGGAAGATTAAAAAAAACTGCTTACCTTCATAACCGATTTAAAAAAAACCAACCAAGCACAACACACAGAAATGCAACAGAAAGACAAGCCTCCAATAGAAAGACAACCTACCTGACTTTGTCTGTGTTTTTTTAAACATGAATAAATCAAGGGCTTTTCATATGAAAGACAATCTTGTATCTTCTAAGCTTTGACTGAACTGTGAACTACAAAATAAGGTCCCGGCCACTGCAGCACAATTACTGCCCTAGCAAAGTAACCCAGTAGTGAACTGCATCCAGCATCCTCCACTAGTATTCATTTTATGACAACAGGGCCGTACAAGAGAATGTAATCTTTTCTTCCATGCTTTCTGACAGAGTGACACTCTTGAGAGCTCTTTCCTGTTTCTCACTGTCTACAGTGCTTTGCTTTACACTGTGGCTTGCTTGAAAGCATGCCAGTTTTTGGCCAGTATACTGGACAGTGATAAAAAAGTCCAGCTCCACAGATCCTAGTAGAGGCATCAGTACAGAACTATCAAGACAGAACTATCATCTGATAAGTGAAAGCAGCTGTGATAGGCAAGTTATGCTACCACAAGTTATGTCTGTTCTGCGAAGGCTTGAATGTTGCCAATGAAGTATCCAAAAAAACCCCCAAACAAAACCCGAGAAAAATCTTCTGAAATTAGCAATCAAGAATTCACCTTGGAAGATCAGAAACTAGTAACTGACATCTGTGTAGCAGCTTACAACAGCAGAAACATGCATACAAAATGTCCCCTTTGTTTGTCTCCTTTGTTTAGGGCAGAATTTTTGACATCACTACATTGCCCAATTAACAGCAGACTATTGCAGAATAGTTGCATTTAGTACCTTTTGATCTAGACTTTGTCCTTAAACAGCAATGATATAGACACAACTGGTGCACAAAGGAAAAAAAAGGGTACTTTTTCTGAGTCATTACAGAATGACTCTCAAGAACATGGGAATCCACAGCCTCAGGAAGGAAAACTCAGGCAGCAGAAAGGGTTCAAGTAAGATGAGTCAGTATAATTTAATAGCACAGGGGAAAACATGAAGTGAAAAAGTTCTCTTAGAAAAAAGGCAAATAGAGGCATGTTCTAAAAAATACTGACAGATCTAAAGGCAATGGATTGAGAACTCTGGTTATCTTTTAAAATATGGACAAGCAAATGGTCTGCAAAACTGCAAGGTGTCAAATTCTCAACAAAGATAGAAGCGAAGTAATTTTTTCCCTCGCATTTCGTGTGACAGCGCTTTGTCACAGAAAGCAACTGAAAACTGCAAAATTCAAGCTCTTCTTATGGATATAACAAGATTTCACTAAATCCTAATAATAAAAATGGCAGGATTAAACATGCTAACAGCAAAATAAAATCTTCCTCTATGGCTTACATCACCATCTATTAAAACCCAGAATGATACAGTATGTACTTGGACAGACATGAGGCTAATTATCCATGGGCTACTTACTTGTTATTCATCAAATACCAGGCAGGCAGGGCTAGATGAGTCTACGTACAACAATATCTACCTGTCACTTCTGTGTATACAAAAGCTCGCCCCTTATTAAAAAAGTAATTAAAGCCGAATACACTTACTGCTGTCATATATTGCATCTGATATGACGGGATCAAGCTTCCGTGTGAAGCTGCCGTTGCTGTCGGGAAGAAAGGCTGTGAACATGAGCCGCACCACGCTGAGATCCATTTCCTTGGTCTGCTGTATGGCTGCCTGGTGGATGATTTCTCTCTCTCGTTCTGGAATTGACAGACAGAGGAATTAACACAAAGGGTAGGGCACCCCTAACAAAACAGAGACAACGAACAAACATCCAAAGGCATGGATAGTGAAATGTCTTCTTTTACACTCAGCATCCATCGGGTTTTCCCTTTCTAAGCAGAGAGGAGCAGCTATTCAAATTATACTGCATTCACCCTGCAGTTTGTGCATCAGATCTTATTTAAGGTAAGTTATATAATTAAAAGACAGACAGAAAATTACTATTTTCTGCTCTCAATTTATAGAGGTTGTGAAAAGGATGAAGGCCACTGCTAAGGACACCAGAATTCCTGGTGTTAGGAGTGATAGAAAGAAAGCTGGGCCCTTTATACTGTGCCTGAAAGCAACACAGACCACAGGTTTTACAGGGATGTGGGTGAAATGCAGCTGAATGAAACACTGTTCTCAAAAGGAGGTTCCCTAAGTTAATTATGGATATCATGTCTTGCTGCAATAATGCAAAATTAATCTATTTAAGAGCTCATCAAACAGCACAAGAGCAATGGAATATAGGTGCACAGGTGGGTACAGGCAGCTGTGGAAGTTTCTCCATTCTCATGTATGTGTTGACAGCAGACTCCTTTCAGATTCCCTAAAACACAGCAACAATACACCACCTCTTAAAAGCACATAGACATGGGCTGTTGTTCTACATAATATCTTTTTCTGGCTAAGAAACTATGTTCTCAGAAGCTCAGCCTGTTTTTAGTGAAATATCAATTAAAACCAGGCCATCATTTCTACATACCAGTTAGCTGCCTGTCTCCGCATCCTTCTGCCTGCAGATAGCCGAGTTCCGGATGCACCAGGAGTCCCGGGTTGTATCCCTTCTTGCAAGCATCTATCATGCGTGTTTCCAGAGTTTCAAACACTTTCTTCTTCGTGACATGAAGTATTCCAAGATTTGCAAACCTGCCAAATTTTGATTGAGGGAAGTATTTTCTTAATGCTTTAGGCCAGACCTGCAGCAGGCATCCTTTCTCTTACCAGAGGCAGCTACACAACCCAAGTCTACAGAAGGACTCTACAGCCTTACTTAGGCACTATCAGTGTTTGAGGGAGGATTTTCCATCAAGAAAAATTCAGCCAAGATCACAAAACATGTAAAATGTGCACCATTACATGACAGCGATCGTATGGGTGCACTTTCCTATGGCACAAGTAGTAATCTGCCAGGTTTCAGACTTCCACTGGGAAAGCAATTTACAAAACACTGGAAAATGTAGTAGTCACACTTTGTTTGCTGCATCTTGGCAATGACATTAATACGTCATTCTGTATGTCTGTTAAGCAGACCAACTGCTCAGAGTATGCTCCATCTGTTGAAAATGGTTTGGAGAGCAAGCTAAAAAGCTGAACACAGTGCAATATTCTCCAAAGAAAATGTTTTAAGCAAGGCTCCGGTCATTCTGCAAGACACTTTGGGTATCTATCTGAATGAAATATTCCATAATACAAGGTGTGCTTTTGTAAAAATCTCCTGGCACATTTAAAAATCAATTAGATCTGGAAGTATGAAAACAAGACAATAACTCAATTTTCATGTGGGTCAAGTGAGGACAGGAAAGCTGTTTCTAAACATCTGATGAAAAACAAGACAGGTTAGAAAATGAGCCAAACTTTTCAAGATGAAAAGGAGCATTTGAAATAAAGCTATTTAAATTGTTATGCGCGGTAAAGTCAGTGCACTGGGCTTGGACATCAAAAGTTACAGTTTAAAAGAATCTCTCTCTCCCAACCTTCTCAGCTTTTTAAACCTCATCATCTTCACCAACAAAGACATTCTTGAGATCACAGAACTAAAACTCACAGCCAGCATGAAACCTGATCTAAGCCTGAAAACATGGTTGGGAGCTTCAGCTCCATTTACCGATATAAACAATTATTCTTTCAAATTAAACAAGAACAGGCCAACTACAATTTCACTACAATCTTACTGCTTTAAACTTTAGAAGTTTGACTTATGTAGTATCTTCATGTTTATACGTGTCTTGCACTAATTTCTAATTTACTAATCCTATTTTCTTAATGCTTTCCATTACATTTCTATTGACAGGTTTCAATAAAAGTAAAATATTGATCAAAATGGTAACAAAATGCTAGCACTAATTTTAGTCCCTTCTCTGATCAAAACTACTTGCATTTTAAAGAACGGACTTACTATACAAATTTGCACTGCACACCAAGAGATTAAAACTCTACAAATTCTAAGTAAAAATTAGTTAGTTAAACTTACTGAGATTGCTTAGGACAAATTCTACAAAGGTGAACAAAATCTCCATTAAATTTTCTATTTATGATACAAACAAAACAGAGATCAGAGCGCGAAGACGAGTGCTCCACAGAGCTGCCTCTTAGGACTATTTCTGTATTGCTTCTTGCAATGTTGATGCTTCCCCCACAGCTCAGGTTTCCACGAGTCCCCAGCCTTACCCTACAACCATGTCCTTTGGTCCTGCGTTAACTGTGCACACTCCATCTTCGCAGAATTTACCCACCAAGCTGTGAGCATGTAAGTGGACATATTTCCCATTAGTTACTAACTGGACAATTACTTTTGCAGGTCCAACATAATTGCAGATCTGTAAATAAATATAAAAAATGTGGGATAGTTGGCTTACTATTTTTTTAAAATGGAACAAGTAACGATTCCAGTTAAGTATTTTCTGTCAGCTAAGTACAATCAAGTTTACGTAGGAGAAATGTGTATGCATTTCTTCATGAAATACAAATGGCAAACTAACTGTACCAGATCATCACGTTCTTTTGCAATTAAACTTGACATGCAAATGGCAGAAGTACTGACCAAAAAAGCTAAAGGAAAGCCTCATCCATTTCCTAAGACATGAACCTCAGTTTCACGTTCTGGCCATTTACTCCACATTGCTCTCCTTAAGTTTCAATCAGTACATTGAATTCACAATAAACTTATTACCCGTTAAGAAGCATAGAGAAAATGTATATATCAAACTAAAAACCCTGCATGGTTTTGCCCAATTTGGAAAGACTTTAAAAATTATTTTTAAACATTATGATTGTTTTAAAACATTTTGGCCTCATTACCTTGACTCTTCAGGTAGAGATTTTACAGTGAATAAATTCTATATTAATAGGCATTTTGCTAGTTCAACATGCTTCATCAACACATACTAGCCAGTCCAGTAAATATCTCCCTTAAGCGTACACAAGGATATGTAACAAATTCCCAACTAGGATTTTGCTGGACTAGAACGATGATAAACTCTGTGCTTTCTTTCATATACCCAACTCTGAAAGCCTACAAAGCCTTTTTTTTCCCCCCTTGCCATAGTTTCTAATCACCATTTTAACAGCTTTTAATAAAACCATCATGTCAAACAATGCCTCAAAAACACAACTAAAATTACTAATAACATATCATACTGGTATGGCATTTGCTTTACATATATTATTTAGAACTTTATTTTCTTTCCTCACAAGTAATACTCCAGGTAGTTATGGGTTATGCACCACTTTCAAATTATGCTGAATATAAAATTACCCCACTTTTTAAAAAGCAAACATTACCTTCCCTTCCAATTCACTTAATTAACCCTTTTATCAATGCTGGGCTTTTCCCCCTCCTCCTCTAATTTTTCTTCTAATTTGCCTTGGGCAAAGTTCTTTGTATTACAGCAGCTTATAGATCTAATCAACCAAGGTATTAAAGGATCACCATAAACATTAAAGTGATGAATCAGTGATGAACTGAATATGTAAGGTTATATTGTTGATAAAATGCTGATAGTGAGGGATTGCCTCGATTTCTCCACATTACTGAGTCCTGCTAGCTTCCTTCACTCCAGTTAACCCCTCTCTTGAACCCATTCCATCACAGCTGGAACACTTTGCATATGTACAATGCGTGCCCTCCTTGCCTTCCTATTCACTGCTGAAAGCAAAAAAAATCCCAACTATGAAAAAGTTGTTCCAGGAGGAGCAGGTGTGCAAAAGCCCTCTCACTACCCACTCCTGCTAGTTAACTGTGTAATACCGCATTAATGTGCATTCTACAAGTGGCAGTTTCTAAAATACAAGACATAGGGTGCTCATGCTTCCTTCCTGTTTCCACACTGAAATCTGGACTGAAACAATACAGAGATGCAGAATAATCACTGCTGGACTATTTCTGTCATTTGCCAGCAGGGAGAAAATTCCTATGTACCTTTCACAAAGTCATCTGAAAATAAAAATGACTGTGTTTGGTGCTACAGTATGTCACCACCACTGCTACAATTAACTTTTCAAAAAGGCAGCTTTAAATAAATTGTTTTCATTTTACCCCTCACTCAATAAGCCTTTCCCTACTCCAAAACTCCCAGCATATCTGTAGTGCTATATTCACTACGAGTAACATCAATGTTCTAGTATCAAATCAGAAAAGTTCAAGACAATCCTTCATCAGCTGTAGAAACCACAGTGAAACTGGAGGCAGGACTGCTGCACGTCAAGGACTTTCCAGCCTCTGAAAGCAGAACACAGAACTGCAGTGGTAACCAGATTGCAATCTGCCCCTGTTACTCAGCTCAGCATGATCTTTGCAGTGTCTCTCTGTCAGGGAAAAAACAAAAGGGCTCTTAAAACGTAATACCTTATGTAGGTCATAAGGCAAGAAAGGACTATTTTTGTCATCCAGTCTGATGTCTTGTGCTGCAAAGGGGACAGAATGTCTCTGAACCATCTTCTACCTTTATTTCTTATAGACAGACTCTCCTACTTGATTTTGAGTCATTTGGGGTAACTTGGTACCCAGGAAAATAGTCTGAGTGGTTAAATATCCTTATGTTGGCACTAAGGTATACAAGTAACTATCAGCTTTTGCACAGGAGCTTAAGGAACACTGTCAAAGGCCTGAAAAGGTAGAAGGTATGTTACAATGCTAAATAGGGATTATGGTTTTGACACAAAAACATAAGATTCAGCATGAGGGGGAGATAGCATGTGGGTGCTGTATGGCTCAAAATCAGAGCTGTGATCCAAAAAAAAGCTACTGAGCTTCAAATTAAAGGTGAGGGGAAAAAAGAAAATAAGGAGTTCCTGGGCAGAGTATAGCTGTAATACTTGATTACATCCTGTACAGAAGCAGCACTCAGTTGATCTGATAAAAGTTAAAAGGCTGCAGGCTTACATTTATCTGCTGTTTCTTTTTGAGAGATTTGTCTGAAAGATTAAAAGGACCCTGCAAACTCAAAATTGAGTCAATTTCAAAACAAGAGTAGCAAGTTTTTAGTTATTTCACGTCCTCCTGCTATCCAGACCCCAGCCAATTTTTAGTAGTTTCCAAAACTTTATAAAAACTTTTTTAAGAACATTTTCATACTTCAAAGATGTTTTTTCCAGTTACTCTTACAAGCAAAAAATGAAACCAGTTGGTCAACAACAGGAACAAATGATGGAAAAGACCATGTCAAACCTACAATGCCAGCATTATAAAAGCACCTATTTCTCTTTCCAATTCCTTTGTTATGGGAACTTGTTATGGGCAACTACAGCCCCAGCCCTGCCTATCCTTCAGAGTGTGACTGCTGCTGTCCTCAGTATGCACATACAAGAAGTGTTCCACAGATGAGGCATCACTCACTCTTTATAAACAGCCTGTTTTTACACAGCAGTATTGCTCTTTTTTTCAGTTGCTAATTAAAGACAAAATATCTCAGATGTGGTACGAATCATGTAGGCAACTGAATACTTACTTAATAGACTTAAGAAAAAGCAATGTGAAGTAATTTAAACCAATGGGAGCTGACGATCTTCTGATCCTCTGACTGTGAGGTCAGACAAAAACATGGAGCCAGGTGCTCTGCTCAAGAGCCCAGCTAAAGAGATTCAGTGCCTCCTATTCAGCCAAATCAACCACACCAGTAAAAAGCTCAAATCTCACTGAATTTAGCTTTAGCTAAATTTGGTTCAATACAGATTTTAAAGAGGGGTAAAGATTTACACCAAAAAGTCTGCTTATTCTTGTCTCATGTTTATTCCTTAATTCAGCTGTTATGTGATTTTTTAACTTGTAATCAGCAATATATATCACGCTACAATTTAATTCCTATTGGGGGAGGGGGAGCGCAAATAAATATTCTCCTTTTGTCACCAAGGCTCATCAACAAAGTAACTTGACTAATTTTCCATACATTCTCCTCCCGAACTCGAAGTAAGTGTGCTGAAATCTGATTTCAATAAGACCTCTACTCCAAACCAAGGTATAATTAGGGATAGCCCCAGGACACGACTGGCTGGGCAGTTCTGTCGATGTGCATGGGTTCAGGGCTGCCTAACTGGTGTGCAGATTCACAAGCCAAAGTACACCATGCCCAAACTCTTCTGCAGAGAGATGGTGCTCTTTAGCTCGGGCACACCTCTGAACTCCGGGCTGGAGCTCATTTACCTCCAGCTCACACAGAACATGCAACTAGAGACTGCAGCCACCCACGTAGATTTGCCCCCAAGGAGATGAAAATTCAGGACATTTCCTTCACTCCACTGTTTTCAGCAAATTCTTGTCACACCTAAAACTGGATCGAGCACTTCAGTGCAAAACATGGATCTGCTCACACTACCAGCAGTATGCAAGATCAGGACACACATGGTAAATGTGTAAGGCCAGTGGAAATTTTCTGTGCAAGTTTTCTCACATTTTTTCAAATATATAAAAACCAAGCAAGTTATAAATAAAACAATTTAGATAATTTAAGTATGCTGGTGATAATATTAGACTTTCCTGTTTTATCCTCTCTTTTCATTCTACTGATTGCTTTTTCCCCTGGACAAAAAGGTAATGATGAATAAGCAGTTCAGCAGCGTTGATTTCAACTGTTCTAGACAGTAAAATTTTCCAGAGTTGGGTTACTTACACTAAGTGGATGAAAATGAAATTTAAATTAAGAATTTTAGGTTGCAATCATGAAACGTAACATTGTAACATATTCATTATCTACAACTTCTCTGCTCTTCATAATGACATGCAAAGTTATACAGAATCCTCTGAATATGCAAGATGTTTTCTACATATTAGGATTGCTGTCAGCAAAGACAGGGCTAACCAAAGGAACATAATTCCATAAATCATTAAGGTAAGTTAATCCCATTTTTGATAACACAGAAAAATAGACTAGACTGTTATCTAGACTCCATTAGTCAGAATTGCTCTGTTATGCAAGAGGTTTTACATCAATTCTACCTTGCTGGCCAGTGCAGATTTGTTTCAAGTGTAAAGACTGGCATTGCGGAACTGCTACTTAACTCCTGACCTACACTATCTACTAATATACTAAATAGGAAGAGGTTAAACATGTAATTAAACACCAAAACATCTTGCTTAGAGACATAGCAAAGTCTTCAACACTCTAGCCTTTACATGAGAGATATGTCTTGATGTGTTCCAGCTTACTTACAAGTTAGTGACGGTGCAGGGAGATTAAAAAAAGGGTGAAATTGAACAGTTCACATTATGCAAGAGGTCACATCACATAAATGTGTTTTCTTTTGGCCTCCAATCCATAATCCTACGAAAACAGATTAGGGAAACTGCAATTTTTTTTGTGCACTGAAGATGTCTATTTTCAGGACATCCCACGGTAGCTACTGGTAAATTTTGAGAGAGTTGGCCAAGCACAAAGCAGATCCCAATGTGAGCTGCACTGACCACACCATGGCCAAGGGTTTAAAGATCTGACACAAAACCTCCTTTTCTTACAGTACAGCCACAGCTCATGCTACTGTCCCTTCACTGCACTGTGATCAACAAATGTAGGTTTTATAGGGAAAATGCTGGCACAGGAGTTTAAAAAAAAAACACCACCAAAAAAATCAAAATCAAAACGAAAAAAAGACCGACTCCAACACAACAAAAAATTGCAATTTTCAATTGTGCTCCCCTCAGTTATGACTAAGTGAGCACATTCTGACAAAACACAGAAGAGACTTACAGGAAAAGGTATGAAACACTTCTGTCTTTATTGGCACCACTTGAATCAAGAACAGGCACTAACAAGCAATGGCCTTGAGGAATTTACTTGTGTTCCCTTGCCAGCCTCTCCCAGCAGGTGTTGCCATGCAGGGATTTGTAGTAGAAAAAAAACCTAAGATACACACAGTAGGATGGGAGGGAAGCGATCTGTGTGTGTAAGCACTAGGTGAAATTAAAAAGTGATGATCAATGAAATTAGAAGGTTTGATGGAAAGCCAAAGAACATTCTGCTTTCTAGTTTACTCAAGGAGAAATTCCATTTCCTATATAACTCCTTGTCATGCTATTGTGTGACCTACCACACCTTTATAAAGTATCATTTGTATTATTATCATTACAGATTGGATTGGAATCCAAAGATCTGGCTCAGTTGAAGTAAATGATTTTATATCTGAACATACCAGTGAAATTTCATTCATTGGTTCATCATTACTGTCAAAATAGGAAAGAGAAAAGCAAGTAGATCATTTGCCTGGGCTAGTAATTTTTCCTAAGAGTTTTGCAAGGCTATATGAAATCAGCTTTCCCAGCTTCTACTCAGCTCACAAGACTAACAGCCTAGGCTACCTCAGCCAGTGCTGATTATTTTCCATTATGTTATGCTTATACTGATTCACTAGGAGATACAACTGTTCCAAACTCCAGCCTTTCCCAAGAACTGCAGACAAACTACACGCACACTGAGGAGAATGACGAGGAGTGGCACACACCAAGGCAGAGGTTTATTGCTTGCCACTCTTCCCTCCCCTTCTTTCCTCATAAAGGAGTAAGAGAACACCAGAATTAGAATACATTAACCCTGATCCTCATGAGAATTTGTAGTGCAACAGTTCAAAGATGTAATGCAATAACAAGACCAAGGCTTGCATTTAAGTTAAAAAGAATATTGAAAAGACACAGTGTAGCCTTTCCAGACTTCCACAGAAAAATATTTCCTGCAAGAACCATAGGCAAAGACAGTTCTCCAATCTCAGAATGATTAATCACTTTTCTAATCTTCATACTGTGTCTCCATAGAACATTTCTTTGATTATGTATTTGAATTTTTTTCCAGGGGGCAAAAAAAACACACAAAAAAAGTTCAGTGAACACCTGAACATAACACTGTTCCTATTAAAATGAGAAGTTCTATGTTGACTTTAACAGAGTTAAGTTCCTAAGAATGGAGTATCCTAGAGATATTAAATAAGGTGTAACACGAACAGAAAAAAAAAGCAAAACTCAGTAAACAGCATCCTAGAGTGAAGTGGAATAACTAAGCAGACTCATGCTTTGCAATGGAAATGGAGCAACTGAGCAGCTCAAGCCTTGCTCAACCTGCACCTTAAGAAGAGCTCCATTAGTGTGCACAATGGTAGTGAGGTGGTAGGTGCAAGTAAGTTACTGCTCAACTGCTGGCATATAAAAACAGTGCCAAAACAAACCCACACATCTTAGGACAACTTTATTTTCAAAATCAATTTGAACTTTGGGACTGCAATGTAGTAGACTGTCTTGAGCAACTTCATACAAATTTATGCTGCTATGCAATAAGGTCCTATACACATACATATGATGACCCTTGCACTGACTTCACAAAATTAATGCTTTATGTCCTTACTTTGACCTGAGGGTATGATTTTTTGTTCTTTTCACTAGAGGCACCAGGAAGTCCACCGTGTGAAGGCCCTTCACATACATATCGGAAACGAAATCCCCTCTGTGGAATAAAGGAAAAGAAACTTGAAAGCTGTACAAAAACAAAACCAAAAGAGAAATAGCACACACAAACAAGACTCGCCCAAATGGAAAAGTTACAATTGTTCATTCATGAAATGTTGAGTGCTGGTTAACAAAGCATCACTGAACTGTAGCCCTGGAGAACCTGTTCTCCTCTCACTTTTAACACACAGCAGCAACCTCATTTTTTTCTTTCAGTTAAGTGAAGATATTTTGAAACAGAGAACTATTTATACTCTTAAAATAGGATAAAAAAATCACATGTAGAGAATGCAAGAGCAGATACTCTCTCCCAAGACTGCTGCTAGCTAGACAAAATTGAAGCAAATAATAAGGAAGTCCAAAGCATCATAAAGGTAGTACAGGGATGAAACAGAAACATTTCTTCCTTCTGGGAAAAACTTATGAAAGCTGTATCTCCAAGTGAAATCCAGAAGCAGCACAAAAGCTTCAGGAGACTCTGGCTGGTTTTCATCTCAGCTACATAAATAGATATCTGAATATACTTTAGAGAACTGCAGGATACTGAAAACCAGTCCAGAGCACAGCTCTCCATCGACTCCATTGATGGACATCCCCTTTATTTTACATGGTAGTCTATAACGCATGAAAGATGCAACTCTTAAGCAAAGGTGTCTGGTAACTCTAACTCTACTTAACAATATATTTCACGTGGTCCCCAATTTTGCTTGCAGATACACTCTCCAGTCTTGCAATTTCTGGCAAAATTCCCATCTTATATAGGGCTCCCAGTGTCCAAATAGCACCAGTTAGTGTTGTAGCCTTTTTCAAGAATCATTCAGCTTCTTTCTAGTAGTAGACAACTCTGAATTCAAAGTCTGTACTAGCTGAAAGTGAACAACATGCCTTAAAATTACTCTGTAACCAATAGCTTCAATACCTATCTCACTAAAGCCTTTTCAGGTTAAAAACTTGTTTCCCAGGTAAACGTGAAGATCTTTTATTCAGATACTGACAATTGCCTTCCTAACTGAGTGACCCGGCGTACTGTGTGTGAAGTGCCCAGCTATGATGAGCTTGAACTCAAGTTGTCCAAAAGGCAAAGCAACCTCTGCAAAAGGCAAATCAACCTCTGCAGTCAGGACATATCACTCTGCTGATGGATCACCCTCATCACCCCGTTATAAACCACTGCCCAGCTTGCCACACGGGTACTCCACGAGAGGAGCCACTTGCTGAGAAGTCACACATGGAAACAATGGTTTCTCCTTACAGACTGTGCACTGCAGGCCCTGCCATGCGAAGACACGGCCTGATTTGGGATGAACTTTAAACAATGAGGAACAGGCAGCATATATTCTTCTAAGAGTTCACAGTACACTGCTGTTGCACGTAGGACTGTGATGAAGAGTCCTATTCCTGGAGGGATGCTCAAGCACAAAAACGTCTTTGGTGTGTGATGGAAACCAGTGTTCTCCACTGCCTCCTGCCAGGAATACTGGATTGCAGTATGCTTCTGCAGAAGACCAAGAGGAGGATGGGACAGCTTTTAGCCACTGTCTTCCCCTGTTTACTGAACAGCTCTAGAAGGTAGGATTTTATGCAATTCATTGGGATAGACAGGAAAGGCACCTCCATACTGTAACAGCTTCAGGACAAATTCTTGTAATTGCTGGTGCCACCAGCCAAAGGGGAACAATACCCAGGCACACTGCAGGGCAATCTTTACCCAACAATTACTTTGTACATCAGTTGCATGAAAACTATCCAGTGCATTGAATGACTTCTCTGCTGTCAGAGGAGCATAGGTCAGTGTTTGCTACATAACAGAAAAAAAGTTACATTCAAGTACTTATCTTCATTTTTCTTGGATTATTCAAAACAGACAACCATAACAAAAGGAATCTCAAAGGACAACTGCACTTCTTTACAACAACAAAACACAAGTCAGAAGTTCCTGTAACTTGGGAATTAAGTGTTTTCATTTTTAACTTCTTGTGTTTCAAAAACTATGAAACAAATCCTAAATATCTTCCACGTTTGATCTACTAGTTTATGTTTCCAAATACTGAGGTACTGTAACAGTCACTTCTAAGATGAAGAGCCTATACTTAGCAAGGTATATTTTTAAAACTCTTAGGGTTTTTTGTATTATGACACTTCCAGAGAGAGACAAAGATGAAAACAGGACAAAACAGGAAACGATCTAACTATAAAAGTAAGAGTTAAAACTGCTCATGTTCAAGTGCCACATTTGTTCTGAGAGCTCAGACTTTTCTGTGCTCTTTTTTATTTAAGTCATAGTTTATTCAAAGCTGAATGTAGTAATATAGCTACCTTAGACGTTTTCAAAATGTAATCTTGTTCTTACCTGTTTTGGCTGTTCTATGATTTGAAGATATGGTCCATCAGCTAACATAAAAGAAAGAAAGAAAGAAAAGTATTAATAGAAATTATATTTTTGTTACTATAATTAATATCTAAGTTGTAGGGGCAAGATTATGTCCTTGAATGACTTGAGATAAAATTTTTGAAAGCATCTAAGTCTCTTCAGAACTTAAATTTCAATAAATTATTTAATCACTTCATAGTCTGTCATTTTCAACTAAAGACCACTGGAATAAGAAAAGGAGGATTAAGTAAAAAAAAATAATTTCAGCTCAGAGAGCCTAAATGGGCAACTGATCACTCAGTTAAAACTTGCAATGGTGAATAAGAACAGGATCCTTCCCTTGCCACTGACAGCAGTCTGGCTTCTTGAGCTAAGGTTAACTTTTGTATTTAAACCCCTTGGGCTCTATAGACTATACTCACCAGCTTTAGGCCCTAGGGCTTCCTACAGAGTAGGTGCTTTTGAAAGTCAAGAGACAGCCAATGGGAAGCTCCGAGGCATGGGAATACAGAAGGAATTCAAGCTGTCTCAACATGCCCCAACAGTCAGAACAGCTTTAAAAAAAATTCTGGAATTGAGAAGACTAAACAATTTACATTCTTTTAATAATTTCAGATACACTTTTAAATACAGTGTTCTGCTGGGCCTCTAAAAACACTGAATACACTCAATGTGACTACAAATACAGATTCTATATTGAGATCCATCGTGAGCATGGTGCTAATACATAGGATTATGTTCTACTAAAATTCTATTTGTGTCTTTTAAAGAAGGCCTCATTAAACAACTTTCAGTCTCATACACTGGCTAACTTCACACTATAAACCTTATGCAAAATTCACCAGTTTATATGCCTTTTGAGTAGGCCCTAAATCCAGTGAGAACTCAGTGCCACCAGAGTTAAGCATTCATCACCTGATCATACCTTAGCTCCAACTCTGATCATTTAGATTATTTACATCAAGAAGGAAAACTCTCTGGGTAGATGGCTATGAAATACCCCTTAAAATGCAAGCCACTCCTGAGTCTCAAAATGACAGTTCCAAGAGCTATGATTTCTTCCCTCTCTCTTGCTAAGCAGTCAAGATGATTTGTATTTCAATGCAAAAAATCAGTTGTTTTCAAAGTAGACCCCAAATGACAGCTTCACTGGGAATACCTACATAATATTTTTCCAGCCATATTCCTGTTGGAATTCTGTATCATCACTTCTGCTCTGTTACAGGTATTAATGCTAAGGAATCAAGCACAGGTCTTAACTGAACAAGCTTGTCTCAACATGGAAGTTTTAACAAATACACAATAGATGAAATTAGTGTTCTGCTGCTACGGTTAGCCAACTCAGCAACTGAACTAACTTCATGTCAAAGTTATATTGCAAATGTCAGTCACAACAATTTCATGTTTAAAGATAAATTATTTCCATCAATAGTACTTTTCTTTGAAAAAGTAAACAGTGAAGTCATGAAAAACAATTGCCTCAAGACCATATACACATCATCTTGCATTACAAAGCAGGAAAAACAGTTTGGACTTCAGAAACTGTAAAAGATGTAGAATAATATTTAGCTTTGGCCTTGTGTTTCAATTTTTGTCTGTAATATATAGAGTCAAGATGAGCTGAGTTGGGTTTGAGCAATACACCAGCACTTAAATTTAAGACCTCTCTTCACAGACCTATAACCTATAAGACCTATGCTTTAGGCACCCAAAAATTTATACTTTCACAATCCAGAAGCCATGTATTTTCTGGGCACTGGCAGAAATAACACACCTAAAATACAACTGTGTGTAGTTCAACTTTCAACCAAGCCTCCAGGGCATGATCTGCCAAGTAATTGTTCTTTGGCTCTTCTCCTCTTAGAAATTCATTTTCAAAGCATACACATTGGGTTAGCATAAAATACTACTGCTTTCTCTCAAACAGTAGCCAGAAAATAAGTGTTCTCATCCAATGCCTAAATGGCTGCAGAAGTTCCCCAGGACACAGCAGACTAAAGTTCCAACTTTTCCTCAGCATAAGGAAATTCAAATTCCTAAGAGAGGCATATACACTATCTTGGCACATTGGAAAACTAAAGAAAAATGCTTCGTACCACTGACATACGGTTTGACCTTGCATGGCACTTGTGAAAACTCAGGACTGTGGTTATTCTGACCTCTTGGAAAAAAAGCTTATAAAAAGCATACAAATATGCTGACAAAAAAAATTCAAAATGTTTTATATACCAGCACTAGAAAAGTGCTAAAAAGATGCAGTGTAAATGTACAAAGCTAAATTAGAGGTCTGTTATCATTAATCCACATTATACAAATCATACAGCAATGTATTTAAAACGGTTTTTTGAGATCTTATTTTAACCTTTGGGTTCCATGACTGAAGATTTTCCTTTTGTTTTTTTAACAGTGACTAAGTAATTCTCTGGTAGCATATGAACCAGACCCAAATAACAGTACAGAGAAGGCATTCTAATGTAAAGCACTTAATTATAACTGAAATGCTACTTAAAAATAAACCAGCAATGTTCAAGAAAACATCCAGGCATAAATGGCATATTATTTTGATTATAAAAAGGATTTTACTGAGTGAAAGGTCTCATACAGCTGTTTTCATTGAACTCTGAATACTTCCCAGAGGCACATTACACAGCCTAACATCAGCTATGTGTGGTTCCTTCTTTCTCTCATCCTTTTCCACGAGGAAAAGACAATACATTTAGTGTTTTGCACACGGAAGTTTTTAATATTTTGTTTCTATCAAGTAGGCGTGTCTGGTCTAAGCAGACAAACAGCAGGAACTTGAAGATGAACACACTGTAAGAGGAACTAATAATGAAGAGATTTGTGATGATCTTTTGTTCCAGCCTGGAAGGTGCTTGCTTTAACTTCTTGCTTAACAAGCAACCCCCTTTTAAATGCTGAACAGCCACAAGAAGGGCTTAATGCATAGCTCATGTTCTACTTTTGCCCTCCAGAGAAGCTGAAGGACACAGTCATGGAGCTGCCTCTACAAGGGCATGGCTCTCATGGTTGCCAAGAGCCAAGTTTTGACAGGAGCGCTCCTCACGCTTTGCCTGGCACTGCTGCAGCTGGGAGGCCAAGAACTGCAACTACAACATGCAGTCCTCCAGCCTGGAGGGGCTTTGGTGCAGACTGCCACATCCTGGCCATGCTTCAGGGCTTCTTTTTCTGTCTTCTCGCCTCGGTTGCCGCAGACCGACTCGCATCCCGCTCCAGTCTGAGTCACAGTCCCACTTCCCCACATCTTCTTCAACTGCCAAGTTTCTTCATTTTCCTTCCTGCCTGAGTCAGAGGCCCTCCTGCCTCTTGACACTCCCACCATCTACATTCTTTCTTCCTCTTGACAGACCTCACCCTACACACACACACTTCCAAAGGAACATCCATCTTAGGCTCCCTCTTGATTCATTCTTCCCACCATAGCAAAGTCAAAGAAAAAGGGGTCTCTGAGGTTGGTGGGATATCCCTGCAAGCCTGGCAACTCTGTTGGACTAGTGGGGCCTTGTATCTAACAGCTTTCCTAGTACCTAAAACCATTCAATTTAACCTGCTATGACCTGTGGACAAGCCTCCTCCCTCACATCCTCCTGTTGGTGGGCCTCCCAGAACAGGCATCTCACCCTTGTAATTGCTGTTTTGCCGTGTGGACATGGATGGAAACTCTCATAGCCTCTAGATTTTGATTGTTAAATCCCACATTAACTTTCTTGTGTCCATCCTGGCAGCAGTACCTTGCTGCTTGAAGCTCAGACTGGAGATCTAGTGCCTTATCCTTCCTGAAGGCCTGTTGCAGCATTTGCATGTCCTCCTCCTCAGGGATTGCCCTGCATAGGAATACTCTCTCAAATCCCAGCTCTTCAGTGTTCAAAGCATGATGTTTAAAGCAAGCAGCACATGGGACTTTGCTTAACTTCTTCCCTCAGTCCATTCTTCCAAACACAAGCACAGAAGATCTAGAAAGAACACCAGAAACTGTATGCAAGTCTGCCCAAGCTCCTGAGGATTAGGGCCACTACTGTGGAACAGGGAAAATGAACACTCATCTCATTTTTAGTGGTGGTCTGGCTTCCTTGAACCTCTAACATTATCTCTCTCTGAAAAAAAATATGAAATAAATTTTTTTAAATGCCTTCTTTTTCCCCTCTATGACCTTCTCATTTTTTCACAGCAAGTGTCACACAGGGTTGGACAGAGGAGCTTAAAGAAATACCGGAAAATTAATTTCAGCAGCCTCCAGGCAATACTGTTCAGCTCCTGATGGCTCTGCTTCAACTTCAAAGTTTTAAAAACACAACCCCTTAATGCCAGAAGCTGGTTAGACCAGAGCCTCTCGAAGCCAAAACAACTACGCAGTTCCCAAACCCACCTCTAACTGGCACACGTTACATGGTTGTAGACGGTTGTATCATCATGAAGGAGCACGAAACATCCAAAATTACAAACTGCTTAGCTCAGTGCTCTGCCCATTTCCTCTCCAATGTAAGGCATCACTTTATTTCTCCCCTACACAGCAGACGTCTCATTGATGTGCACTTGCTTTTACTCTGCCTAAATACATGCTGTGGATAATGCTCCCTCCATCCCCAATGCCACTGAGGATCAGTACCTAACCTACCTAATCGAAGGCAGGATACTTCCCAGCAAGCCAAAGAAGAAGCTGACTTCGTGAGGTACTGCCTTTTCTGCTGGTAGAATTTGAACCACACAACTACTACAGCTTTAGAGCCGAAATAACATAAAAGCCTAATTTTTATTTAAAATGGACATACGAGAGAGAAAAAGAAGCACACAAAGACACTTGAGCACTGACAACGATGTTGAGAAAATCCATGTCCCAACATCTCAAAGGTTTTCTACTATTACTGTAAATATTAACGTAACAGCAGAACATCTATCACCAGAAAGTCCCCAAATTCCCCAGCTATTTGTTGATTCAGCCACGCTGGCACGACATGGAAATCCACGGTTATACATTAAACCTGTCTGCCGATGTAATAGGTCTGACATTGTGCATTTATGGATGCACAGACTGAAAGATATATGCACCACAGCCAAATCATGAGGAACAATTCACGTCTTTCGTTCTCTCTGCCTTAATCATACAACTGTCCTTGAGAAAAATCCTTTTTAGAACGTTTATTTCACTCTCTCCATATCTTAGCTGAAAGTACTTTTGGAAAATCCCACATGACTTTTTTTAACTGACCTTGCTGAGCAGAAAGAAATTATTATTCCCTGCTTGAAAACCACTGAAGTAGAATATAAAAATTATTATATTATCTTATAACTGAAGAGCTAGCC
The DNA here is from genome assembly GCA_013397755.1 of Cnemophilus loriae. Classification (NCBI taxonomy): domain Eukaryota; kingdom Metazoa; phylum Chordata; class Aves; order Passeriformes; family Corvidae; genus Cnemophilus; species Cnemophilus loriae. Next base: position 650,665 of record VZTF01008266.1, on the reverse strand, counting down.
CATAGTAACAACCCAGCATAGTTTCAAGCAGGCGAATAAGTAGGCATTATTGGGATACTGTTCAAGAAAAAAAGTGACTGTGGCATCATCAGATGCTGTTGAAATGATTAACCTTTCCTAAATCTTATGATTAACTTTTTGTTTGAGATAACCTCAAATCCATGATCCTTTACTGAATCCCGTTTTGTGTACAAGGAACTTGCCATCTATAGCGCAGCAGTAAGCAAGAGCAGTGGCACTTATACAAAAAAAGACCTTTTCCTAAGCAATTTTACAAATTAAGGCTAGACGTAGCCCAGTCAGAGTTTTCTGTGGCTGCAGAACTCAGTGAATCTTCGATTCCCTGACATGGTTTTAAAAACAGCTGTTTTCTACTTTAGACGGGACATGGTTATCTGAAAATTAGTTTTATATATCTGAATAACTGGTATGGAATGAGTCTGGCATGAAGAGTATAGAGTAAGCTCAAAAGGTACAGGTAAAAGAGCTCATTACAGGGAAATTTCAATAACCTTATCTGTTCAACTGAAACTGGGAGAAAAAAACCCCTTGGTCTACAATGCACAAGCCCTTTAATACTACATAGATGAATCTTACTGAATAATTTTATCTGCCTTAATAAAAATACACTGTAAACAAATGATTGCAACATTGTTTGCTGGATGTTTTTCTATATTTGTCAAGAGCTTTGCTCATGAGAACATTTTATCTTGAAACAAAATTATCTGCACCATGTGTTTCTTGATCCGTTCTTGCTACTACTCTTCCAAGTAAACAAGGAAACACTAAAACAGTAAGCCTGCTTTAATTTTTATTCTATAAGCAGCATTTATTGTTACTTTAGGGTGGAATTTTACCTGCGAAGGAGAACGCTAAATGCTTATTTCATTTTACCTTTTACACCTTCACTGCTGTGAAGTGTATCAAATATTGCAATCAGAAGTGGTTTGCACTTTCAACCAAAGAAAGTAATTTACAATACATAAGATACCAGCTACATCCTGATACAAGAGAGTCAGACAGATAACAAGAGAAAGCTGTCATGGTAAAAGACTTGAACAGCTATACTGGAGCTATATATTAAGAAAAAAATCCCAAGTTTAAATAAAATTTTATTTCCTTCTTCATTTTGTATCAGCTGTTCTAATAGACTAAGCAGGAGAAAAGAGTTTTCCAAATTCATTCAAGAAGTAATATTTATAAAGAACTTCAATAAGCAAAACCAGACCAAGGCTGATCAAGCAGCTAATACTGACTGAGCTGTAAGAGACTTGTATTTGTTCTTAATGCTCTGGAAGCATACTCTAAGAACTGCTTATCAGACCTTTGCAAAATACTATTTGCTTATTTTCAATGGTTTGTTGCAAAATTTGTCTGAGCTTTCAAACAAGTGTTATTATTCAGGAAATTGTTGGGTGCTTCTAATACCACACTGCCTCTTCACAGGAAACAAAGAAGTCACTGAGAAGGAAAAACACATTTGAATGGTACAGGAAGTTAATATTCTCTACATTTTATTACTGAAAAACAAGCACCTTAAGAACTACTACAACGAATGCAACAGCATTCAAAAGGAAAAGAAGCACATGTTGCAGTCTGCAAACTGGCAATAGAAACACATAACTCGCTGAAGTTGCAAATTTAGGAAAAAACCCAATAAAATCATTTATAAAATTGGGTCACTCAAAGCTCTTTGGTCACTGTCCTGGTTTCACCTGGGAAACTGCTGAAACTTTCAGTTTCTGTACAAGCCACAAGAAAATCAGATTTGCCTCACTGCTGAAAGTTTCACGAGGAGAAGAAAGAGATGCAAAAAGATATAATTAAAAAATCTAGTTGACGACTTCGCAATCTACTATTATGACACCCAAGTTGGTAAACAAAAAAAGGCTCTGAAGAGAACTTCTCAAAAGAAAACAAACAGGAAGAATCCACAGGAAAACAGCACCATCAAATAGTAAGGGTTCCTACCTGTTCGTAGTGGTAACTCTGAAGTGATGTAATTCGTACTATTAAATAAAGCATTCATTCCCATGAACTGATCCACCGCAAACATCTATAGTGAAAGAAAATACTCCTCATTATTACATATATACATAGTTGCATTAAACATCTATCAGCAAAGAACTTCAAAGCCCTCTGCAAATATTGAGACTGTGAACACCTCGTTGAATTACATAAACATTTTATAGCTATTTTATTTTTGCTGGCAACAGCACTGCAAGCAGAGCTGACAGCGCTGACCCAAGTTTCACCAGAATCATGAGACTGCACCAACCTCAGTACAGCTTCTAGACACCCATTTTGCTTACATGCACTAACAACTATAAATTCTAAAGAGCTTATACAGAAAATTCTGAAAATCTGACCCTAGATATCTTGCCCACGGCCTTGCTAAGAACCTGTGAGTTTTCATTTCCAATTCTCTGATTAAACCCCACCAGACTACATTCCTTATGTAAATATCTTTACAAGCTCTAATGCTTGTAAATAGAAAACAGTACATCCAGGTTAAAGTTTAATTTTTTACTTTTTTTAAACACTGACATGTCTTAACTTACTGTAATTGTTGTCAGGTATAAATCTATCTTCTTCCAAAGTGGAGCAAGCATAAAGGAGAAAATAGTTGCTTTTTGAAAATTAAGGTGAGTAGAAATCACCTGTTCTTCACTTAAACTTTTCACCCAAGCACCATTCTCACAGTTCAAGTAATTTATGAAATGATCTAAGAAGATCATGAAGAGCTCCTGAAGAGCTAGGCCTATGGATCTGTGTAAGTGAAAGAACATTTCAGTCATCACTATCAATACACACATCACAAAAATTTACACAAAAGGGCATTTTAGGGCAAAAGGGGCTTTATTTTCAGAAAGAGTCCTATGCCCACCACAGAAGAAATTTCAGAGCAAGTGTCACAGGTACGCAGGACATAAAAAAAGAGTATTTTTTTCAACTGCTTAATTCAGCAGGCCTAGCTTTCCTTCTCATTTCAGCCATTTAACCAGTGGCAAAGCACTTTACAGGTCACATAAAAAACCACCTTAGCGAAAAAAAGCTCTAATTTCTGCCAATGCAGACTGCTTTTCTATGTCCATGTTAAGTCTAGGAAATGACAGGACAATTTGAGAGGAAGTCTAGACAGACAGCTAGGAGAGGATATAGGGATACTGAAAACACAGAAATTCACTTACTTGGGGATCAGATACTCCCATAATATAGGAATCCTCTGCTGCCATTTTAAGTCCTGAAACACAAAAACATGATTAGAACTCCCATTTTTTTTCCAATGTAGAGCAATAGAGAAGCCTGGAAAACATTCAGAGTTAAAAGGCCAATCTCTGACACTTTTATTTTACTCATACCATTAATGATTTCTAAAATACTTCTAAAATTCCTCAGTATTTGGAAGAGGCAATGTAAGGACAGGATAGGCTACAGCTAGGATTTTCCATTGCCTATTGCCAAGCAATTAAAACTTACAGTCAAAGGCCAGAACTCAAAATTTCTTAAAATCAGGAATTGTTTCTGTCTTTGCTCTGCCTATTCTGCCATTAGACTTTCGGCAAAATCATTACCATAGAAATAGTAGAACTCTTCATTTTTATAGAATAAAAAGAACATTATAGGCATTCATGAATGAACCCTAACAGTTTTCTTGTGAATGATTACTAAATGCAAATAAAGATGCCCAAAAAAGAACAGAGTATTTATTTTTTTTTTTTTAAGATAAAACCAGGAATCAATTATTGACTAATTTTGGACACCTTTATTTCCAGGGGTCCACAAGTGCTTAGCACACACAACAGCTCTGTGCTGACAATTGCAAATATGGATGCACAGCATCCATCACAACTCTTTCTCATAGGTCTACATGTAAATGCTGAACACTGGAAAAGTTTAGCTTGGCTTAGTTTTACTAGGACCAGTAGTGGGCCAGTAGCAGAACCTGTGAATTTTCTTAGGAATTTATTAGGTCTATTAGAAGATATTAGTGTTATTTCTTTTCATGTAGATGTTACCAAAAGAACTACAATTTCACCTATGCTGATCTCACTAAATAAGGCTCTCCAAGGGAATATCTGAAAATAACAGTAGGGCTATTTCAAGAGACTCATGCCTCCATGCAACAGACACTAAATAAGGTTAATAACTAGTAGAAGACAGAAACAGGTCACTGGCCGTCATATTCTACCACAGTGAACATGAGCCATGTTTTCCAGCAAAGACAACTGTGAAAACCTACTGCACTATCAAAGAGAGGTGCAAGAGATCAGTAAATCATTAAAGAAAAATGAGTCACCATGGACCTTCTACAGGAACTAGAAAGGCAAATCTCAAAAGGAAAATTGGAATACTTGGGTACTTCACCTTGATGGAGGCCCAACTCTGCTTGTCAACAAGCTCCAAAGACAACACAGCCACCCACCCCCACAAAGTAGAAAATGTAAAAAAAAAAAAAAAAAAAAAAAAAAAAAAAAAAGAAAAAAAAAAAAAAAAAAAAAAAAAGAGAAATAGGAGACAATACACAGATGACTTCAATGAAAACGAGGTTCATGTGGATACAACTGGTTTTTAACCTAGAAAATAAAAGTACCCACCTGACTATAAATTGATTTTAGAAATATTTACTGGGCAATATTTATTTGTAGTATTTGTGCAAGTATCAAATAGCTGGTCATAAGATTTCAGCCAAAAAGTAATAACAGGTATAGCAAGCAGCCAATGTCACCCATGCTGTACTTCATCACCTAATACAACAGGGTTTCAGAAAGATAAAAAAACATCAGTCAATCACATTATCTCATAGGCACATTCTGCAAAGCATTATTTTCACCAACCGTTTGCCATTGTTATTGTTCATCTTTATGGAAAAAGTCAACATACAAGGCAAGATAAAACCTTCAGGATACAACAGACTTTACTAAGTTGTTTTTGTCTTACTTCTGTTCCATAGAAAGAATATAAATAACATTATGACCAACTGACCTGTTACTTAAATCACTGAAATAACTTGTAACATTTTTTGTCAAACACTTCTTAGTAAAAGGTGTAGATATTACAGAAAACAATCAAGACCTCAACAGCCAACTTTTTTTACAAAGTGTCAGAAAATACCCACCCTCTTGTTACACCCTGATAAGGTAACTGTGAGTACAAATGCCAGGTTTCTTCCGCATAAATAGAGTAAAAACTGGTCCTAAAAGTCTTGTTTTGTGATGTCTCATATTTAAACACTTACTATTTCATGAGTCACATATGCAAAATTGTGTTCCAAAATCCTGAAGTTTCCAGATAACATGGTAAACGTGCTTGTTCAGAAAAATAAAATATTCTGAGGAGCTAACATGAATGGATGAATGGCACCTGCCCACTTGCCTGTTTGCTAAATGTATACTCTGCCGAACTTTCGAACAAAGCATCTCACAGCTTCTTCTGTAAGCCACAGGATAAATGTAATAGTTGGTTCTATTTTCTTTGCCCTATCCTAGTTCCTCAGATTGCACCCCTCTCCCCCCAGCAGAACTCTGGGGAAGAAACGCAGTGTTCCCACACCTGCCACACTTCCTGGTCACATCTACACTTCTACACAGTCCATGACTTTCCAACAAAGTGGAAAAATAGCGCAGAGGCATTACTTCTGAAAACTTTTCATTTAAAGTACTTTGATGTAAAAATTAGAATAGCAGCCTTTAAAGACTGATTAAATGTTCCCCCTGCAGTGCTACATTCAGCTCTGGGCTCCGCAGCACAAGGAGCGCATGGACCTGCTGGAGTAAGTCCAGAGGAGGCCACGAAGATGCTCAGAGGGTTGGGACACCTCTCTTCTGCAGACAGGCTGGGAGAGCTGGGGCTGTTCAGCCTGGAGAAGAAAAGGCTTCAGGGAAACCTTAAAGCACCTTCCAGTACCCAAAGTATTCCAAGAAAGCTGGAAAGGGACTTTTCACAAGGACATGTAGGGACAGGACAAGGGGGAATAGCTTTAAACTGACAGAGCGTGGGTTTAGATGAGATATTAGGAAGAAATTCTTCACTGTGAGGGTGGTGAGGCACTGGAACAGGCTGCCCAGAGAAGCTGTGGCTGCCCCACCCCTGGAAGGGTTCAAGGTCAAGTTGGATGGGGCTTTAAGCAATTTGGACAACTCATGGTAGTGGAAGGTGTTTCCACCCAGGGTATGCGGGGGAGTTGGGACGAGATGATCTCTGAGGTCTCTTCCAACCCAAATTATTCCATTATTCTATGAACATTACACTTGGAAGCCGCACGGTAACTACCCACATACCACCCAGTTGGCTGTAGGTAGGTACTAATAAATGTCTAACCAGGTATTAAACACAATCTCTCTTGCATTAAAAGCATAGATGCCTCTCACTTGAGATCTTTTGTGTTCAAGTCAGCTGCAGTGCTTGAGGGAGAGGTTAAAGACATTTCTCTCTGGCCTGAATGCTAAGTCAGTTTATTATAAACAGATTATAATTTAGATGTGCAAACATACACCTTTGTGTATGTAAACTCACACTTCATTGCCTTATCAGGGCCTAGACAAAGATTAAATCAGCTGTTTAAAATAACCCTTCTAAATGACTGAAAACACTCTCAGTTTCACTATGTTTTGTCCTCTCCAAAGCCAGACAACAGACAACAAAAATGTTCTGGGAGCCCTACCTTCAAACTACAATTTGTTTCCCTAGGATTTATTAAGATAACAAATCCCTGCACTTCCTCTTACATGAAAATTGGTGCAAATCCACAGAGTCAGTAACATGATTAAAACCCCAAAAAGACACAGAAAAATAGACCCTAGCATTAACTGTGTGACCTTCAATTGGCTTCTTCCCCTACTGCTCCAGTTTCTAAGCACCTTTCCCACATGCATCAGCTGGTAAGATTAGCATCTACCTCGAGTAGCTTTGTTCACTCTCTCATTGCATGAGCTGTATTACGGGTCAGAGATCGCCACCTCTCTCATTTGAAGATGACCACATTAAAATTGTTTCGTGGAAGTTCATGTTGTTATAGATGCCTGCACCATGCATAAGCTCCAATTCCCACAAATTGTACTGCAAACTAAAATCTACAATAAAAAAATACCCCAACACCTGCAGACCACAATCAACCACAGTAGTCTCCACCCTGGAGATCGTCTGAAGCCTTTCAGATAATGGGGCACAGGAAACTAGACATTTCAACTCACAGTATTTATAAGTGTGAAAATTCAAGGGTCGGTCAAGAAACTTCATTTAGCTCCTAGTGCAACAGGAAACTATAAAATCCAGCTATACTTGCCCGAAACCACTCCACTGTACCTTCTGAGGATAAGTGTGTGATGTGTGTACATATGCATACATATTCTCTTCTCCTCAGAGCAGGTCAACTGCCATTGAAAAAAGGTTTAAAAAGGGAGAAAAAGAGAAAAAACCTAGAAAGCCACGTATACACACACAGGAGATGACTGTGTTGCACCGAACAACCAAGCAAACCTAATGGCAGGTACTCAGCACCACTGCTCCTCCTTAATAACCAAATGATACGAGGTACAAGTAGGCACAGCTGGAAGAACACGACTCGATTTATTGTATTCTGAATATTTGTTCTAAAGCTTCAAAAGGAGCAGCCATTTAAAATGGAACCAACATAATTAACGCAGGAATGCCGTAATCCACGAACAAGAATTCTCATTTCTCTTTATCTCAATCATTTGATTTCAGAGCTCTTCCCTGTTCTTCTCCCACATCCACTGTGTCTGTTTACCTTTCAAAAAGCAAGATAAATTTCCATACCCAACTGTTTTCAGCCCACCCTGATTTTTCAAGGGTACAGATCCTTCCCTTTACTTCTCTTCAACTTTCCAGCCTGAATTTTAAGCATAAGGTAAACCCCTGTCCTCTTTGACACCAGTATCGAATCCAATCCAATCCCTACAAACTTGGAACAGGACTTCTCCCTACTACCTTTCTACAGACAATCATGATCTTTATTACCCAGTTCACTGCACTTGAAAACTGAAATTCATCTGATGGATGTTCCTCCATGACGAGATTTATTTAAACCATCTCTTACTTTATGAGACGTTTTACATCAACCTGTTCTCACCTTTCAAGGCTGGGATTCAGAAAGCAAGCCTCACAACGGGAAACTCAACTACTACACTTCAACTGACTTGATACACTGAAAGAACAACTCCTCCTGAAAGTTTTCTAGCAGAGTGCTTTTTCTCTTTAACTTGGCTTTCACTGCAATTTACCTGTTAAAAATAAACTTCTTTAACAGGACACTGAATGAAAGTAATTAAATTCAGTGTGGTTATGCTCTTAGCCTGTTTATCTTGCTTACTCAAAATAGAGAGGAATAAGGCTGAAATCGAAGCAAAGACATGTCTGTTTCATATATTGTAAGTATAGTTTTACTACATCAGGGCTATAAAGCATGGCAGATGATCTCATCATAGAGAACTATGTTTTTAGAACAGCACCAAATTCTCGGAATTCCTGTAGCAGCTATGAAGTACTGAGGTAGAAACAGTAACTGCTGTGCTGCGCAGACAGGACAATGTGTTTTACCTGCTGTTGCTTCCTTAACTTTAAGTGGCAACTATTCATCCTTGAGCCTCAGTCTTCCACCCTTTGCAAAACAATCTGTATCTGTATAGGGACAATTATTTTAGAGACCAGCATTTCCCAAAAAGAAATGCTGGGAAAAGGTATTGTGCAATAGACAGTTTGGGTTGCTGGGTCAGGGCTGGAAGCAGGATGAGAGCTGCTGAGATGATTTTGGCTGGAGGCCAGAGCACGCTCTGCTCCGACAGAGCAGAGATACCGATCCAAGCTGTTCAGTCTCAACCCTTCACCACTGCAGTCCCTCCGAAGTCAGGATGCTGCCCACTCCTTTCAATGCACAGCCTTTTCACCTTGCTTCTGGCCACCTCTTGACTTCAACCAGCACTTCATTTCCCTTGGAACCCGGCTATTCTGCCCAGAATGCCAGAAGTACCGCTCCACAGCACAAAACTTTTAATTCAAAGTAAGAGATGATAAACAGCTAATGTATTCTGTAATACACAAAGTAAATAGACTAGAACATTAAGGGAACATCATGCATACTTTCACCCACAATACTGGCATACATGTCTTTAGGACAAATCAGAAAGAAAAACATGTTAAAAAACACAAGAAGCAATTGTTAACTCGCTCATGTTGACACGAAGCCCCACCAACTATGTTATTTTGAAGGGATTTTAACTCAGCGATTAAACAGGTTTGAAATTTGCCTTTAAATGTTGAAATGTTTACTACTATTTCTTCTCCCAGCTACGACTTCAATACCTGGGGGTGTAGGGAGTTGTTTTAAGGAAACAACACTCAATTTCCGCAAAAGCGGCATAAGGAAGTTGTATTTTTTCACATTCCCTCAGGTACTTCAAAGATGTGTAATCTCTCAGTGAAGATTTGAGTGCAATTTCTCAGTATACAAGTGCAAAAAAGTTTGTGCAGAGATACATTTTGATCAAAGATTCTAATTTCCTCTGCAGAGTTTTTGTCATGCACACACCATTGCAGCTGCAATAACACTACATAACCCTAAATGACACTGTTTGTTTTTCTAATATAACAACCTAAATTGTCTCCTCTTGTGACTAATTAAGCCTGCTTATTATTTCCTGTTGGGTGGCACCTGGTAGTTGTGTTTACGTATTTTTAAAATTTTAAAATTGCTGAAGATAAAATTTTCAAGTATTTTCACATGAGCAGATGCATTACTTGACGACAGTATAAAAACTACAGAATGTTTAGGAAATTAGATCAATCTCAAGCACTTGAGATTTCACAAGTGTGGTGCTCTTAATCAGAATTGTTGGGTGCATAATTATTTTATGAAACCTAGAACCAAATTTATTATAGCAGGTAACTACTAAATCTGAAGGAAAAAAAAAAAATCATAGCATAAGAAAATTTCCTTGGCGAAGAGTAACTGGACTACCTAAAAGAGGTTCTATTAACTATGTCTGCAAGCAAACAAAATTTTTGTTTTATTCCTTTCCCAAGTATCAAAGTAGTGAAGTAATATGTCAAGAGGAAATACTAAAATGCCATAAACATATAACAAACTGTTTTTCCACTACATTGTTGGAATAAAGTTAGAATGTTTTTGTTAAAACACATTCAAAGCAACTTAAACCAAAGAAATAAACAGTATTCAAATATATGGCAAACATATTCTGGTACATGTATAATGCTGAGTAGACGTAAAAATACTGAGGTTCAACACAGAAAAACAGTTCTAGAAACTACATTGTATTTTAGCCACGTGGAGTGCTAACGTTACTTGAATTAACCTGAATATGATGTTAAAATGCTGCTACTTTTTCCTCCAGATTAAGATGAATCACTGAATGTTCTTTACAAATAGCTCTAGTTCACATAAAAGTTGTCCATTGAAGTAAAATTTTAACTTAACAAGCCACACGAACCCATTTCATAAGCCTGAAGTGTAATGAATCATTAATATTAAACAGCAAACCTTTCCTTTGTTTTGGCAGGGGGCATGGGAAGAACAGTGTTTCTGAGAAGCCAAGCGACATGTAGCCCCAAGATTGCAGAAGTTCAGCTCACACAAGGTTTGCTGTATCACCAGGTACGGTCACACAGGCTCTGGGCTCCTACTGAAGACCCAGTCCCTCACTTCATAACAGTGGTGGCAAAAGTGGGCTCAGAAAAGAGCAAGGGCTGTTACCACTGTAATCACAAAGGTGAACTCAGGGATTCTCAGTGTCCTTTTGGTTCTGAACAGCCACTGAAATCATGTGACAGAAACAACCACTTAAACAGCACCAGTAAGAGGAACCAAACAGGTAGAGCTGAGTCCAGCATCATCACAGTTATACCAAAGGTTCAAACCTACAGGCACGAAGTGGCTAACTAAGGTTTAATTTTTTGCTTTTTCCAAAGAAACTGTAAAACCTCTGCAGTCTCAATGTTGTACAGTAACCTATGACACAACAAAACTCACTTGGACTAAACTAATAAGACCAAAAAACCCACCTGCTTCCTTTGTTTATACTCCATTTGTGTGCTAAAATCTCTCCGTGTTTAAGTGGATGGAAATACGATCTTTAGAAGAAACAAAAAAATAAAGCCAAACCCAAGCAAAAAAAACCCCAAACAAACTCAAACCACACAACTCAGACCTACTTTGCTCTTGACCTGTTGAGAGTTTGCTTGGAGGACACAATGAAACACTGAGGTACTTCACGTTAGTATTTTAAATGAAGAGGAAAAAAAATGTGTATCTATCTGTCACTGCTTTTCAAAAGAACATAGAAGTTGAAAGGGGGGAATAATACTTGGAGTAGCATAGTAGCTTCCTCCCCACACATGATCTGTCAGCTCCACCTAAATGCTAAACAAAGGATTTTACCTTGAGACTATAATAACTTGTAACATCTTTCAAGGCCTTACTTTTGAAACTGTCAACAGTGCTTCATCAAAATAAATGTTTAAATGAAGGCACTGAAGAAGATTCACCGAATTATTTCTATGCTCAAAGTTAGATGCCAACTTAATGCCTGACTGACCTAAGGGTACAGTTAATGACAACCATAATTACGATCTTATCAACACAGAACTTCATAAAAAGTTCACAGCTTATTTAAAGGACATCAAATTACAACTTCCACTTCTAAAATACCTGTGTCAGAGCTAAAAGTGACCAAAACCAGGAATTGCTTTTTCATTATCAGCCTGAAACATTCATTATCTTCTCTTCGTTTTACAATAGCTGTGTTATTTTGTCAGACAACCAAATGAAAGCTATCAGCATGCTGAAAAAAAGGATTTCTAACCAAATGCAGAGTTTTCATTAGATGCTCACGTAAATGAGTAACAATTTTCTTTACGACTGATACCTTTAAAATTAGAGATGGCAAACACAGCACTGAAAGGTGAAAGTATTTTAGCAAGTACAGTTTGAAGGAATCTGTGAAAACACAGGAGAATTAACCAGAATCTCTGAAGACCACAGGTGAATTTTCTCAACACTAGCTACATCAGAAAGCCAATTTTAAGTCAGTAAGAGATGTATTATATTTCACTGTATCTTTGCAACTTCAAAAATGAACATCTACGCTGCATTACAAGCACCTTCGATAGTAAAGAGTCATAGGTCTTCAAACTTAGTTCCTGTCCTTCCAGAGTCAGCAATATGCATAATAATATGAATTCCTAACTGAACATATTTCTGGAGTTTGCATGTATTCATGAGAAAGTGGCATGGGAAGATTTTGGAAAAGGCAACAATGAAAAGGAAACTCAAAAATCTATTAATTAGCAAATTTGTGTCAATGATATTTACTTATAGGTATCTATTATTGAATTCACGTAATGCCACCTCAAGGAAAAAAGTAAATTAAATTTATTATTGAATTTTTAAAGGTAAAATTTTAAAGTAAACTTAAATTTATTATTAAAATTAATTTTCAAAAGTAAAATACATAGTAACAGAGAAACAACCAGAACTGCTATTTTTCAACAAATGAAGCAGGAAATTTTCAAATGTGTATATAAATGAAACACCACTGTCTGCTTTCCACCCTCTCTCCCTCTTCCAAGATACTCTTTTTCTCTGTCCCAGCACACTTTTATCCAGCAAACTTTTCTGATTTTGAAATAAATACTGCAAAAACATTACCATGGTGTTGCCAGAACAAAGCGAGTACAGATAGGAAGTTTATCTGCTACAACGTTATTTTTTAAAAACACACAATACGATGCAAAGTGATATAAAGCTGTTCTGTTTTACAACCTTAACTCAAAATGTATTCATTTCTTGCATGAGAAAATAACTACATTTTTTGATGACTCGACCACTGACAGACATTTCTTCTTTAAGAAGTGGAGAAAGGGTGGAAGGAAAAAAGGCTTTTCCCCTTCCATTTAGTATTTCAAATTAAGTTATTTAACAGCTCTTGCGCAGATTTCAGCACTGAGATTCCCTGAAATCTCCACACTCTGTGGCACATCCTGACAATAATATTTCAGCCTTACAGTTAGTTAAATTCTTGGGCCAGGGAATATTGCAGAACAGAGCATCTGCTTCTAGATGGTTACAGGCTGCTTTTTTCTCTTTCATTTTTCTCATAAACTGTAGTCATTTCTGTAGATTACAAAACATTGCATACAGGATGCTATCTTAGAATGACGTCTTGGTTAATGCTTTCCTAGAACGGGCAGCTACTTTCCTTCATGAAAAAACACAAATACTTTGACTTTTGAAATCCTATTTCAAAAGGTGATACTACACATCACATAGCACAGAGAGTCCGGATGTCAATAAAATCGAAGTGCTCTATTTTCAACCCTGTCCTGTGAGCTTGACAGTGGTGGCGTGCCTGCAGCACGTACGGCACAAGGCAACAGAGCAAAGAATCCATCCACTTTTCTCTGTGAACAGAGTAAGTGAAAAGAGGTCTTCTGAAGCCCAAAACATGTCAAATATAATCAGCACTTTAAAACCATTTTAAAAAATCATGACAACAATAATCTGTATTTCCTTTAAAACGTTATTCTTAAGCCAAGATTTTGAGCATTTAAAGAAAGGAAGTTGAAATGCAGCAGATGATCCCTTGTCTCCAAAGTCTTATTCCCCAAATGCTTACAGGCACTCACATTTACTTATTTGAATGAAATTTGGCATCAGTACACACATGATGATAATGGCCCAACAGCACATAGCTCATGTCACAGAAACAATGCTCCGTTTTACACTCACATAAAATAAGTCAGTAGCATTTCTTCACCAAAGTTACCATCAAAGCAGAAAGCACCAATAGATAAAAAAATAATTGTGTTGATGAGAAGTTCGATATTCTTGGTTTTCAAGGTCAAATGTAACTGGGCAACCAATGCAGTAATACTCCTCGCCGCGACGAGAACTATTCGGTTTTATCACTTACTACCAAATTACCTTTAAAAACCTCACTACTTCGTACCTTTTAATGCTGTCTGCGGCACTCTCGGGCTGCACCCAAGGCGAGGACACCCAGAGTTGCCAGTACCAACCCACGTCTTCCTGGTGCCCACCTGCACTCCCGAGCCCGGCCGGTGACTGTGCCCCGGCCCTGTCCCGGGCTCAGCTCGTACGTGTGTCACCTCCGAAACCAAAAGCAACAAAAGCAGCACCTCCTTTGCCTACGAGCACCCGCTACGCGAGCGGCAGAAACTGGGCTTGCAAATTTTTGTCACTTTACTGTTCAGCCTGCCACGGACACCCCTTCCCTCGCTAGGAACACCCCTGTGACACAGCAGCAGCAAAGCCGTCCCCGGCGTCCCGCCCGCTCCCCTGGCTGGCTGCAGGCGAATCCCGCGGCAATCCCTCCCGGCGCTCCAGCGGGAGCTCCGCGCCCGGGCCGAGGTCACAGGCGCGGGGCTGGAGCCGGGCACAGCCTCCCGCGGCGAACCTGCGCTCCGGGGGCTGCGGAGCTCCGGGGGCTGCCGCGCTGCCCTCGCCCAAGGCAGCGAAATGCCCGCTCCCGATCCGCTCCCGCTGCCGCGGGACAGACGGAGCGCAGCCAGCCGGGCGCCGCGGTGAGGACAGGGGGACAGGGGAGAAAGAAGGCAGCAACCGGCGGGCCAAGGGCCGCCTGGGGCTCACCGGAGCAGGGCTGGCGGTGCCTCCTCCTCGTCGCGCTGTGCCGCCGGCGGTCCCTCAGCGCCGCGCCATGTAACCCGACGTGCCGCCGCCCGGCTCCGCGCGGACCTTCCCCCTCCTTCGCGCCCGCCCCACCGGCGAGGGCACCCGCCCGGCACCGGCCTGCGCAGCCTCCGCCCCTGCCCCCGGCCCGCCGCACTTCCTGGCTGGAANCTGGCCGCGAAATCGTTGTGCCGGGAACAGGCCCTCCCGCCCGGGTGAAGCCGCGTAAACACGCGAGTCCTCTCATCCCAGGGCAGTTGCCGCCGCCGCAGGAATAATCCTGTTCTTGTCCACGTTCCTTGGCCCACGGCGGCATTCGCGACACCTCTGTGGAGACGGGCCCGACCCGGTGGCTGCCAATGTTTTTTGGACGTCTAAATATAAAGTTTGGAAGGGAAGAGGGACTCTGCATAGAGTGAATTTAACCCCCCTCACGCAGTGCCTGGCTGCTGGCTGGCTTTCCCAGGCACTTCATTAGAGGAAGTTTAGCGATTGCTTACCCCCCGATGCCTGAAAACATCACTGAGCGGGAGTACAGGCTACACAGCACCGTTTTCCTGTCGATTAACACAGTTTCTGACAGAGCCGGCTCCCAGGTAACTTGACTTCTGTTAAACAGTGGCAACCATCAATAATACACTTCTTAATCCCAAAATCCAGGTTTGCAGCACAGTAACCAAGTCTCCCAGACACATTTAACCAAGGCTGAAGCAAGTCAGCTAGTGCCACGTTTAAATGGCACAAATGCTGTGTAAAACAAGTTCAAATATCTTTATGCTGAATCTTAAACGTCTGGTTTGCTAAGGGTGAAGAGTGCCTCAAATGAGCAGCCAGCATAGCTCATGGAATGTGTGATAGCCCAGAAAGTCAGCAGCGCATCTCTGGAGGATTTTGTTATTCTAAGGCCGTGTGACATGGGGCTTCACGAAATTGAATCATAATTTATAAGGAAGATTTAAAAAACCCCAAACATATAAGAGAACCAAGGTATATATGAC
The DNA here is from genome assembly GCA_013397755.1 of Cnemophilus loriae. Taxonomy (NCBI): domain Eukaryota; kingdom Metazoa; phylum Chordata; class Aves; order Passeriformes; family Corvidae; genus Cnemophilus; species Cnemophilus loriae. The sequence goes on along the minus strand of VZTF01008266.1, from coordinate 634,984 downwards.
TGTTGCTTTTTTTGTGTTGAAGCAAGGAATCATAACCTAGAGCAAAAATATATTCAAAAGAAATAGGGTCAAATCATAAGCTACCTGTTGACTGTAACAAAATAAAAGGGGTATTTTTACCAGAAAGGGAGTAGATTCAGTTGTTACATTTCGTGCCACATCTTTGGGTTGGAGCAGAGATACACTATTTAAAATGAGCGCTGAGAGTGCAAAAGAGAGTTTGGAAATGCAAAGGATTTTCTCTGCTTTCTTGAGAACGGAAATTTCTTACAGGTTACGCATACATAGGTATGAAGGGAGGGTAATTTCCTTTTTTTGGATTGCCACTCATGCTCTGTGATGCAATTCTAAAAATGCACTCCCGTATTTTCTTCCCAGTACAAACTGGGAGTTGGGAATGACTCAGCATTTCCGAGTAAAACATATTTTCCTTATTATAAGGGGATATTCCCGGACATTCAAGACCCGATATTAATCTTTTTTATGGAAGGAAATACACTGTATTAATAGGACAAGTAAGGAAAGAATTGTGTCCCAAAGCCCTTGAAGGAGGAAGTTGAGATGGAGTTTAAATACAAAGAAGTTTCAAAATAAGATTCATTTGAAAGGAAAGGTGCCGTGTCACAGCTAATCAAAGATGTACTCACAGGGCAAAACCTGTATGAACAAGTACCGGGAAATCAGACGAGGTGGATACGTTCCAAAACTCAAGGAGACTTACCTGGTGGATTTATTTTAAAAGGACACATATTCAAGTATTCAGGGTCAGATTTCACTGTGAAATCTTAAGCAGCTTCCACAAACATCTAGGTTTTACAATAAAATCCTCTTCTCAATTATATTTAAAGCATAAATTTGCCTTTTTTAGAGCTTAATACCATAACAGAAATGTTATTTCTACTGAAACCCACAGTAGTGCCAGGCTGTAAGCCCACACTTTGGTAAAATTATCTTCACAGGACACTCTAGATAAATGAACTGCTTTATAGCACAGAATTCCCACTTGAAGAGCCAAACAATCCCATTCCAACCGCTGAGGAAATCAGGCAGATAATACAGACTCAGTGATTTGCAGTGATGAAGTGCTGCCTATTTCCTGAATAACACTGGTTTCCACTATTACCGTCAAGATACTTCGGTACCTGAACAATATCAGCTCAGAGACGAAGAGCAGGTGATCAGACCTGAACCCAAAGGAGCAAATGCCTGCTGTTGAGTTGAGGAGAGTGTTGTGAGTGAAATGGTTGTAGCCATGTCTCTGGTAGCTGGGCAGGTGGACACTGAAGGAAAGGCTTTCTAGCTGTACACTTAAGCAGGCTGTTTCACCTTAGTCGGGTGGGGTACGTTTAAGTTTCCTGATATGCAGATGCAATTTAGAAACTGAGTCTGTTCTATGTTAGGCTTGCTCTGGAATACAGATCCCTTTCTAAGGTCAGAAATCTTTGGCCTCTGTACTTTTAAATCCTGTAACTAGTGATAGATAAACATGTAAGACAGGCAGAGATTTTTGAAATAGTCAATCTTTACTTTAATTGATATGCCTGGATTGGAAAAATTCATGGAAGTTTCTTACATTATTTTTCTTCTGTTTTTTAGGTATGTATTGGAATCAGGATAGGCTCTTTTCATTCCCTTTGATGTAGTAGATTTGATGCTAAAGCAGGAAAAGATAAGGGAAAGTCTAAAATAGCTACTGAGAGACACTTCCTTTTAAAGCTTTCAATCTTAATTGAACTGCTATGCCATACTATCCAAATCTATTTCTGGTCAATCTGTTATTTCTTTTTCATCCAGATAATCCAGAAGTTCTAACTTAAAAACTGATTTGCCTTACATAGTGGCCTGTGATCCTCTTAACACGCTCCAGTCTCATGAGGTTGTCAGTGTTTAGCCAATATTTGCTGTTGGCTTTGCCATTGTCTCTCATAGCTTGAATCCACCACTAACACAGGAAGACAATATGTTAAAAAAAAAAAAAGTTGTATTTTTAGGATGGTGTCATCATTCTGAGAATATATATGAAGCCCAAATGAAGTTGACAATAGAAACTATGTTTAAAAAAACATTCTAAATAGCCAAAGTGCATGTGCAAAACCAACCATTTGAACTGCAGCTAGCAGGGTTCAACGATGCTGCTGAATCCCCAAGTTGCACGCTCATGAGAAGTACTTTCTGTCATCTCTGTCATTTTTGGTGGATGATGAACTGGCCTTAATTCGTCATATATTTTGTCAGACTTAGATGGACATAGCAACACCCTGCAAAGCTCTGAACAGTTTGGTGTCTCCTGTAGTTACCCAGGCCACATCCCACGTACACCTCCTGCTTGCTTCCTCCAGAGCCACAAATCAGATGTGGGATCTCATGTTACCTCCACAATGGTTCAGGCCTTTACCTTTGCTGAAAGACTAAATTTCTGGTGTTTTGGGTAAGAGTGCCAGAGCTGAAGCAGGAGGTTTCAGTAGTGAATAGCTGTTCGGGGGCAGATGCAGGGTAATTAACTTAGTAGACTTAAATAAGAGAACCACGAAGCTGTAGACATGGCTGATGTGTATAATTAATAGAGAAAAGGGAACCTTTGGAGAGAGCTAGAAGTAAACAAGAAAGGGAACGCTGCTCAACATTTACTCGTAGCTCTGATGCAGTATAGGGTATCACTTCCTAAAAGACATTGAAAGAACGAAGCAGAGAAGGCAATTTGATGTATATAATTTTTGGAATGGTTAGCTTAGCCTCCGCATAGTTTATCTGTGTAATGCTAGGCCTTCTTCCTTCTTTTCTTTTACGCTGGCAGATAGTAAAGAGAGTTTCACAGCAAACCTTGCCGTTACACTAAAAATGGTGGTTTATAGATTCTCTGTGAACTTGCTGCAGGGTAGCTGCCCTCAGTGGAGCTGCCCAGGCCGCTGAGAAGTTGTGAGCTGACCAGCTCATCAGAGCCTTGTCCTGCTTCATGCGGAACATACATTCCAAAAGCGTTGCCTAGGCTGGTCCTACTTAGCAGCCCAGGTTTAGTGGCTGAGCAGTGTAACACTGTACAACAGTTTGTACGTGTATTGACAGAATAGAAATGGTTGTGTTTGTAGAAACTATTTAGAGAACTATTAGTGGTATGTAGTGCTGTAACAATGTGAAGGACATGCAGCTTAGAGCTGCAAAGCAAACTGCTCCAGCAAGTGGTGTTACAGTCAAGAGTTGTGCTGTCTGGTAATAAATCTAATGAACTACCAGTCAGTTCTCCAGAATCTGGGCCTAATTAAGATTGTGAGTGGTTCAGTCATCTGTCACTCAGATCTATAACACCTTGGCCAGCCGTTGAAGGCAGAGGGATGATTTTTTGCCATTTGAGTTCAGTAGCAGCAGGTTCTTACCAGGCCACAGCACACACTCCCTTCCCTTCCCACCTCCCCGTGTTATGATTAATATCCTGTGCTCTAGTCAGTATTTAATATATGAGTAGGTTGGGTTCTCTTCATAGTATTTTGCATATCTGAATGATACGTACGTTTAACTTCTGATTACATCCATCAGAACCCAGTTCAGGGGCTCAGTTGTTTTCGCAAGGGACATATGTTCTTCCCATTACATAACTGTGGCTTTAGAGCCTCAGCAATGTTTCACCCAGTTAGCTAGTGCAAACAGAAGTAGCCGTTTGTTGTCTTTGTCACTTTCTTTTGTCACTTTCATTACATACATGCTCAGTTCAATTTATGAGGTCATTTTGGGTCAGGTGTACTGAGTAGGACCTGTGTTAACACAGTATAGAATGTAGAATTTAGCTAACTTGATTTATATTGCTGCTATTTTATTGCTGCAGCTCAAGGAAAATTCCAGATAGCTAAGCACTGTACAAATGTATAGGGAAGAGATCTCTTCTGCCTCAGAAATTTCAACATCTAAATATATAATGGAAAACAGATTATGAAAGCTGAAAGTGATATTCACTACTGTTTGAACTCATGCAGTGATTAATTTAAGTCTTCTGCTCAATTTTTGGTAGAAGTGAGTTCTGATTTCTCAAACTGTTTCTGTTTCAAGTTTTAAGTTTTTACCACAACTAGTGATATTCTTGTTAAAAGTCCAGTCCTAGAATATCAGGATATGGCTAGTTTTTTTTCTCAGGTTTTGATGAAAACTTAAACCTTACATTTAAAAAAGCTGAAAGTGTCAATGTTCAAAAGGTATTTTTTAAACCGATGTGATTCTCTTTAGGCAAATCCTGTGGGTTTAGAGGGCTTTATAATTTTGTAATGATGGAGGATTAGCAACAGTGAGTGGTGAACTGAGACAAATCACTAGTGTAATGGATCAAGCCTTCCAAAAAATGCAAGGTTATAAAAGGATTATTTGGAGGGCACTAAAACAGGCAGGTTGTCTCCTAGATTTGGTTTCTCAAAAGTTCATGTTTTTTTAGCCTTTGTTCCAGAACTATGAGGGTTTGAAATGTTTTTTAGGAAAGTATTCTAGACTTAAAGCTGCAACACCAGAAACAGTACAGGCACTACCTGAGGTTCTGATAAGACGCAACAGGCTGATGAAAAGCAAGACAGTATGCAGTGTAATGACAGAAAGAGCCCTGTGATAGAGCAGAGTCCGAGGAGTGGAGAGGGACCTCAATCTGTTTTTTACTCTACACAAGAAGTAGGTGGAGGAAGCAGAGTGTTCTCCTTATTCTAGTTTCTTTCTCGGTTCCCCTCGTGATTTACTGTTGGGAAGCGGAAGCCTGGCTGATAGCGGGACAGTCTTTGATTCTTTCCCTCCCCGGTGAAAGAGCACAGTACAGAAACTTTTAAGCTGTAAATAAAGATCTCAGCACCAAAGGTAGGAGTGGTATGACCATGTGATTCTGCTGTTGTTCCCAAGCCCATTGTCTCGGATGTTGTCATGCTTCCATGGCCTGCCTTGCTTTCAAGGCTAAGGAACCCCACACAATGCTTCAAACATTCAGTATGTGAACTTGTATGGGCTCAGGGTCTCTGCCCTGCTGAGACCTGACCTGAAAGTGCATGTGACTTTTCTCACCTGAGGGCAGGGAAATGGAATTGCAAAGTCTTCAAAGGTTGCTGTTTACCTAGACGTCCAAATAAGAATATGAGACTACGGTTTAAGCCCTTGGGTGTATTTACAACAGCTCTTCCCAGCTCTCAGCATTGTGCTGCCAACAATTGGCTGCACCCAAGACACTCCCTTTGATAGCAGAGTGAGAACTGTGCTGCTTGTGTTCAGCTCAACAGCAAACTCTTGTTGACCTACCTGGATGTAGGGCTGGCGGCTGAGGGAGGATCCCTGCCTTCTCTACAGACTTGGAAAGCATTCTGACAGTGGGCTCACCTGGTTGCAGATAGTAAGGCATCTGCTAAACTGTAGTATTTTCTTGAAGCAGCATTTAGCTTTGCAAGGTGTGTGTTGCTCTGCAAGAAAGTAAGGTGTGTGTCATGGTGACTTTGTGAGTGCTTCTGAGTAGGTCCAGCTGAGTCTGCTGGAATTCTGACAGTGCTCTAGACAGGTCAGAATGATGTTCTTGTGACAAAAATGCTGTTCTTGTTCTAAGGATAGGGAACAAAAGCCCAAAGAAATGAAGGTTGAAAAGATGAATGTTAGGATGAATTTGAAACACAGAGACTCGTTTTTCCCACAGGTTTTTTCACTACATAGATTAATAAGTCCAACCTATCTTGATTTGTGCGCTGCACTCAGACAATTCGCTTGGCTCTGAGGCTCACTGTGTCTTGTCCCATCCCATGAGAATACTTGGAGGAGGTGGTTGTGCCATTAGAAGAAAGTCATTTGTCATTGAATGACACTACAGGACCTGCCTGACTAGAAACGTTGGACACACTGGTATAGTACATGCTGTTTTCAAAACAACTGCCCCTGCTGACTTCATTTGCAGATGTGAGTGATCTTAGTACTTCTGTGATCAGACTTCAGCGTCTAAGTCAAGCACCTAGAAGATGAGGAACACCGACTACCTGTGAAAAGTTTGGATTATGTGATGTGACGAGCATCACACAGGAACTCTAGCACGGAAGAGGAGACCTTACAGCTCACTCGGTTAGGATTGAGGATCTGATGCTGTCTTTTCTAGCAGTAACCTGCTTGTTTGTTACAATCCTCCCAGCTTTTGCCAGGAAATTAATGAAGGCCCTGTAGAAAGCAGTCTCTTTAATGTGCAGTTCTTCTCTAGAGCAGCCGTATCCTAACAATTCAGCTTGATACAGGTGCCCTGGAGTAGCAACTTTCACACAGAGGAAAGAAGTTTTTCTAAAATTATAAACTGAAAATAATCTCCTCTTAATAAGAAGTTCCCATCGATGGTTTAGTGGTGCTAGAAGAATAATCAGCTCCATTCATAGTATGAAGACAAACTTGTGGTTAGAGCAAAAGTCTCAGAATGGGATTCTCTGTATTATCTTCGGGTGTCACTTCAGAGAAGAGCAACACGACCACTTATGTTAATGGCTGGAGGGAGAGGGAAGAGCTGAAATAAAGGTAATAGCCACTGACCAATTCCTATTTAGTATTGCATGTAACCCTTACGGTATTTCCATTTTGCAAACAAATCTCAAAATCCTGGTTTTGCTCACTTGGATAGCAAAAACTTATTTTGATTCTCCACTGGCATGCAATAGTGTGATTTTTCTGGTTGCATGAAAAACCCATAGTGTGAAGCATTAAAACAGAGTAGCTGCCACAGATTAGTCTCCTCATCTGCCAATAGTTTCACTAAGCTGTGCCTTTAAGAAGAGCAGCTTTAAAGCCTTGAAACAAGTCTTGGCTAAACTTGAAAGTGGAAGAGACAGGGCCAGGTTTAATCAAAGTATGTATGACTCATCTTTCAAACTTTATCGATGTTTTGTGTGACAAAGTCACATAAGCAGCATCTCTAACTGAAAAAAAGTCTCCCTGAAAATTGAGCTATTGATTTCCTCTCTAGAACATGCTCTGCTTAAGAACAGCACAAGTTGAAACAAAAAATGTTCAGCAAGAAGGTAAATCTGAAAACTGGACTACCAAGCTATAAACTCTTGACACCTTTTATCACAATAACCTATATAAAAAGTCTACCCCCACTGACTTTCATCCAATATGACCTGAAACTGTCAGGCACCATTGCATCTCAGGCATTTATTAGGTCTTTGATGTTACTGAAATTGAAGAATTCTCCTCTTCCTCCTCACCCATTTTAGAACAGAAATATTTCTGAAGTAATTCATGATCTCTCCCCACAATATAAGGTATACACACGTTTCCTTACTTGTCATAAAATACTGTAAAATCATGAAATAGTCAAGCAGCAACCGCAAATGAGGACGCTGTCGTCTCAAACTCTCAGGAGCCTCCTGGTTTTCTGAGGATTCCTGCAGTGTTTCTCAGACTGTGATTCATGTCTTTAACTGAACAGGTCAGAGATTCCAGTAGAGAAGCCTGATCACATGCAGTACATGCCCAAACCTGTTACAGTTCTTTAACCAGGGGCCAAAACCAACCACAAGTGTTTCTGTTTCGTCACCTGACCCCTTAACAGAAAAAACAGCTATTGCATTTTATTATGTTTGTTGTTAAGTTCTTCTAATAGCTATGCAAAGTGCCTCTTTTTCCATGTGTATATCAAAGCCATATCAACATGAAAAAAAATATTTAAAAATCTGTTCTGACTCCTTTTAACTCCTGCATGTGCTTCTGTGCCAGGACTGCTATAAGGGCCTGAACTAGACTCTGTGTAGAAAGTGTGTCATCAACAGAATACTTTGCCAGATTATTACTGGCTATTTCTAGAAAGGAAAGCTCCCACTGATTTTGAGTTTTAATCTTTTTTACTTTGATTTACGTGGAAATGCTTGAAAGATGCATTAGAGAACTGACACAATGGAAATAAAATAAAATACATAAAAGTAGCATCTCATTAACGGAGACCACCCAAAACTTAGTCCTGCCCTGAAATCTGTAGAAGAAATAGACATACTATGCTTTTAAGATCTACCTTTAAAGGCATTTGACAATTTGAACAATCTCCAAAATTTCCAAATTTGGTAATATTCACATCAGGCACGCATTAGGTAAGTACTTCTGAGTTGTGAATAGCAGCTCTGGAATCTCCAAACTTGCTGAAGTAGATCTGAAAAAACCTAGGCAGCATGTCAGACTTCCTACATCTAAACTTGTTTAAAGGAGACCAGAGGGAAAAAATAGAGAGGGAAATTCTGAGTAAGTGGAGTCAGTATTTATCAGTGTCTGTCTTGGCCACACAAGAAAGGAGACAAACTTGACACGGAACAAACAAAAAAAATCCCCAGTGGATTTCCACCTAATCCATGGCGTTAAATGCTGACACCTGGGTACAGTACTCTGCCTGTCACTGCATGAAGGTTTTCCATGGAAGAATGAAATGTCAAAGAATGGTAGTACAAGCAGAAGGTCATAGAGCTAAGGAAACTACTGTTAAAATAATAGCTTTCTAAACGTTAGGTAGATTAGCACAGAGAGGAAAGAGTATGTTTGAGGATATCAGTAAAGGCATACTGGCACTCAGATCACCTAATGAAGATCTCATCACGTGGTAGGACGCTACTTCAGTCATATGACAGAAAGCCTGAAGAGCTCTAATAGGACTTGAAAATTTAGTGTTCTCTAGCAGTTACAGTATATGGTGTTTCAGGAGGACAGTAATAACAGTAATGGCTGGGTTTTTTCTTCATTATATGTGGAATGTCTGACACACACAACAACAGGGTGAGTCTGAATAAAGGTTCTTTGGTTTATGGACTTTGCTGCTTTTTTTTCTTCCTTTCTTTTTTTTTTCCTGGAGAACTGTAAATGCCTTTTTCTTTTCAGAAAAAAATTGTGCTGTGATGAGAAATCTTTTGCAGGGCCATTCTGTTTCTGAAGAACTCATGTACTTTGTGATTCTGTGGGAAGGAATGTATTTAAGCTCCTGAGGGATTTAGGGCTATGCACTGTGGACAGAACATTGAATTGTGAGCCTGGCTCCTAGAAGACAACATCTGTGCCCTGTGAGGGGTTTTAGGCTGTGTCTCAACAGGATTCACCAGAAGTGAGGAATGGATGACAAGCACAGCCAGCTCGTGTCCAGAGCAATTGAACTAAGTGAGCCTAGAGGATATTTAGTGACAGCAGGAGCAATGTGAAGCAGACTGAGATGATAGTCTGCTTGTCAGGGCAAACAGATTCTGAGAATCTGGAAAAGACTGTATTATGAGTTGTCTGTAGGATCAAAGGTCTTGTTTCCAGCTATGTGGACAGGCTTTTGAGAAATGCTAGAGAGGAACTGGCTCTTGTGGTAAAATGGGTCACAGTGACACAGGGAGGTTGTGGCATCAAATTTAGACTCTGATGTAGAAAACCAGAAAGCAGAACTTCCATACATCATTTTCTGAAGTGTGCCTGGTACTATGTGCAGTGCTAATCAGATTTGCAGAGTTAGCTTCCATATCCAGCTGAGAAAATGACATCAGAAGGAAAGTTTGAAAGGCTTTGGGAAGTGGTCATGTGAAAATATAGCGTTATAGTAAGTGTATGCCCTACAATGCATAAGGATCCTTGTCCCCCAGTTGCTTCAACAGAAGACCTGCCCAAGCTCTTCCTTCCTACAGAAACAAGTATGCCAGAAGCTGACAGATTTTGTTCCCTCAATTGGTGTGGGCTCAGGACACTATAGGGTGTTATCCACCATCACACTGGGCAGTGAATCACAGTTGTACCATTGTGTTTCTTTATAAAGCTCATACTCCTAAAGCCTTACTTTAAGAAGATGAAGGCAACAGAGTTATTCCTTTAAAACTCTTAAAATTAAATTCATCTCTTTTCACTGATTTGTGAAAATTCAGTGCATTTTTTTTCAAATGGATGTAATACTGTTAAGAGACCTAAAATTACTCCATAACTTTAGTTACTTTTTACGGAACATGAAATGCCATAGGCTTATGAGAGCTGCAATTCACTGATTTGACTTGTGTGTAATTTGTTGTATAGTTTCTACTGTTTCTACAGGGTTCATTACAATCTGACACAAAACATTTTGTTTCTGGCAGTTTGGATACACTATTGGCAATTGTTGTTTTATTTATGGCAAGGGAAGGTTATTTTTATTTGCTGCATTGCTTTTTCGTGTGTTTTAATATAAAACTAGTTTTAACAGAAAAATGCTGCCCTCAGGATTAGTTCCAATTCTTAATAAATCAATGGTGTCTTCGTAACAGACACTGATACAAAGCCTAACTAGCACTTAAAAAGCATCTTCAAATATTTAATCAAGAGCATAGCATAAATGTGTGGGAGAAAGGGAAGCAGTTCACTGGTGGAGTATTAGAGGTTCATATAGCTGGGCTGCAGCTTTCAACCTTGCTGTGCCTTGACCTCATGCTCTGGCAGGGGAGGACCAACTCAAAAGGTGATTGTGAGGTTATATCTAATAATGTNGCGCGTTATTTATTGTAGAGTTGAGGAACATAAAGCAGGAAAAAAAAAAAGAGAGCTATGGACAAATCAACACTGCCTCCAGCCCAAATTCTAGTACGTTTCACTGAAAAAGGTATGGGAATGCATAGAGCAAGGAAAATAGAACAAAACATGATTGCTCATTTAGTGAACAGCGACTTGGAGTGGGAGCAATAAGAAAGGTGGTATCATATAGATAAAGGCAGTTACAGTGTATTTGGATAAAGTACAAGTGTTGGGACATGAAATAAGGATATGCAGACTACCCAAATGCTGACATCCTTGTGGTTGTCCCTGACATCACAACCATAATGTTCTTTATATAACTACATGTAAAAAAAATGCACCTTAACTATATTAAACTCATTAAGTAAATCATAAAGGCTTTCATATAAGTTTAGTTGGGTCTTACTAGCTCCAAGCTTGTGGCAACCAGGCTAAACCTGGCTAACTCAGGAAAGAATCAACCTGCTATTTCCAGTGTCCTTACCGCTAATCTGGGCTTCTCACTGTCTTTATTCTGAATGTGGACTCACAACCCATAAAAGCGACTTTAAAGGTTTTAAAAGACTTTTTTTGGTAAAAAAATGCCTATTTTAGCCCTTGCTACTTGGCAAATATTAAAAAAAATACAAAGTCGGATGATTTAGTTTTAAAGGAAAACTGTACAATATTGCTTTCAGACATCAAAATAAGCTTGTATAACTATTAAAAATCCAACTATAAGTTATGTCCTGAGAAGATTACAACACATCTCCCTTACTTCCCTACAACATACCCTCTTAGACCAGGAACCTGATTTAATTTGGGAGGGGGAAGAGGAATCTTTGGAAATGAGCACATATTGCATCTTAGAATTTTGAAAACCAGAGGGGGAATAGTTTTTTTTGGCCTTGATTCTGACTGTCCTCCCACGACCTGTTTCACAAAAAAGGATGATTTTTTTTAGCAGCCAGAAGTGTTTGCCAGAGGGAACCAGGAAAATAAATAACTGTATAACTACTGCCACCTACAGTCTTACTGAAAATTGGCTTCGGGAGAAATAGCACCATAGCAATAATTGGGTCTTAAATGTCCACCCAGAGGACACTGTAATATAATGCAAAAGATTTAAAGTAGATTTATGATTCACCTATTATCCTGAAATGTCTTTCTGAAGGAAATCTTAATCAGGTCCTGTTTGCCTAGCCTTCTTTATGTGATAGTTGACTTTTCTTGCAAATACTAATCATAAACTAGAACAGTTTAGGTTGGAAGGGGCCTTTAAACTTCATCTAGTCCAAACCTCCTGCCATAAATGGAGACATCTTTAGATCAGGTTGCTTAAAGCCCCATCCAGCCTGGACTTGAATGCTTCCAGGGATGGGACATCCACAGCTTCTCCGGGCAGATTGTCGCAGGCTCTCACCTGGGACATAGTAATGAATAATTCATAGTAATTCATAGTAATGAATTTCTTCCTAATATCCAATCTAAACCTACCCTATATCAGTTTAAAGCCATTCCCCCTTGTCCTGTCACTACATGCCCTTGTAAGAAGTCCCTCTCCAGCTTTCCTGTAGGTCCCCTGTAGGTACTGGAAGGTGCTATAAGGTCTCACCCAGAGCCTTTTCTCCTTCAGGCTGAACGACCCCAATTCTCACACTTCTTCATAGGAGAGGCGCTCCAGCCTTCTGATTATTTTCATTGCCCTCCTCTGGACTCACTCAAACAGGTCCGTGTCTTTATTTTACTGAGAACTCCAGAGCTGGATGCAGTGCTCCAGGTAGGTCTTAGGAGAGAGGAGTAGAAGGGCAGAATCTCCTCCTTCTCACCCTGCTGCCCGCACTGCTTTGGATGCAGCTCAGGACACGTTTGGCTCTCTGGGCTCCGAGTGCAGGTTGCTGGGTCATGGCCAGCCTTTCATCCACCAGCACCCCCAAATCCTTCTCCTCAGAGCTGCTCTCAATCCCTTCATTCCCTAGACTGTGTTGATACCAGGGATTGCCCTGACCCAGGTGCAGGGTCTTGCTCTTGGCCTTGTTGAACTTCATGAGGTTCCCATGGGCCCACTTCTCCAGCTTGTCCAGGTCCCTCCAGACAGCTGATGGTTGATGCCCTAAAACACCTTCACCTTCTTTTTCCCACGTTATGTGGGGAATGAACCAGTTTAATAGACACCAGGTATAAAGAGGAATGAGTTACTGCTGATACTGTGGAGATGAATGCTGTTCTACCAAGAAGCATGAGGGTTCCAAAAACCTTGCAAAGGGATCATGATCAGCTCTGCAGTAGCTGTCCGTGATCTTCCTGACACTGGGGGAGCAAAAGGTTGAAGCAAGAGATGAACCAGAAGTACTCCTAATAGATCTTAAAAAAAAACCTTGCTAAGAGTGGGAATTTAAAGCTGTAGTCTTTGTTCAAGTGCCCTGTTACTGCCAGTAAAAGACGGGGTTTTTTCTTCTCCCCTTGCTCCATTGTTTTCCAGAGGATGACGGTAAATCAAAGGATTTACTCTAAAAAAAGGGAAGAAAATAGCATATCTTTTGGGAAACTCACCTTTATGAAGAAGAAAATAGTGAAAGCCACTTGGACCAGCTACATTATCTATTTTCCCCCTCACCCTCATCTTTAACCGGCCAACTTGGTGCAGATGTGTTCAGTGGTGGTGTTTGTATCACCCTGTACTGGAACTAACACATGCACTTGGACCTATGTTTCATTGGTAATCTGATACCAAATGTAACTTTTTGCCTTTTTATTAAACGTGCATTTAACAGTCTGGGAGGTTTTTTTCCAGGCTTTAGGCTACAGTAGTAGGATGCTTAATTCCATTTAATAGCAACATGTAAGAAGTACAGGCTAGTTTTCTATTAATTATAGGAGCTCCAGCTTCAGCTTTTTTAAAAGTTTATTGTCACATTATAGCTTTCATTTCAGTGTCTTAAAGATAGTAATCAATCAAATCCAACTCACATGGGCTAAGTTGGTAATTTAGGCTTGAATTTGCCACTGGGTTTGGACAATGATTATTTGTGTATATACATATTCTTTGCAAAGTGAAGAAGGCCTTACACATAATCTGAGCATACAAGTTGGAAATCAAAAGTAAGTCAACATTGACAGCAGCTGCTGTGGCCATCATCTAGAAACACATGCTGCAGGTTTGTGACTGACTGTAGATGGAAGAAATGAAAGCCGTGAGCAATACTGCTAGCAACGGGTGAGGCATCTGTGGCACTGAAATGTCTTGTGGCTCTGGATTTGTTAGGAAGTTAGAAACTTAGAAAATGTTGTATTAGCTTTGGGGTGCTGCAGGAATGGATTCAACCCATGTCTATTTCCTCCTTTTATGGCAGTGAAATAGTCGTCATGGTTATATAGAGAAACACAAGGATGATTCTGCGAGGCTAATGTGCTATGGAAGGATTTGGGTAGTTCAGCTCCTAACTCTGGGACAGCCTGTGTGACAGGAGTGTGCAGCCCAAGGCCAATAAAAGGGCTTAGACACAGCTCTTGTTAGAGTTTAATGATTTTGAGACACTTGAATTTCATTGCAGATTTGTTCCTTAATCTGTCTGTGTCCAATTATTTAATCTGAGATAAAGCTGATGTTTCTCTCCCATGCTGTGGAATTGCCCTTTTTAATTGTCTGAGCTTTTCATTTAGGACTGTTTTTCACTAATATGTGAAGAGACCAGTAGTAGCCTGGTCTGAATGGACAGTAAGATAATGCAGAACAATCTGTAGGAGTAGTGATAATAACCACACCCAGACACAGAAGAGAGTTAAGAGTTTTCTGCTCTCTGCTTGAAACATATTTATTTCACTGACAAGGAGTGAAGGGGGAACTAGACTGACATGCTTTTCTTGGAAAGGAAGGCATTACTGTTAAAAACCTGTTATAGCTTTTGATGGTGTCTTAAGTGTCTAAAATCTCTTGTGTTTCTATCAATTGACAAATGATTTCTAGAAGACAATGAGGCCAGGGATGCTTTTTGAATTCTTATGATGCCAAATGAATGAAAAATAATTACAGGAGGCTGGATTTCGGTGTTTCATACTGTGCATAAGTCAGTGAGGACATTTTATTGCATCAGTTGTATCGAACAAAGTCTTGCACTTGCCATAGTACTTTGTTTTTTCTGCTGAGTGAAAAGTTGAATAGATCCCACAGAACGCTTAAATCTCAGTTATGTTTTTTTTTTTTTAAAAGTCCTTTTAAGCCCTGCTTATTTTTAATGGCCTCTTCAGTGATGGAAAGCTTCTGTGACTGGTGGCAAGGCAGAGTGTGACTTGTTCCTGTAGCGCTGTGTTAGACCCTGCATCACTGACACCCGCATATGGCAATGCCACATCGTTTCCTTTCCTCTGTTGATCATTACCCTGTCCTTTGAGTGGCAGTAGTTCCTGCCAAAATTGGCAAATACAGTGTAATTGAATGACTTCATATTTTGACATTCGAGAAGAATCAAATAGGGTCAGACTTTTAATACCACTGCGTGTTATATTCTTCAGTAGACATACACTGTAAATAGATGCAAACTGCAAAACACGTTTGTGCATTGATTGGTTGAATTCTGATTTTGTGCGAGAAACATCTGTGAATTGAAGGCGTGTTTTTTCTGTCCTTTTTATGATACCAGGAAGATGCACTAAAGGGAAAAAAAGCTAAGTGTTTGAATGTGATGTATTTGTGTTTGGGATCAGAATGTAGCCTTGCCACAATCCCATGGATGAGAGATAGTGCATGGTGAGTTTTGCTGAGCAGGTTCTGAACCTGACCTGCTGTTCCATGGGAACATGGTGTGCTGTGCCTGCTATGAACCCCTTAAGAAGGAAGGAAGGAAGGGGTCTCTGTTTCAGGTAGGACTATGAAACACCTGGAAATGGCACCTAAAACAACTTCCCTGTTACTGACACAGCAAATATATCATGCTCAGACTCCATTGTCTTTAATTTTAATGTATTATAATTTTAATGAAGAAAAGGAGGCTCAGAAGAGACCTTATCACTCTCTACAACTCCTGAAAGGAGGTTGTAGCCAAGTGAGTGTCAGCCTCTTCTCCCAGGCAACCAGTGACAGGATGAGAGGAAATGGCCCCACGCTGTGCCAGAGAAGGTTCAGGTTGGACAACAGGAAGAAATGTTTTCACTGAAAGGGTGGCCAGGCTTTGGAATGGGCTGCCCAGGGAGGTGGTGGAATCACTGTCCCTGGAAGTGTGCTAGAAATCACTAGACATGGCACTTTGTGCTGTGGTGTGGTTGACAAGGTGGTGATTGGTCAAAGGTTGGACTCCATGATTGTGAAGGTTTTTTCCAACCTTAATGATTCTGTGATTCTATGATAATAGGTTACAGGCTAGTAACCTTTTACAGAGGAGGATGCATTAATGCCATTCCCAGATGTACATCAGAAAGAGGATTCTACTAAAAAGGAATTTTATTCCTTCAGCCCAGCTGAGTTACTTGGGGAAGAAAGTATGAGGTATTTCCCTCTTTTAGTGTGCTTCAAACCCTGAATTTATTCTACACCAGTGCAACTGTTGTAGCTTCACCATGATTAGTTACACTGACTTAGATCAAGTGCAGAAGTCATCAAGAGTCTTCTCTCGGTGGCAAAGTTTTATGCAGACAACTGGGCTAATGTCTGATCCTTGATGGCTATTTCATGCACCAATTGGCTACAATACTCAAACCAGTGCAGGGCTGTGGGCTTACATTGAGAGGTTCCTGGATTTTCTTCATGTTCAGTTTTAGGAGATAAATAACAGAATATAATTACTATAAGTTTGATATAACAGGAGCGTTGTACTTTTTTAAGAAACTCCAGAAATGTTGAACTAAATTTTACCATCTATAGGAATCTTCCAGAAGGGACCTTGCATTCATTTAGGAGACTCATGATAGTCCACAGGATTTTCTTTCTGAAAAATTTTCTTGCATGTTCAGAAAACATGTGGCACATAAACCAAATCTGTCCATCTTGGGAGGGTGATTTAAAAAAAAAGAAGGTCAAACGTATGTCAGAAGTAGAAATTCACAGCAGGACTTCAGCTTGTATCTCATTTATTTTATTTCCTGGTTGGGTGAAATCCAAACACTTGAGGCATTCACTCACCATCTTCAAGCTTTCATGGTAGTAGGTATTACCTGCAAACACTTCAGTAATGTTACAGTTCCAAGGGAATACTGGGAAGTGAACAAGTAGTGGTACTAAGTTGTAAGTGGTGTTCTCTCTTTACAAAGGAACGTTAGCACAGTGCTTGGGCACAGGGGTCCTCTCTGAATTTTAGTTATCTGAATGTATCCTAACTGAATGGCTGCAAGTGATTGTATTTCCTAGGATTGTGTGTCTAACAGATAAAAAAGACATATTGTAAGTGTTCCTCTGGTATTGTGGAGTGATATGGGACTTGTTGGAAGTTAGAGTTGGACACAAATAAAGTAAACCAGAATTGGTGCTGATTTATATTCACAGGCAGTCCGTAAACTGCAGTAGCTCACGTTGCTGTTTTGTGAGCAGCTCAGCACTCTGCATAAGGGTAGGGTGTTTGGGGGCAAGATAAAGAGCTGGGGCAGGGGACTGCTGCTGTTATCTCATTGTGCCTCCGTATCAGCCAGAGCCCTCTGTGCCTGCTCACGATTGCTGCCAGTGGCTCTAAACACTGAGACCAGAATCTGGAGTCTGTAGGGGATGACTCAGGCTAGAGTGTGCTGATGTTAGGGGGCATTTTTACATTGCAAGTGCAGCTGTGACTCAAATGTGATTTTTGGGGTAGGAGCTGGCCTTTCTCTGTCCAGCTTTTAACACAATGGGGTTGTAGTCTGGGGTTTACATTTGCTATCAGAGGACCAGCTTTGAGCAACTTGGTCTAGTTGAAGGTGTCCCTGCCCATGGCAAAGGAGTTGGAGCTAGATGAGGTTTAAGAACCCTCCCAACCCAAACCATTCCATGCTTCTATGATGTAGTTCTTGTGGTAAAAAAAATGTGGGCATGCTGCCATGAGATGAGGAAGGCAAAGAACTTTCAGTCAGTGAAACAGTAGTAAAACAAAAATAGCCTAAGAATACTCTCAGCAGAAATGATAGTTATACAAAGTATTTCCTATCTCCTAAGTATTTTCATTATTTCCAGCAAGTATAAAGAAGTGTCTTTCACCTGAAGTCTGCTGAAAGCCCCAGCTTGATGAAAGCACTTGAGGATATTGCTAAGGTTGCTGTAAGGGACTAGTAAATGTGCTTTTGAGTGGTCTCTTCAACACCTAACACATCTTGGAACATATGGTGTTACCACAATTAAAACATTAATCTTCAGCATTGTTTTTAAGGTGTTACATCTAACTTTAAGGACAATCAACATTTTTTTAACTGAATTTTCAGTATAAGTTAGTTACTTGAATAATACTTTCCCTGCAGTATCTAGTCAAGAATCCCAAGCAATAAACTCTGAACCACAGTAACGATCATCAAAGGTTGGTGGGTTTTTTTGGTAACGACTGAATTATAAAACCTGAATATGTATCTAGGTGGAGCATGTGTTCTGCAGATGTCTTTGCTTAATTGGTTTATAAAGTAGGAAGCTTGAAAAATTTTTAAAATTTGCTAACAGAGAGACTGGCTTAGCTGAAGTGAAGAACTTCTGTGCTTTTAGATAAAATAGTTTCCTGAAAACTGTCTTGTGACCAGAAACCAAACTATTTCACTTACAGAAAGAAGAAGAAATGTCTCTGACTGGTTAGATTCAATTATACTGTGAAGTTAGATGCATCTGAAACGTGAAGAAGTAAAAGGCTTGAAGGAGAGTATTGGTGGTAGCAGAAAAAGAGAGGTACAAGTCAAGACCTCTCTTACTTCTGCTGCTACTTCAGTGATGCTGCTTTCTGGGTTTAAGTACATGCATCTCTTTCCTTCCCCAGGTTAAAGACTGGAAAGATTTCTGTTCTATCAGACATTGGGATCTGTTCTAAGTCTATGGCAATGGCTTTAGCAGGATGATTTAAGGCTCAGTCCTTGAACTGGGAGAGATAGGTAATAAAGAAGCCAGGCCTCTAAGTTGTCTGGTAGTGGTGACTCTCTTCAGTAAAGCAGTGAAATTGTTTGGAAAGCCTCTTACCAGTAATTGCAACTGTTTTGTTGACTGCACAAAAGAACTGGTTCGTTCTGTCTGTCCTCTTGAGTCTTTACTGGTGCTGAGCAGTTGATCTGATAATATTTACTTTTAAGTAGCCATTCTGTAGTTAAGGGCAATATTGCTTGCAATATCTAGATATTGGGAAGAGGGAAAACAAAAAAGTTTTATTGTGTTTGCAGACAGGTCCATTGTGACCCTGTGATATCAACTCAGGAGCACAGCCTGACCCTTCAGTGTAGGAAGACAGTGCCGAGGTATGAAGTGTATGGATTTCTCGCTCTTGCTGTTAATACAGAGAAGAAAGATCTGAAACACAATTT
The DNA here is from genome assembly GCA_013397755.1 of Cnemophilus loriae. Lineage (NCBI taxonomy): Eukaryota > Metazoa > Chordata > Aves > Passeriformes > Corvidae > Cnemophilus > Cnemophilus loriae. The sequence goes on along the minus strand of VZTF01008266.1, from coordinate 616,093 downwards.
GGTCATTTGGTCCCTGCTGCCTACTTTCCTACGTGTTTTGTAGTTAGTTGCCTACTTTGTCAGCGGTATGACATTCAGAAAAGTACTGTTCTAGAAGTCTATATAATATATAATTCTAGCTAATTGTCATAATCACTTACAAAAAATCCTGAAAGCACCCCTGCCCCTTCAGAATGGTACTGCTCTGCACCTAAATTTCCACCAAGGTTTAATTTGAGTGCAGTTCTGTCATGACAGAATGGCTGATGACAGCATAAGAATGAACTGCTAAATTCTTATATAAGCCTGCAATGCTGTATACCACTGTAGGTATCTCTTCTTGAACATCCAGGAGCCAAATCTCAGGTTCGTTTACTTTAACCTGGAAGGAATGTTTTCTAAACTTAGGCGTTCATAACATGAGTCTGAAAGTTGTTATATTTATGCAAACTTTAAAGTATCTCCAAGTGATTGAGACATAGTTGTGTCGTAGGTGAGGAGGTTGTGGCTTGGAGCCCACATGCACAAGTCCTGGCATATTTTTACTGGCTTCTGGAATGAGTAGCATAGCTTAAGGACACCTGAGAAATTGTGGTCTGAGTCAGGTTGGGTTGTCAGTTTGATCTCAGTGCCCTCAGTAGGAGCTGGAGGACTTAAACAGCAGCGGAAGAGAGGAGCTGATGATGGTATGAATTAGAAGCCCTGTTTAAGTTGGAAAAGGATGCAGAAGAGCTGCCAGGAGAGGGAGATGGGCTGAAAAAAAAGGATGCTGGGGAGCTAGACTTGAGGGACCACAGCACACTGCCTAATTTCTCAAGGAAATAGTCACAACAAAACTAAAAAGCCTGATTTATAATGTGGAAATAATTTTCTTCTCTCCCAGAGTTGCTGTTTGTGCAAAGAAGGCCACAACAGGGACAGCCAAGTTTTCAGTTGTGCAAATAAATAAAAAAGTTTCAAATTGTCCTTTTAACAGCATGTTTCTTATAAAACATCCAGCACAGTCAGATTATATCACTAAAACAAATACACAGTCAGGCATAAAGCCAGAGGATCAGTTACAGTTCTGGTTTATCAAGAATAACAGTTCTTGTATCAGAGCAGAGGGAACCGAAATACTCTAGCACTTGGAGACATGGTAATTAATGGCTCCTTAATAAGTACTTGGTGAAAGGCTGATGTACTGGGTGTTCCCTGTAAGTGACTGAAAGACACATTGTTGGTGTGGCAGAAACTCAAATTGGGGTGTGTAGCTGAGTTTTTTCATTAGGCTCTTGGTTTCTTAACAAATGTGGTTGCCTTTGTGCCTCTACTTTAATGCTAGTACTCATGCATTCTTAACTGTGTCTGATATGGGGATAAAATGGCAATGCAAAGGCCTTGTCTCCCCTGCCAGTCCTTCCCCAAGGGGTTTTAGAAGCACATATTTTTTCACTAAGACAGTGGCATGAGTAGTTCTTTGCATGGTGTACATATCCTTTTAGAGACTGGGTTGGGATGAACTTCTTAAAATGAGTCCTGTAGACTGCACTAAAAATAAACTAATGCTTCACTCACATTAGGAGGCTTTCAGATCCTGGATTCTGATGTAACTTTGCAGTATGGTTACTCTCTAATTAAGGATAGCTTCTGTGGGTTAGAAACTGTGCTGTGTCTAACCCAATGTAAATGAGATGTATTAGCTCTTTGCCCAGCAACTGTTGAGTAACTGTTTTCAGTGTATTTAAAAATAACCCCCCCCGCCTTAGCATTTGGTATCTATACTGTAAAAAAAGAACAGCTTTGCCAGAATGTGTTTTATCTTTACATTGTAAGGATAGACTTCGTTAACTAACGTAACAAATGTTAAGTTTTATGGGTGAGTCCATCAGTGTTTGACGAACTCTGTCTTGAAAATACATCAAATATGCACTGATAAAAGGCCTCCATGATTGTTCTAAGCTGTGACTTTAATTTGCATAGCTAAGGACAAATATTTCAAATCCTACCAGTTTGTCTGTGTTTACCCTGATTTCTTTTACAGTTCTGTCCTGTATGCAGTTCTGTACTTTTAAAGTAACTGAAGAATAACACGCTCAGGTTGTACAAGTCAACAAGCCCCATGTTTATACTGTCCTAAATCTTATGTAGTTTTAACATTTGTGCAGAGTACATGTACAATTTTGGAAGAAAAGTATCGTGTTGATTTATATGAATTAGAAGGACAAAATCATTCTGCTTTGATGAACCTTAGAATTTTCAAGTAGCTGAAAATAATCTAGTGTGGTTCCAACCTAAAAAGTATAAAATGCTTTTCCTGACAGCAATGTGCCATGTTACAATGCACATTTTCTATGGTAAAACCCCACCCAAAAAGACAAAACTGCAACTTGAGGTAGGATGACAGCATCATGATATTTTTAAAGCAGATTTTTGAATAGACTTTTATGGAGAATCAATCTGTCTCTGGTTTGGTAGGTTACATGCATAGGTCTCCTGGAAAGGTAACTGTTTAGTGTAAGGTAAATAAGCAGGAATAGCATCAGTCCAGGGGAAGGTGGTGTGCTAAAAGTAGATAAAGTTGGCTGAGAAGACATGAAGTAATTTCTCATGACCTCTTTCCCTGATTATGGTAACCACGCTTTGAGCATCGCTGCTAATGTGTAATTAAGAACATTAGTAAGCTGAGGTACAAAGCAATTTTAATCGACATCAATCCTTTCTTTGTTAAGTTTAGCTGAGACTTACTAATTGGAGACTGCTCTTGTGCTGATGTTTTGGAGATATGTGATCAGGGAGAGGGAGGGAGAAGAAAAAATAATTTGCGCTTCTGCTCTATGTGCTGCTTGCAGAGGAATTCTCGGCATTTAAACACAATGAATTGAAAGCAAGCTCTGTTTTGCAAGTGGAGTGTCTTTAGCAGATTTAAGGGAGTCCTACCTGTTGGTATAGCACTGAAGCTGTAAGGTCACGGTTGTTAAACAGTGGAAGCAGAACAGCCCTTGCAATTCCAGAAGAAAGTGAAGGGTTGGTATCTGATGTTGGAGGATAGAGAGGCTAGACTTCATTTGGAGGAAAAACTGTAGGTATATTGATTCAAGCCGGATCTGAAGCTGCAGCTAATCCAGACAGCATGATTTGAGCACCTCAAATAATTTAGTGTGTCGTGAGATAGAAGATGATGAAGAGCTAAGGGACATCCTCTAAATTTTCTGGTAAATATTTGTCTATGCTTAATTTAAAATTATTTTTCTTGTTGGTGTTCTAGTTTCTGAAAAATTGCCTGCAACTGCTGGCAGCCAGCATAGTTTAGAGCAGTCCTTGGCTGTTCAAGGACAGAAGGGATTTAACACCTTTGTATCCTCTGTATCTTCCCATGCTTTCCATGAGCTTGGCTTTCTGACTTGCAGCCAAGTCTTCCTGTCTGATAACTGCCTGCTTGCTGGGAATGCTGCCAAATGCCAGCACCTGTCAGAGCAGGACACACTGCAGGGACACGACCCCCGCTGCTGATCCACGGGGTGTTGGGATTCAGGGGTGAGGGCAGGCCAAGAGGACAGCTGTGAATCTCCTCCTCTTGGCAGGAGCTGAGCCATGGATTCTCTGATACTGTGGGTTTGCTGTAACAGGACTAAAAGGTAATGCCTTAAAGAAGCAAGTAAGTACTTTAATCATATAGATTAAAATATAAATGCAATATGTTCATGAGCCTTTACTGCATGAAATGAATGTGATTTTGTACAACTTTATAGGGAGCAAGTATTTCTTTAAGGTAACACCACACTGTATTTCTCAGGATGACCTCAGTTCCCTGCTCAGCAGCACACTTGGTTATCCCATCTTCTGTTGAGATTTGTCTCTGAGGTTCCTCTCCATCCCTTTGTCTTCTAACAGCCCTCTGTGACTGCTCTGTTGTCCAGATCCATGCCTGCTTGCTATCTCTGTGCATCTGCGAGAAATGATGGAACTGATTTAGGCCTTACACAGCAGCTCTGTTGCTTTGTTATCTAAAAAAATTTGTTTCTCCTTACAAACTTCAGAGGAGAGAGTGAGTACCCTATCCTTGTCCAGTCTTTTCCCTGTGAGATAAGCTACAAAATCCTGGCTTTTCATAAGATAGGAAGAGTTTTTCTTTGGTTTTAGTAATGCAAAGCCTTAGTTCTGTTCAGTGTTAGACACAGTAGTAGTTAGTGATATTAAAATAACATAAATTCTGAAGTTTCAATTCGAGAATGTGAAATGGCTTTAAAACCAGAGCAATTGTTCATTTTTAAGAGTTAAGATGAATAAGTACTTTTGGTAGCTTTCTGATGGAAGTTTGTTTTGGATAAATCATTTGAGAGTGTTTCAGCTGTTTAACACAATCTTTCTTGAGTATTGACAGTTGTTTTCACATATCGGAGTATGGGAATGACTTCACAGGAAACATTAAATTATTTATTCCTTGAATCTTGCAGCAGGAGATGAAGATATTTCTCCTTCAATTTAGCATTATGATCACCCCCATCTGCTTCCAGTTTGTGTAATAGGACCTTATCCTTGCCAGGTATTTTATAAATCAAATCCTATTGCTTCAATAAAAAGACCAAAAGAGAACTTGTGTATATGTGCAGCCTTTGTCTGACAACATTAAGTCCACCAATTAATGTGGGTAATGTTAGGGCAGGTGTCAGTCATTGCATTTTTCCAATATTTTGAAAAAATAAAAACAGTGAAGCAACTTTCAGTTTAGGGTCCACTTGCCAGAAAACTCCATAACAAAGTATGGAGAAGGAGCTGGAGACAAGTGACCCAGGAATAGTTGCCCTGGAATGGCCTCTTTAGTGTCCTGTCCTTTGTTTTTGTCAAAGGGGATGGCGTAAGGCTCTAAGAACCACCTATTGCTCCAACTGCATCTTCCTCCACCCCTTGTACTCCTAGGACAAGGAGGTTTTGTTCAAATTTCCAGCACTCTCATATTACCAAGTCAAGTGAAGGACAGAGAGGGGAGAGGTTTGCTTTATAAACAGTAAGAAAATAGCGTGTCTGAGAAGATGGAAGCATTGAGAAGTACATTCAGAAGTTTGAGTACATACAGAAGTTTGAGTACGTTGTCATAATATTGGCTGACACTGTAACAGAATCTCTTCTCCGTAAACAAAGGTATGTATACTCATCACTAAATTACTTATTTTACTTATTTTCAATCAACCAAATGGCTATAAGAAAATCCACTTTGAATTTATGTTGTATGTTTAATAACTGAAAGATAAACCAAGCATTATTATTCATCACAACAAAAATTTTAAACATTTCAGTAAGAAGAAACCCTAGAATGCCATAAAATATTCACAGGATGCAGCACATGTGATGTTGCATGGCACTTTAAAGGTTTAGGCCTTGGAAATTCCTAAAATGTCACATTTCCTAAAATGTTACTGTGCAAAACCTGTGTGTGTTGTTGGGTCTTTAGTGCTGTAATATGGGGTACTTTAGCAATACTGTTCAAAGTGCTGGAAGATATACCACTACACAGAAATGAATTTGTTCCTAATAATGTTCTGTAGACATCTGAGCAGAATAAGGTGGTATCTGATGCTGAGCTTACTAGGCCTGAGCTGTAATCACCTGCACTGCAGGAATAAATTGGCTGGTTCTGCTCTCTCAAACACTTCTGTTCCTGGCAGCTTCTGATGTTATCGGTCTGTGTGAGATGGCTTCAGATTTCTCAAACACTGTGTAGGTGGTTAAGTCAGGACTTGGGATCGTTATGTTTCTTATTGTCATGTGTGTGTTGGCAATGACAAAAGCATGAAAAGATTAAAGTGCAGGAGCACATTTGATATCCCTTATTTAGTGTTGGATTCTTCTGCCCATGTAGTTACAGATTCAGCACTCCCTTCTGGCCCCTCCCTCTCCAATAGTTACTTGATGCTTTCCAAATACTCACCTTCCTTTTCCTTCTGGGCTATAAAATAAAAAGATCGTGTTTAAGTGCTCTTCTTCAGCTTTGGAAGAAAACTTGCCTGACCTCCTGGCAGTTGCCACTTGACCTGATGACAGATATTTCACTGATGACAGATATTTAAGTGACATGTAAGTTTTGCCGCACATAAAATCATCTGCCTGTCCTTTATCTCACAGGTGTTAGTGATGGATCCTTTCCTTACAAAAGAGATCAACTAAAACTTTGGATCATTTACGGAGGGTCATCTCTTTCCACAGTTAGGTAATGTGTTGCTAGAAGTGCTTTCCCCATGTTATTGTGAACCAATGTTTAGCTTTGCTTCTTTGCTCCCAAACGACACAATTACAGCATTTCCTTAAATATTATGATTTTCTGTGTCCTGAGGTGTATTTACTTAAAAAAAATCAAAAAGCGTTGGTAAAATGCTTAACTTGCCTCTCAAATTTGGAGCTCACACCTTCGGCTTCTCTTGTTAGGGATTTAATCCTATACACAGACCTGCCCTTGTTGAAGTGTTTGTAGCAGACCTGCTCTATGGAGCAGCAGGGGGTGATGTGCATGAAGAGTTAAAAAAGTGGATTCCATGCACTTGTTTGTATTTAAGTCACTGAACTTCACTGTTTGTAAGTCTGCCAGTCAGGACAAACTAATGTAATATTTGCTTCACTCACAGGTTTTGGGAAGATGAGCTCATCAAATTCAATGTTCTTGAGATTCTCAGATGAATGTCACACTTGAGGTGTTTACTGCTACCAAATTATTGCTTTCTTGCTCTTTAGTGAGGACTGAATTGTGATTATTTACAGGGATTAGATGGTGAATCTTTCTTTCCTAAGGGATCATAGTTAGCCACCAGCAACTATGCTAGGAATCTCAACGACTTGTGATGTTGAGCAGTAGACTGATAATTGCTTACTTATGAATCTTTCTCACTGGTTGTGGTGTCCTCCTCTATCCTGTGGTGGTCTGCATTCACCCCCAAAATGAACCATTTCTAGGGCAGTTCCTTAAGGCCGTTTTTTCAATTGGTTCTCTTACAGTTCTAAGCATTGGCTCACAATGTTTTTCAGTTCTGCTAGAAATAAGAATCACTTTTGAATAAGTTTATAATCTGTTCATGTTGGTATACTTTGACAGATAAACAAATGGATATAGAGAGGTCACTTCCTCATCTGTAGCAATTTATTATCTGTTTCTACAGCCTAGAGCTTAGAAAAATGTTGTGTGCACAGACTAGCTTCACAAGCTCACAAAAAAAGAGAATGAGCTGACCTGAACTCTTATGTTTCTTTTCTCCTTTTTAGGCTTGCTGCAGGGATGTCCTTTTGTTGGCCAAGCAAATAGAGATTGAGAGACTCTTAATTTTTGACATAAATCGTGATTCTACTTCATCCTCTGTTGTGCTTTGCCAGAGAGATTCTACTCTGATTTATACTAGAAGAGCACAGATGGACACAAATGACTTGTTGTAGTGTATTTACTCTTGGAAGACCTTTCAAAGCGTTAATTGACTGTGTAAATCCTCTACAGCATTTTAGGGTTAGGATGTTTAGAATCCAGTGTGGGAATTGAGCCATAAAGTAATTGAACTCTTCTACAGCCACCTTCCTTAAATTAATGGTATTGAACTAGTTCTCTGATTTTTTTTGGTGATCTTTTTCATGGGACCTGCAGTTGTGAGTCTGTAACTTTTTTAATCTGTAACTAGTTCAGGTAGCATTCTTTGTCAAATGTTTGTACTGTGTTATCCTTTAGGCCATTTAACACTTTCCAGTTTTCCACAACTGACAGTAAATACATGTTGGAAGGTTGTGGTGTTTTTTGTTTATTTGGAGTTTCTTCCTCACCTTTTAAATTACTTTTTGAGGTTTCAGTCACTCAGTTCTATGTCTGAGTTGTGGTAAACAAAGATGGTGGTTCTTTGGAGGTTTTTTTTTAGTACTGTGACCTGATGATATCTTAATGTACATCTTCCAAAACCCTTTTTTTTTTTTAGCAATTTTTTTAGTCGTGGAACCTTTTTGTTTCTGTAAACTCACAACTCCTCTAATATCAGTGCTTTGCTACATTCATGACTTCAACCTTGGCCTTCTGTACACATTGTGTATAAAGACTACTCAGCAGAGCTGGCTGTGCTCCTGCCTCAGCAAGTTTTAATCATTTTGGGCCTAAAAGAGAGTGCAAGGTTTTTAAGCAAAAATAGTTGAATATAATAATCTGCTGTCACTTACAAATGGTTTTCCTCAACAACTCCCACCCCCAAAAAATACCTGAAAGCACACACACACACACACACACACATACTCACACTGTAAAATCCAACTCCATCACTAAATAAAATTCTTAAAATGGGCGTGCCATGCCAATTACAAATGGCATTAGAAATTCTTACATAAACAGCAAGCTCTCAAATCTGAAAATTGTCTAGCTAGATACACATTAAACACCTGCTTGTCAGGATTAACTATTCCATTAACATTTTGTAGCTTTGAGTACCAGTGAGAGAAGATTCAGACTTTTATACTTTATATTGCTCTTGCTGTTGCAAGCAAATCACTTGAATAATACTGAAATGCTACTGTGCATGTACACAACTTTCCTTTACTGGTGAGTGAGAATGCCAAGGGAATATATGAATTTTGCGTATCCTCTCATACCTTGCTCAACAGTGTGACGTATCTTGGAAAACAGGGCACTGTGGGTAGATGAAATAGCTGAAATATTCTATTTGCTAGGAAATTTGTTGGGGACAGAAAGGAAAAACCAGTGAATGAACATCGATGAAGAGCTGCTTGCTACTAGAAGTATTGCTTCCTTCTGCAGGTGAGGAACCCTCACAGAGGGGCTCTTGTCCCCATAAATTCTACTGAGCTCTAGAACATGCTGTTACATAAGTTGAATTTATTTATTGATTTACACATGTAACCAAAACAAGTATTTGTCTGGTGCTTCAGCTCTAATTGCTGAAGGAAAACCTAGTGTCAGGACTACCCTTCTGGCAGGGCTTGTTTCACTGCATGGTTTTTTAGCACATAAGCATCATCTCAATTAAATCCCTGAAGCTGGATGCATCCGTGACCTTTGTGAAAGTGAACAGAACATCAAAACAATAGTAGCTCTCTGTTTCACTGAATTGTGTATATTTTACTTTAAGGGACAAGCGTCCTGAAAATCCTTGACGTACATAAGTTATTAATAGCTTTCAGATTCCTAAGTTAACATCTGGAAAATTTGCAAATTCTAATTATGATAACACTGAAGGTAATCTTCTTTTCTTCTTTCTTTACTAGACCCTTCAGAATGTAGGATTCAAGTGCTGAATATAGCCTACAGGTGTCTTTGCACCTCTGTCTGCATATGTTAAAGATTTTCCTATAAATTGCTTAGTGGTAGAATATGCTAAACACCTCTCTTATTTGTGTTTATTTATGCACAGTCATACTTTGTGAAATGTAGCTCCATTGTGATGATGTTGCTGGTCTTGCAGCAGAAGAATACTAAATATCTTTGAAGTCAAGTTAACTCTGATTATTTGCTGATACCTGCAGTTAGATAAAAAAGTACCCTCAGGATGGACTTAAAATAGATGTTTTCTGTGTTCAGGTAATATCTCCAAAATGACTGAACTAATATTTGATTGAAACCCATGTCTCAAATTTAAATACTTTGTTATTTGTGGGCTGTTGTTTGCATAGGTTAAAGCACCACAGTTTAGGTATATCCTGAATTTAAACTTTGCATGGTGACAGTACTTAAGAACTCATGCAGGCTTGGAGTAGTGTCTGCTAATTAGAACTTTTAGAATGTCAGTGTTAACTGTGTAGAAGAGAAGTGACTGAAGGGCCTGATGCTGCGTGCTAACCACTGCATCCCAAAATATGAAGGTTTTAGCTGCACTTGTTGTTTTCCTATGAAGTGAAATATCTTGTACCTTGCAGCATCTTTTCTCCCCTCATATTTTAGTGTTTATTGAAAACTTAAGCTGGGTCCAATGCACAGTTGCCAATCCCAGGGACTGGTATAGCACCTATTTTGTAGATGTGCTAAGAGTACTGACATGAACTCAGAGCTATGTGTTCACGTTTTCAGTAAGAATTTGCTTATTCAAGCATATTTAGCAGCTGTATTTCCAAGAAACAAAGGGAGGGACTGATGTATTGAAGGCCACTTATCTAGAAAAGCGTCCCAAACAATTGTTTTCTGCCTGGATCCTGCAATGGGAGCTGGAAAGGCTGCTCTAGTCCCTCCCCAGAAATTCTACTTACTCTTTCATCCCACTGGATTATGAGGGGAAAAGCCTAGAGGAGTCCTGCAGCTGGTTTGGCACTGCTGTCTCTCAGGGGTCGTCTTGAGCCCCGCAGAATCCAGCCTGTGAAAGAACGCTGGCGTGTTGTGTCTCAGACGTCCTGCTGGCACTACTGCACTTATCTAATCAAACTAATATTGACAAATGGCTGCTTCTCCTTTATTCTGTGCTAACCCTTGTTCTTTAGATGCATACAATTCAGTGCAGATATGTCAATAGATTCTGAGCTTGTAGCTTTCAGTCATGTTCTGACCATCCCCTGGGATCCTCTGGTGGATTTAAAGGTCATCAGCAGGTAAGAGGTCACTACTGGGCATGTTCCTACAAAACATGTATTGTTTCAGCAGTGGTTTTGAGGCTTTCAACTTGTTAAAGCTAATTTTAGAACAATAGAAAATTTAAATTTAAAAGTGTGTTTGCAAGACTTGGGGAGACTAGGCTGAAATGTTTCACTTTGAATTTGTAAATGTAAAAATTCTTTTCTATAATGGTAAAGCTTAAAATAAGGTTTGAAAAAGAACTCCAAACTGTGGAATTTTCCTTTTCTTACAAGAAGAAGTTTAACTGATAAAAATGTGTAGTGTCTTTTTGCTTTTTTTTCCTCCCAAAATTGCAGAAGACCTGTATTTTTTTCCAGAAGATGACTCTTTGGTAAAGATTATTTGAGCAATGCATGGCAAAATGAGCAGTGTTCATCTTCATGGTGAATACTGCTATATTTTTAAGACAGTTTATTACTTCCTATCTCTCTGCACATCTATCTAGGGTACTTTGAGTCATGACCCACAGCTGCTATAGGCTGGCTCAGCTCTGCAGGCACTATCTCACTTCATACCATCCAAAGCTGTAGCCCAACAGCTTCTGGCTTTGGGAGTTAGATGCCTGTTTACCAGCTGAAAATTAGAGATGGCCCTAGGCTAAAACTTCAGATTCCAAACACCTTTAAGCCTTGACAGTAGCAATAGGGTCTAAATAGTCTTGACCCTATGCTAACAAGGTGAGTAAAGATAATATTTCTAAAGTGTCAGTGGAATTTTACAGGCTTAGTTTTCTAATGAGCAGCTATGAACTCAAGATAATTTTATCTGCATATCTCCATTAAAGACAATTCTTATCCTCGTGGCTGAAGATCCTTAAATATCTCTATAACTGAAAATGTAAATAGTGAAGGATTTAAGAGAGTTATTTTATTACAGAGGTTTTGTTTTTAAAGATATTTTTTAAAATAATAATTAGATCTAAGGAGCAATGTTTTCTTATCAGGAACAGTGTATTTTACAGTTTCACAGAGAGAGCTAATGAACTGGCTAGTGTAGGTTGTAGAACAAGTAATACCTCTTGCTGGCTGAAATCTTGCATAATGTTAACCTCTTGTGGGAGCCAAGCTTCTCAGGGTAGTAAACAGCACGCAAACGGTACTGATACTGCAGCCTAAGAAAAGAAGCAGGTTATGATTGACTTACCATAGCAATGCCATTATAGCTCTCGTACTCTGAGGTCCGTATCGTGCCCCAGGCACTTGTAATTCACTATTAAATGATTCAAATTACAGAGTCAAACTATTTTGTGAAAGCTGAGATCCCACTTTTTCCTTTGAAAGTTGTACAGTACAAGTATGAGGTATTTTGTGCCTCAAAGTAAAGATTCCTTCTAATTCTCTAGCTTCTGGAACTTTTCTACTTTGATCTAGAAGGACATCTTTCCAATGCCAGTCCATGTACCCAAGCTTTCAAAAATGAGTCAAGATCAGCAGATCGATGAGATTCAGGCTTTTATATGTTAAGAATTTTAAGCCAAACAGTGTTTTTTTGTTTGGCTTCTGTGGTTTTGAGTATTCACAGTACACTTGGACTGTGTTTCTAGAGCTCTGATCTCAGAATTCCCTTTCAGTATTTACAAGAGCATATAACTGAGGAGAACTGCATGATTCCTGAGCTGGCATATATTGGAGTATCTACCTCAGCATGCTGTTCATCTGTAATTCATGACTGTGAGTCTCTGGAGGTTAAAGTATAGTGGCTGTGAGAGTTTGAGTCTCTCTGGTCAAGTTAAAAATGAACAAATGGAACTGCTGGGAATTCACTCAGCCCAGTGAAGAGAATTATTTAGAGAAAATATGTGAAAAAGGGTTTTAGTCTTATCTACCTGGATACTTCCCCCAAAATATCCATTGCTACATGTCATTTCATTCGAGGGTGTTTAGATACAGGGTATAATTTTTAATCCTATTTAAACAGGTAATTCAACTAAGAGTTGAGAGAAAAAAGGTAGAAATGTTAGTACAAAGGATGGGTATGTCTATTTTACCTGCCGAAGAACAGAATTATAATATTATTTCTATTTTCAAATAGATTTTTTTCAGTAATTTGAATGACAATAAATAGAGAGGGTTCTTCTGACTTTGTGGTAAGTAAATAAGAAGTATGATTACAAATTGTGCTAGCTTTGATGTAATTAGGTACAGCTTAGGTGAATTTCTTACAAGAAACCCACCTCAGAGAGGATTTGGTCCTGTATAAGATTGGAGAAGCTGATTAATGTGTCATCTTGCCCACTGCTGGTCACCCTCTGGTGCCCTGGCACTTTGTGGTAGTTTAAATGTAACAGCAACATCCCGCAGGTGTAAGAAAAGCTGGAATGAAACAATAGTGGATCAGGACCGTGAAGTACTGTTGGGCAACACCTGGTTTGCATTGTACAAACAGATTGTTCTTTCAGTTTTAGAAGGGGAATTTGGCTCTGTTAGTGTTTGCCTAAGATTTATCAGACTTGACATAACAAAGATCGGACTTTCTGACTAGGTCTGTACATCACAAAAATATACACAAAAGCTGGAGTTATTCTTCAAGTGCTGTGCATGCAGTTTGAAAGCTGCATGACCTCTTGTCTTATTGTTAGTGTGCCCTTCTAGTTCTTGCAGGCTTTCTCAGTGACAGACAGTTTAGAAACTTCGTATTTCTTTTAAACTAGAGCAGTATGAATGCATCACTCCTTGAGGAAAAATTTTGGCTGTGTTTCAGAAAAAAACCAGAATTTTCATTCTGCCAAGGATTGCCAACAGAGAAGAGATCTTAATGGAATTATCCAGGAATTCCTTGAACTTTTCAGCATTATACAAATGTGGGCCTAAGAACGAATGCAAATATGAGTTTATGTAATTCATTTAATTATACTAATTTAAATAATCTTTTATATTTCTGCTAAATAAGGAAGGCACACAGGTATGGCCTTCCTCCAATTCCTCTGAATAATCAGTTTAGAGATTAACTCTTTGGTCTCGCACAACAGAGCACTGACAATCTTGATGCAACCAGTAACCTGTTTTGATTTACCTGTTATAGCCAGGTTGCAGTTACTTCCTATTTATCTGCTGGTCATAAGGCACTTTTCAAATCTAGACTTTTAAAATTTCAGCGTGAATGCAATAATCAACTGTTACTAGAGCTGTGTTTAGAAACAGGCACGACACACTGAAGAAGAAACTATAGGAAGTGCTAGCTTTGCTACTAACATAGCTGCTGCCTAAAGAATGTTGCAAGTCCCTTAGCAGCAAGAGAATCTTGTGCTGATTTCTCTGGAAGAGAGCCAAAATGCACTGCAAATAGAGAAGCGGGTAGGGTGGAGCATCTTCAGCCGCGGCTGGTGGTAGAACCAGTACAGATGGGGACATTTGGAACAACATGTAGCTGAGTTGTGCCTGGGCTGTTTTAGCTGCCACCAACCAAGTAAGATGGAAGTGTGAAAGTGTATCAGTTTTTCAGGCTTCAATTCAGAAACAGTGACAGGTTTTTCAGTATTAGAATGAATATGATTGTAGCTCTCTAGACTTTCTTCCCTCCTGCCCAGTAGGGGGTTATGTTGCTGGCATTTTTTTTTTTCCTGCTAGATGCTTTGTGCATTGTGGCACAGAAGTTGTTTATGAAGAATTTACCTAAATCAGTTCTGCCTCTCGTGAAGTATCTTTTTAACCATGTATCCTTCATAGTTCTGTTACCTGGTCTACTCGGCACAGACAGTACAAATTTCAGGTTTCAGAAAATTTGGAATCTGGAACTGTGCCTCAGCTCACGTAATTCAGCATAGTTCTACAGTGATCTAAATAAGAATCTTAAAAGAAAACCCAGACTCTTTAAAAACATGCAGTCTCCGCCCACTACATGGATATGTAAGAAATTTTGTAAAAGGCAGTTACAGGATAACTTAATAGTACAGGTCTTTGCTGAGCTGGGGCTGCTGTCCTGAAACATGAGCATTTTTATCTAAACCACTTGAGCAATAGCCCCCAGGAGTATAACTGTGACCAGTCACTATTTTCTCTGTTTGTTAAAAAGCGTATATGAAATCACATGCTTTTTTTGTGCATTAATCCTGCCTAAAAACATAGACTAGACACAAATCCATGTCTCAGCCTGTGGGAGGGAGGGGGCCTGAGAGAAGCAGGTTGCCTAACTGGCTGCCAACCGAAGGACTCATTCCAAGGTCCAGGAGCCTCAGCTCCGTAGATAGTGTTGGTGAGGTGTGTACGGCAGGGCCATACCTGTGTGCCTGGCTGGGCCTGGACCTTGGCCTCCACTATCCCTTCTGGCACCCAGTGGGTCAGGGCAGCTGGGTGTGGGGCAGGGTGCTGCGTGGTACGTGGGGCAGGCAGGCAAGCCGGGTCTGTGTCTGGGAACGGCAGCGGGGGCAATGACCCTGATGGCGGTGTGACCCTTGGCCCCTGGACCGGGGCTGGTGGCAACCAGGAGTTTTGCATCCTCCCCCTTTGCCCGTGCGTGGGGCCATCTCGGACAGCCCCGCGCCACCTTCTGTCNGCCCGTGGGCAGGGGCGAGGGAGGCGCGGCGGAGCCTCGCCAGACTCGCCGCGTCCCGCCGGGATGGAGGGGCGGCTGCCGGGCGCGGCGAACGCGACGGGCTTCGCCGACGATGTGCTGCGCGTCTTCGGGGCCAACCACAGCCTGTCGGCGGGGCAGCTCTCCGCGCTGCTGCAGCGCCTGGGCGCCGCGCCGGCCCTGGGCTCGGCGCTGCCGCTCGCCCACCTGCACCACAACCAGGTACAGGCACCGCGGGGGCTGCGCCCGCCGCCGCTGCGGATCCGCGGCCGCGGCCGGGCTGGAAACGTCCAGGGATGAGGGCGCCGGGCCGGCTGGGCAACTCCGTAGTGCGTTGAGTCTCGCCGCCTTCGTGTTTCCTCACGGCGAAGCCGGGAAGGAGGGAGGGAGGAAGGGAGCAAATGTCTGCTGGGGCTCTGGGCTCGGGCTGCAGGCAGAGGTATCGGTCCGCCAGTGAGAGCAGCTTGCGGCACGGGAGAAGCTGCCCTCCCTCGGAGCTGCTGCGGCGCGGACTGACCCGGGATTAGCTCTCCCTCCTCGTTGCTTGGCTCTCAAACTGTCACTTTTCCTGGTTAAATAGCATCTGTGCAACAGCAAGGAGTGTATGAGAACCACCAGCTAGTGTTTCCCTCCGAGAGCTGAATAAGCGAATCTTCAGGACTTGTTAAAATACAGTCGTCATGAGACAGCGCAAACCCGTCTGCTTGTGTAAAGAAACTTTTTCAGAATTTTTCACATCGTTTATCTAAGTTGAGTGCAAAGTGTACACCCATCGATTAATCTACCAAAAGCTTTTTAAACTGATGTTTAATTTACTGACTGGATATCACTGGAATATTACTTCTCTGTAAAATGTTTTTACTGCCTTTAATGTCTCCATACAAAACTCAGATCTTATTGCTACTTTTAAAGTCTGTGTAATTTCACTTACCTGGACTATCCTGTACTGAACTTGTTTCCTTGAAGGGAAATTTTGAGATTGGTGGAGATTTCCGTGTGCTCAGAAATCAGAGACACAAAGTTAGTCACAAAAATGAAAGGAAAGCAGGAATGACTGTTTTCTCTGGTTTGATTCCACTCCCTAAGAAACAGGAGAGGGATGGCTCTAGGGACCTTGAGAATTGTTTTTTAATGTGGAGTTGTAGCTCTTTTGCTTTTTCTATGAAGGAGACAAACCTTGAATAAGCTGTCTTTGTTTTAGAAAGGCTTAATTGGGACTTAACTCCACTGAAATCAATGTAGTATTCAGTATAAGCATAGTAATATTTGCAGGAGTCGCCACTTTCAAATCTCACAAATTGAACACTGTTCCAACTCAGTATGTTACAAACATCAACATTCCCAGCCACACATGCTAAATACAAGTTTGCAGTATTGAGTATGGCTATGAAAAGCAGCTTTCTTTAAAAGGGCATAGAAATGAGTAGATTCTTCAGTCCTTCAGGTTTTCCATCTGCAAAAGCACGTAGCTCTCGTACACAGGCTTTGGCACAGGTTACAGGGGGAAAAAAAGTAATGCTCTTTCTTATTACTACAAATTCATGTTCCTCGTAAGCAACTTGAAGTTTAACTGAAACGAATTTTTTTTTACGGACGTGTTCTAATTGTGTTCATGTTGAATAATATCTAGGGTATCATACTGAAACGTGTATATTTTTTTGCTGAGTTACTTCTATTCTTTCTTAAAGTTGGCCTTATGGCTGCTCCCTCAGCTTGAACCATTAAAGCAAGTGCATTTTGAGCCCTCGCAGATGTCAGGTATGTCCATGACTTTGGGCAGGTGGTGCATGCAAATGCATACTCACACCACGTAAATCCTGTGTGACTGTTTTTAAACACCGTGAGCCTTTGTGCTTACAAGATGATAATTCAGAGTGTCTGCCGGTTATGACAGAAGACATGAAGTGGCCTAATACAAGTTTGGGTGTTGGAAAGCATCGGAGGCCTAAGCTCTACTGATTCTCGGCAGAGGAAAGTGAATATCTCTGGAGAGTGAGTCAGACCTTCCTCAAGGCGGCTGAATCCATTCCGGCTGCATAAGTGTCTGACTGTAGAAAGGCACAAGGTTTATCTTAGACTTTCAGTTCTTAACTTCTGTGTCCAGAACTAGTGAGATGACTTCCAGGCCTTTCTTTGAATCAAGATAACATACACCTGCTCTTCAGAGAGTCCCTCATCCCAAGCCTGAAGGAATTTTCAGTGGAGAGCTGGTCTATAGGGGACAGGTGATACAGCACCTGGCAGGAAGGAACAGTCTCTGTAATTTTATCCCAGTATTAGTGATTGATTTTAATGTCTCATTCATAAGAATTTTGGTAAGCCTACTAGTCTCATGAGAAGAACCACGAGAAGCTCATCCATTTTCTTAAAGACTGGAAGTCTGGGTGTGTAAGGCAAAAGAAGAGGGACTGATTTCTATTTTCCTTTGATACCAGGTTGACTTGAAAAGGAAAGGGAGAGTAAAAAATGGTTTAATTTGTTGATGATAGTGTTTGAGTGTACACTTGTGTAGGCATTTGTGGTAACTTGTGTCCTATGATGTCTGCAAAGATGTGAATTTTTTTATGTAGAAGAAAAAACACCAAAGTTTTTGAGCACCCTTTGGGAATTTTGGATTGAACTGCCACCAGTTTCTTGTGCTTTTGGTCTCTTTTTGCTTTCATCATGCACTTTTATAATTTTTTTTGTTTGGTGTTTATATTTTCTTTGCTCTTCAATTTTTCTGTTATCACGTTTTCTTGATATGGAAGCTAAGACCTCTTGTTAGAGAAATAAGTGGTAATTGAGCAAGCACAAATACTGGACAGTGCTGTTTTTTCACATTTTACTGTGGAATTGCCACACATTTTAGTCCTACTAATAGGGGTAAAATTAGCGATTTCAGTCTAATAGATGATGGCTTGTTACTCGCTCTGTATTTTACATTATTAGCGAGATGTTAAAACCATGAAACCATACTTGATCTTCTATCACTGGATTCATTGTAGCATGGCAGCCATGCACGTGTGTGCCAAAGGACTAAATGACATGCTCAAAATTTTTGGTCAGAAAATACATGGAAGGTAAATGAGCATTGGAAAGAAAGCTTGTTCCCATCACCTTTTTTTTTATGCTTTGATGTAATTGGTAGGTGTTAAAATCGTGCTCCTATTTCCTTCTTTGACTTTCCTAAATCTATATCTATGCCAGTCTAGATGTTATACCTGAATACTGTGTTTTAATGTGATAAATTTTATTTTTTAAACAAAACATTTGGACAGAATTCAATTAAATTTTTTATTAATATTCACAATCAGATATAATTAACTTTCATCTTATGATGAGTCAAAATCTAGTAAATTTAGTAGATAGGCTAGAACCAGGCTAGTATATTCTTTGAGTTGAAGATTTTTTTGGTAGTTTTTCACTAGTTACAACTTGTCCTTTTGAAAGAATGGAGACAAGAGTGACAGAGTGTGGCTTAGGGTCTTGATCCAACGCCATGACCTGATGTTGCCTGGCCAGTGTTATGCTAGATAGGCTTAATTGTTGTACCCTTGAAGTGTCTTATTTCTACAACATTTTCAGCAAATTTCATAATTTGTGGACAGTTTTCAGCTCCCAGCATGGACAGCTGCCTTGCACATGTCATGGTGTGTGTGAAATCCCTAAAGCACACAAGTGTGTTTGAGCAGCTTCATCTGGCTCTTTTTCATGGAGTGCTGCTTATTGAAGGAGTGATCATCTGTACCATCCGGCTTTTATCCGTCCTAAGTGACACAAATGTGTTACCACATCAGCAGTAGATGTTTTCATTTCTTACAAGTAAGTCAAGGAACGCAAAGCTGTATGTCTCTATTTTGCCTTATCCATGCTCAGACTAAGTTTAAAAAAAAAAAAGGCAGGAAAAGAAATCTTGTTAAATAGGTATTCACTGCATGTATTGTTTGCTGCTGCTGCTGCTGTGGGACCCCCTGCTCAGCCCTGGGGTGGGCTGGACTGGTATTTAATCTGGCAACATCTAGAAACTGCAGTGCAGGATGCTGTTCAGTATTTTAGTGCTTCACATGTGGAATGCTACAGATAAAACAGGTAGAGCAACGATAAGAACACAGCAGAAGATCGGAGAAGGGACTGATGCATTTAAAAGGTGCTTGTTACTGTAGCATTTTTTGTTAATTTTTCCAGTTAGAGGAATCTCATCTTGGTCGATCATTTATGGGAGAGCCTTACCAGGGTAAATGTAAACATCTGTTTAAATAACCTGGTTGATTATTTAATTTTTTTCTAAGTCTCAATATTCTGTAACTGTGTAAATTCTACGATTTATGTCCCCCCCAGTTTTGATGAAAGCATTTTTAAAATTATTTTTAAACAGTTCAGGGAAGATTGGTTATGTTATATATTTATTGCAATTGTTTTCTAAGCACTGGGTGACAATCACTTTAGAGGAAATCCCCTCATCTTATCTCTGTGGTAAGGTCTTGCTGCACAGCAGGGGACAGACAGGCTTGGTGAGTCAGGACATCATTTTCAGTCCCCTGTTCCATGAGGCTAAATTTTTCTCTCTGATGAGATGATCCATCAGTCTTACAAAGTAAATATCTTATGTTTTTACAGCAGTGTGGCCGTGTTAATGTATTTATTTTTCCTGAAAAGATAAATGCAGAGTTTTGCAGTGTGTGAACATGCCTTGCTCCAGTCCAAAGCTTCTAATAGATTCAGTCTTTTAATTAATCCTTTAATTGTGCTGGTGAACTCATGCAAGCTTGCTTTTTAGCTCTTGAATGTACGTAGGAGTTTACTGACAGTATGAGGTGACTTATAACAATGAATCATTTATAAGAATCATTATCCTCTGGGTTTGTCTCTGATCAAAATAATAATAGTAATTAAATACAATGCTGTTTCTCAGTTTCACGTGGAAGAGCTTTTCTCTTATGGTATTTCTCACTTCCATGTTTGTGTGTAGGCAAAGTTACAAGTTATTAATTTATGCTGTGTCTGATTCATTTTCTCTCCATAATCTGTTTTCCTACCTACAACATTGTTTGGATTTTTGTGAATTAATGTTAATATTGATGTATTGGTTTTTAAAAATGCTAATACTCTATTCTTTATTTTAGGAATGAAATAGTTAAAGGTGATTTCTTTTAGAGATACTTATGGTGTAAATTCTCAGCTCTTACTGACTTGTTTTTCTAAGAGCTTTTCACCACAGATGTCCAGGAATGGCTCTGTGAGCTGGTAATAAGCACCATACAGGAACTAATCCTGTAGACCACAACTATCCTCCCTTTGTTTTGCTGTGGGCATATTAGCCATGTATTTTGAATTATTCCAAAATGGAGATTTAACAGTATAATGATTAGACACATAATCAGTTTAGAAAGCTCCAGAGGTTTGTGTACTGGCCTGAAGACTGTATTTTCAGTGATGATTTCTTTATTCACAACTTTCATGTAGATTAAATGGAACAACATGTTCTGAGGCAAAAAACCATCTTCTGTTATAAGCTGTATTTATTTTATAAGTGAGACTTCTTTGATATTAGCATTGACATTGAAAGATGAAATTATATGCACTTTGCTTCTGTATATTTGAGTCTTCAGGGTCTCACGGCCTTAACAAAATTTGCACTTAGGTTTAAGTTCAAGTATGTGCTCTGCTAGACTGGGTTGTTAAAGAGGAAGGACAGAGACATTCTGGATGTAATTTAGCTAAAGTCGCTTGAACTGGCCTGCATGTTCTCTTCCTCCAAGCAAATCAAAGAGAGTCACATTCAGGTGATGAGTGCATGCCTTTCACCTTTTGGACAGTAACAAAAATAATTATTAACAGGAGCAGAAGGAGCTCCAATGAAATAAATGACTTGCAATCAATCCCTCTGGCTTATCTCTAGGAGGAAATTGCCTTATAAATAATAATGTTGAATTATCGGAGACATGCTGTGGAATCTGAAGGCTGGCAAAACTGAGAAGAGCAGAGAGTGACCATTTGTGTTTATTTTGCTAAGACTTCCAGTGCTCTGTGCTTGCAACCACACTGAGATTTGCTACAGGGAGAGTTATGCTGTAACTGATGTCTCAAATAGAAGAAAACATTTGATTTTTTTGGTCTTGAGACTCAACCCTGGTATGTGTTTGTTGTGCAGCAATAACTGCACAAAGCTTTTGTTTACACCCACAAAAAGAACACTTTCTCTTATCCTTGTAGGAAATAAAGAATGTAAATGAACAGAAAGTGTTAGATTACAGATTGCAGTATTTTGGAACACTTCTCATAAAGACACTCCATTTTTCTGTAAATGTGTATTTTATGATATTTCGCGGTTTGTACTTTATCTTTTTGGTTGAAGATGCCGAACAGAGGAACCAGCCTTGCCTTGAGCAGGGCCTGGTTTAGCACTGCCAAGTACATTTATTGTTGACCCATCAGACACTGTCATGTCCTGATCTAAAGGCAAAGTGAAGATCCCAAGCAGGAGTTTATCTCATGGTTTTACAAGACAGTGTTTGCCCTTAAGAGTTACTGCTATAAGATAGATGAAAAATGTTTAGCTTTAGACCATTTTTAAGGAGTTAATTTGGGGAGATAAATAATAAGCGTTGTTGTAAAGTAGAAGTGGTCACTCACATGAATAAGCTGTCACTGAATTACCAATCATTTTCTGGCACACTCTGTCACTGAGATTTTAACTGTATCTAGTCTGCTCTTAAATTTAATTATTTTGTAATTACATGAGATTTTAAGTACTTTGAAGCTATTTTTCCAAATCTATTGTGAGGTTTAACTGTCTGAGTTCATAGGACAAATGATCTGCAAATATCTCTTAAAAAAGTGGTTTACTGATTTGTGATTTATCTTACTTAGAGTACTTTGAATCACTTCTGCTTCGCATCAAGCAATCACAATATTTTCATGCACAACGTACACTGTGTAGACTTCCCTGAAAATGTGCTACAATATTTCCATGTTGTGATTCTTGGATTTCTTACTGTATGTCTTATTTTTTGGGTTTGCAGTAATGTATTAAGTTGTCAAAATCCCTTTTTGTTTCAGTGCTTGACTAGTGAAGAAATCTTTTCTTTGCATGGGATACCAAACGACAGCCACATATCAAATTCCAGCTTCTCTACAATATGTCCTGCAGTTTTGCAACAGCTGCTTTTTCACCCGTGTGATCATCAGGAAAGCTTTGTGGACACATCTAAACCACATTCTTTGCAAGGTTAGTTACTATTACTTGCATTAATGCTGTGACTGGAGCCGAGTTTTCTTAGCGGAATAGAAAGTATTTGTCTATAAATAACAGGAGCATCTTGTTTGGGAGGATATATTTCCAAAGTGGGAACATAAACTGGTGTTTTAGGTCAGCAGACTGTCCAAACAAATCTGGTATCTCTTGACAGTGATCTATTTAAAATGCTGTAAGAAATCACTTGTTGCACTAATAAGGATCAAATATATAATGACTTATTTATTCGAGTCAGTATTCCAAATAAATTTACTGTTCCAAAGGAGTCAGCTCAATTAATGTTAAAAGTTAGGATTTCAGTATTCATGAGAAGAGATACAGAAGTGCTTTTCATAACTTTTGAAATACTAGTATTAAAAACATTCTGATTAATATAGGTGATCATCTTTGGTAAGAATTAGAGATCATTCCTAAAATGTAGCACTTTGCTGTGTCAGGGAAAGACTAGAATTCTAATTGAGTAATCACTGAAACCATGGCACCAATTTAGCATGACTGTTCTAGATTGCTTGTATCATATGGAGACACTTATTGCCAAGAAGATCGTAATATCTGCACTGGAGAGTAGGATCTGTTATTCTCCTTTCTTTTTTCGGGAGGGGGTGCTGGTTAAGTAGGTTGTACATGGAATCCCTGATCTACAGTTAGCCTCTTAAGCTATTTAGACCATCTCTCTTGTTTTTCTTCTATCTGACCAACTCAGAAACAGTGTCCAGTAGCCAGATAAGCAAGGCAGCCTTCTCCCTGCCCCTCCCTTGGTAGCAGCACAAGAAATCTGCAAGGCCCAGAGGTCAGGGCATTTTAAACCACGGCGACACATAGTGGTACCTGTTTGAACAGAGATTCCTAGAAATGCCCAGTGCCAAATGCAGCTGTTGATTTATACACCCCCACCCATCACAAAATGAATCTATATCACAATAGCATTGAGACCAGATGATTTCAATTACTGCCCATGGAGCAAAATCTTCCATGCCTGTTTCCAGCGGTGCTTATGTGAATTTTCTCCCCAGGGACCCCCACTCTCTTAACGATACCCTGTCTTCCAAAATGCTAATGGACAAGACATGCAGAAGAAACCAGTACGATGAGCCTTAGAAACAGCTACTTGGGATAAAAAATAAGTGATGCCAAGCAGAAGTTGGAACGCAACAGATATTACATCTTTTTTCTTGGGATTTTTAAAACTCCCATCTAACCTATCTAAACTTGGGGCACACTCAAGTCCTCCCCTTGCTTGCTTCTCTGAAAGGTATTAGGGAGGTGTATAGAAATGCATCAAACAGCTGAAACTGCCCAGTGGCACTCCTCATGTCCAAGACAAGCACTTTCTGTGCTTTCTGCTTGACTTCTTCAGAAAGGTATTCATGCACTTACTTCCTCTTCATCCTAGAACAAGGGTAAGGAAGAGCCCGAGCCTGCAGGTTCCTATAAGAGACAGTGCTCAGCAGCAGTGTTCTAAGGAAAGCCTCTTACTCACACTCCTGCAGTTTTATTTTTTTGATTTCTTGTGCCTTTGGGTATCTTGGCTGTCTCTTTATTGGGGCTACAGTTTAGAGACAGATAGAATAACAGTAGTTAGCAAAAAATTGACTGAGCCATCAGTCTCAGGGGAAGAATTAGCACTGCGTCTGGGTGCTCTGCTCTGGTACATAAAGTCACACTAACCAGCTTTCTGAGATGTGTGGACTCATGAAGAGACTCGTGTGGATGGAGTCCTAATGAATAAAACCATTTTGAGGCAGCAGTGCATACGTGATATTGTGAAATACAGTCCTTAATGCAGGAACTTTGGCAGCATTGGTTGTCTTGGAATTTTGTCAACTCAGTTTAAAATGTACGACTTTGCACAGAATATGTGTAGATGTTCATGCACTAGACTAAAAGACTCTTGTACTTCTATAGTAATCCCAAACTGCAGACAGTGTTTTCTGACTCACAATGACACTGGAAACCCATTTATTATAAATTTGATTTCAAAAATATAGTTACAAGCTTAATTGTAATTTGGTTTAATAAAAATTAATCTATGTATCTTAGTGAATCTACCCATATCTAGTTGTGTGTTTTTCCCTCTCTCTGTGTAGCTCTCTCAAAATTGGCAAATGAATGTTGTAATTGGCATTGATACATCTGCAAATGCTTTGAATGTTTCTGATGCTTTTCTGTTCTTGACATAATATAAAATTCATTTTATAAAAACATTGTGACGCAGTACAGAGTAGAGCCATCTCCATTGCAGGTGAGGAATCTAGCTTAGTGTGTTTTCCAGTTGTGTTCCAGAAAATAGTAACAGACCATAATCTGATCTGTTAGTTTCTGCTATGCAGAGAGGAATATATGGTATCTTCCTTAAGTACATTTAAGCTTAAAATGATGAGACTTTGTGGATTATACAAAACTGTTCTTATCTAGGCAACATTGTGTTGGCATTGATTATTATTTGTGGTTAATTTTTAAAGACAAACCCTCTGTCTGTGTGGATTACTTTGTAGTTCTATGGCATCATTTGAAGCATCCTTGTAGACCTCTTTAGTGCAACTTTCGAAGTTGCTTCTAAGGTTTTTCTCTGTACTCACGGGAATTTGAGATGTCACCAGGAAAAAAGTTGTCCATAGAGGCACAGCTTTGTAAATGCTTATGAGCAGCAACAACAACCACACCACACCTCTCCAACCTATAATTCAGGCTCCAGAATAATTATGGTATGGATTTGTGCAAGTCCTGGTGCCTGAACACTAAAAATCTGAGATTATGCTTACGGTGCAGGAAACAAAATTATGCTGAAGCCTGGTGCATTTACTGGTTCTGCATACCTAAATCACATGACCTTCTTTTTGAACCTAGAACCTCTTTTTTCATGCACTTTCATTTGTCTATTATCATTGTCTCAATTATCAGGTATCACCTCACCTGTTGATAAGCAGTGATGGGCAGCATTTTCAGCCAGCAGAACTTTGAATGAGAGGAGGAGGGAGGAGTGTTAGGAACTGAGATACTATCTCAGGGTGATTTGAAGGAGTCATCCTTTATCAGGAAGGATTTTTACATCGAGTACAGCCAAGACAGCTGTCTTTTTGTCATGGAGTTTCTTAGAACTAAATGGCAATTGGATGTGACTCTGGGACTAGTAAGAAGTTTTGTCTTTTCTCTATGCTATAGCTCCTTCAACTATTTGCCTAAGCCTTAATTTTTACTCTTTGTTTATATTAGCAGCAGATAGGCCAGCCCATGTATTCTACTAGCACGGTTTCCATTTTCAATATGGTTGTCCCAGAAAGTGTTTTCACATATTTCCTTTCTGCAGGTATGCATCTTAACTGCCTATGCATTTTAAGAATTTTATATTTGTGAGTTTTTATTTCAACAAAGGAACCACTCTTTTACCAGTTCCATGCCAATTTAGCAATTAGAGAAATCACAAGCAGACTGAAGTGGGAGTTATACTAACATATTTTGTATTTCTCTTTGTTTATCCACAGTTTGGGGATTTGGGTTCCTGGCTGTGACTATCATTAACTTGGCATCACTTCTGGGACTGATTTTAACTCCTCTCTTAAAGAAGTCGTATTTCCCCAAGGTTTTAACTTACTTTGTGGGCTTGGCCATTGGTACTCTCTTTTCTAATGCAATTTTCCAGCTCATTCCAGAGGTAAGCAAGGGGAATCATTATTTGGTTTGCATACTAGTTTCTAAGATGTATTAATTTTAAAAGAATGCTGCAGTGGGGTTCTGTGTGTGGGTTGCAATCTCCAAACAGTTTTGTGTGGGCGTCGGTGCCATTAGTTATGATCTCTCTCTGGAATGTGTCAGAGCCATCAAGATCTATGTCTTGTTCATTGGGAAGGACCAAGGGATATTCTGCCTCTAAACAAAAAGAGACATACATTGGAGAAAGTTGTAGTGAACCTTAATAGGCTACACTGTTAACATTTTGTCCAAGTTTAAAAAATGTAACAAGATCAGGATCTTTCCCAGTTTCAGCTCATGGAAACCGATGGTTAGTACAGAGACAGTATTTATAACGTAGAGGTATCTGTGTGGTGTGACATTTGTTTGTTTGTTTTCCTGGAAATGTACTAAGATTACAGACTAATTTACATTGCTTTTTTCTTCCCTGTTAGGCATTTGGGTTTGACCCAAAAGTAGATAACTATGTTGAGAAAGCTGTTGCTGTGTTTGGTGGATTCTATATTCTCTTCTTTGTGGAAAGGATTCTTAAAGTGATACTAAAGCTCTATAACCAGGTAATGAAACCTGTCACAAACTGAATGAGCCTTGCCCTAAAGTACCTGTCATATTTTGTGAAATACTTGCTAGATGAATAAAATGTGTGGGGGTTTCTCTGTTTTATCTGAAGAATTCAACCGTACTGTGTGTTCTGATATATCTGTTTAAAACCTCTATGAACAGAGGAAGAAATCTCACTTTTTTGAGGGAGTTACAAGCAGCTCTGGGAATGGAATCCAAATGTGAGTGTGGTCTGCTCTCTTTGGTATATGCTCCAGTTGCTCTCAACAGCCAATTTGTTGCTGTGGTAGCCAAACACATCAGAAAAACGTGGAAATATGTAAGAGGTGGAGAGAATAAAGTCTGCCCCTGGAGCGCCCCTTTGGGCAGGAGAAATCAGTGTGACAAATATACCTTCTTGGTCATCTGCAAAGTGCAACTGTGCTGATAGGGCCTGACTCTGGCATTCAGTAACTTCAGCTCCGTGTTTCCCCAAGCTCTGGTACACAGAGCTGCTTCAGTGAACACTGCAGTTGTGTTCTGTTGCCCAGGGCTCTGCTTTCTACCCCTGTGTCAGAGTACTTGTCTTCTGTGTGCTCACACGAGTGAGGCTGAATTTGTCTCAAAATTGAGGGCGCCTCAAAATTTCTGGTCCTCTCTGCTTATTACTTGTGAAAGGAAACTGCTTTGTCTTCCTAATCTAACCTCTCTTAAGTTTTCTCCTCCTAAAGTGTTGCCGATACTGAAAATTATGGTGATCAACTGTCCCTTGTTTGCAATAGCTAAAAAGAGAAAAAATGAATTTGTTTTTCTTTATTTATGTAAACGGTTGACGAGGGCTAATAAGCTCTATTTGACAAGCAACCATGAATAACTAGCCAGTGTTGATCACTTTTGGTCGGGTTTGCTTGGGAGGTTATGCATGAAGGTAAAAAAATGAAAAATCTTTCATGCTTTCTGATTAGCTAAAAGTAAGAGATAAGTTAGGAACTTAGATATGTTTGGAGTTAATTTAAAAAATTAGATGTTCACTGCTGCTCGTTTCAGAAATCCCTTGGTGTTGAAAGCAAGGCAGCATGAATATGACCCCCCCCACCTTTTCCTTTTTGTCTTTATTTTCTTACATTTGCTATTTTGCTTTTGTTTTAATTAGCTACCTACTTGTTTATTTGTCACCTAGACTGGCCATAATTACTTTGAAAATGGAGAAGAGAATCATTCTCAGGATAAGACTAACACACCCAAACCACCATCATCCAGCAATGGGGGCACATGTTATGCAAATTCAGCCGTCGTAGAGAGCAATGGAAATCTTGGTTTTGACAGCATAAGTGTGGTCTCAGCACAGGTATGAAAATTGTGTCTATTTATTTATTTTATCCCTGCCAGTTAGATAGGCATTTGTGAGGGGAGAGTTAATATGAATTTTTATTACTTTTGTCAACTTTTTGTAGACTTACAGCTTATAATTTGGTTGAACCCTATGAAAAAAATACAGGGTTTTGGGGCAAGCTTAATAAAGCTGAATGATGCATTCAGTCCGTAGCCAACAAAAAGGGCTATGTTATACCGGTGTTAGGATGGGTTGGACAGAGATATGTATTTAATCAGACAGTTCAGTTAAATTCCGTTTTGTTGTTGTTTCTGTTTTGCTTAAAGAGAGCTAGTGTGTTTTACTGTTGTGATAATGTTGATCATACAAAATGATCCATATTTTGTTCCTGATTACATAAAGCCGTTAAGTGTAAGATCCTGATTCCTCTGAACCCATGATTAAAGAGAAAAACTAGTTCAGTAACTTTCATTTGCAGTATATTGTGAGCACTTCTCGTGATAACGCAGTGTATTTGGATACTGTGGGAACCATGGAGGCCATATGTTGAGACAGAAGCCACTCCTCCTGGTTTAAGTATTATTATCTTTCAGATTTGTTCTCTGTATTTCTTTGTGCTTGTTTTCATGCTGCAAATATAATTTTCTTCTGTTTGAGAAGAAAATGGAAGTAGGAAGAGAAAGTTTTGTGCTTCTTTAGTCTTTTTCCATGTGCGGAGAGGAGCAGTACTGTCCCTTATTAAAAAAAAAAAAAAATTAAAAACACATAGAAAAAAATCTCAGATGTCTTAAGGCAGACTTTTTTCGTAGTAGAGACTTTTGGTTTGCCATCCACGTTTATTAGCCAGTAAGCTGGCTGTGGGGAGCAGAGAGGAGCAAGCAGGAGAGCAAGCCAGAGACAGTCCCTAACAACCAGGAGAAAATCTGGGAGTTCTGCATTGACCCTGCAGGCTCACAGGACATTTGATGCACACAGTTTAAAACACCAAAACTGTGCTTGTCCTTACTATGGAAATGTCGTGAAGTGTGGTGGATAATGAACGTCTTAAAAGCTAGAAGAAACATACTTAATTATTAAAATTGCATAGGCACCAGGAGGGGATTAGTGTTATGAGTGTCCGTAAGTTGTATTTGGTAGATTTATAAAACAAATAAAAGAACCCTCCACTCTCTGCGGAGACAGAAACAGTGCAGCCAGCAGGACTAGGGAAGTGATCCTGTGGCACTGCTGAGGCTGCGTCTTGAATCCTCTGTTCTGTTTTGGGTCCCTCACTACAAGAAAGACCTTGAGGTGCTGGAGCATGTCCAAAGTAAGGCAACAAAGCTGGTGAAGGAATTGGAGCACAAGCCCTTTGAGGAGCAGCTGAGGGAGCTGGGATTGTTTAGACCGGAGTAAAAGAGTCTTGGGGGGACCTTATCGCTCTCTACAACTGCCTGAAAGGAGGTTGTAGCCAGGTGGGGGTTGGTCTCTTCTTTCCAGTAGGAAGTGACAGGACAAGAGGAAACAGCCTCAAGTTGTGCCAGGGGAGGTTTAGATTGGATATTAGGAAAAAGTTCTTCACAGAAAGGGTTGTCAAGCATTGGAACAGATTACCCAGAGAAGTGGTGGAATCACCATCTCTGGACGTATTTAAAAGGTGCATAGAGGTGTTGCTTAGGAATATGGATTAGTGATGAACTTGATAGTGTTAGGTTAATGGTTGGACTTAATGATTCTACGATATTGTGTGTAGCAACAAGAAAGCCATTATTACTGTTGTCCTCCTCCAGTGAGGTTCAAAGAGGCTGGTTCAGGGGAGGGCCAATGTGGCCGAGGTGCTTTGGGGCAATTAGGGTAATGACATGAGGGTAGGTATGCATTCAACTTTACAAGAATGTGGTATTTAAGACAAAACCATTTGGCATAAGCTAACATGTACCCAAGAGAATTTTAATGTGTCCTCGTAATTGTCAGCTTGTTAAAGAGGGCAAATCCAGCATAGTCAGAAATCAAAATGAAGGCTTTAAGGAGGCAGTTTGAAGCCTGATTGTGCCAAGGTGTGGTAACTGTTTTCAGCCATGGGGATCTAGCTATATTCTCTCCTTTAATGCCAGAAGAGATTGACTGCCCGAGTAAATGTTTAATTAGTTACCTACTTTCTTTTTTCACTCACAGCAGTAAGTGCAGCCTTGGAAACCTTTGTGCTCTACCCAGCATTTGTATCTACTATGCATTGAAATATGGCTTGACAACAGAAACTTTGAAGAAAAGTTATTTCCGAGACAAATTGCTGAAATGTCTATGTTCTTGACTGCACATTGTTAGAGTTGTATAACAAAACTTTACAGTGCCTTTATTTATTGCCTGGAGGCAGTGTCAGGATTCCTTCTTGGTCCTGTGGGCACTTCCAGAGGACATGTCTGGTTCATGTCTGAGGGAATCAGACATGCATTGGAAATAGCAATAGTGATCTGAGATATCATAGGATAAAATAAGAGAGTCTCTATATAATTTCTTAAGTTTGGAAACAAAGGAGAGGCCATGACTTTTAAAAAAGCCCCCTGTGTTTAGAAGAGCAAAAATACCAAGGATGTCTTTGGTTTACCATAAACTGTGGAGATACAAATGATGTAGGACTGCAGTAATAATTAATAAAAATTAAACCTGATAGTCCAGTGGTTATTACAGAGTTCCTTAGCTGGCATCTCTTCTGTGATGTCTGCTAAACTACCATGACGAAGTGGAAATAGTCCAGAGGAGACAGACATTGTTAATTTTCTGCTTTGAAATCTTGTGGTTTTAGGGTATTTTTGTCAGTAGTCTGCCTTACCTTAAACATGAAGAATATATATTACTCTTTCATCTACTTCTACTGGATACATGATCTAGTAAAGTTCAGAATGTAAATCCAGAAAAGCAATTTCGTTGTAATTTATATAATTTAGAGAAGTCGTCAAGATGATATCTAAAATGGATTACATACAAGAATTATGATACTTCAGAACTACACAGTAAATGCAAATGGCAGATAGCTATATATGTATATAGATATATATATATAAATATAACAGAAGCCTCTCAGAAACTGATTCCTAGTTTATAAACTACAGTTGTTCCTGTGTTTTGAAAGTTTGGATCAAGAAAGTAATTTTTAGAGGTAAATCAATACTGCTACCCTAAATTAATTGCAATTAATTAAAATATTCTTTTTGGTGGAAAGAAAAGGGTGAATTATTTAAAATGAAAATTTGTGCATTATATCAAACTCCCTTTCCTCAGTGAAGTTAGAAACATGTGCAAGAAAGATAATGTGCTTTAGGCAGAAATCAGGATGATCTATAAAACAGTGCCCCCTCCAGTTTGTAGTCAGCTTGAAGGATGATCACCAGGGAACAGAAAAAAATAGGGAATGGATCTTTAGCTCAGGAAGCTGGATGAATTGGTGGAAGAACTTTGTTAGTTGTACTTGGGTTTTCTTATAGTAATGTATTTTGTGTGGCTTGCTTTGTAATACTTCTTTCTTAAAGTGATGTTCAGCTTGTCTTCATGGATTAAGAGAGGCTCTGTTACTCACAAGTGACCCTATCTCAAACAGAAACAGTACTGGTACAAATTAATAATCTCAAAAATACGACTGTTAGAGGAAATGTTGAGAGGAAAGCCTTCAAAAACTAAAGGCAAGCATGTAATACATGTCTAAAACCTATGTGTTTGAGTCAGCAGGGAAACTCCTGACTTTTTGATACCATTGCTCATTTTTGCATCATAGAAGTATAATGTCAGAACTTCCTGTGGACTGAATTGGAGCTGCTTTGTGACAGTTTTGGCACTACTCAACCAAGGCTTTATTATCTATGAGTTCCAGGCAGTGCAATAGGCACCTGACTCAGAAATTCCTGACCTGAACTTTTGTCCTGTCCCAAAACAGCTCCTACGTACAAGAATGTAGTCAGATAAGAGTCCTGTGAGCAAATAATGAGATAGACCTTATAGCTCTTCACTAAAGCTTTTGTAAGAATTTATTAATAATTTATTTCCTTGAAGTTCAAAATTCAGTTGCCTGGTAGCATTTGCATATGGCAAAACTAAAACAATTTGCAACGTTGTTTTTAATAGAAAATAGAAAATTGATAGAAAGTAGAAATAGAAAATTTCTTGGAATACTCTTTGGCCTTCTCATAAGGAGAAAGAGGTGTTCCTTTGTATCCTTCTGCTTCAAGAAGTGGAGATGTGTGTAGATGAGGGGAGAGCAGCGGATATTCCCTGCCTTGACTCGAACAATGCTTTTGACACTGTCTCTCACAACATCCTCACAGGCAAACTCAGGAAGTGTGGAATGGATGAGTGGACAGTGAGGTGTATTGAGACCTGGCTGAATGGCAGCTCTTAGTGGGTCAGGGTATAATTAGAGGCCTGTCACTAGTGGTGTGCCCCGAGGTTTGCTACTGGGCCCTGTATTGTTTAATGTATTCATCAAAGACTTGGATGAAGGGGCAGATGTCTCCTGAGCAAGTTCACTGATGACGCAAATCTGTGAGGAGTGGCCAATACCCTGCAGTACCCCAGCACTTCAGAAGGGCCTCAGCAGGTTGGAGAGATGGGCAGAGCAGAATCTTCTGAAATCCAACAAAGGCAGATGCAGCGTCCTGCACCTGGGAAGGAATAACCCCAGGCTGGGGGCTGACCTGCTGGAAAACAGCTCTGTGGAGAAGGACCTGGATGTCCTGGTGGACAACAAACTGTCCCTGAGCCAGCAGTGTGTCCTTGTGGCCAAGAAGGCCGACGGTATCCTNGAGCTGGGCCTGCTCAGCCTTGAGAAGAGAGGACAGAGAAGGAAACTCATCAATGTCTATGAGTATCTGAAGGGAGAGTGTGAAGAGGACAGAACCAGGCTCTGCTCAGTGATGCCAAGCAAGAGGACAAGAGGCAACACGCAGAAATTGATGCACAGCAAGTTCCACCTGAACATGAAGAAGAACTTCTTCACTGTGCAGGTGACCGAGCACTGGAACAGATTGCCCAGAGAGGGTGTAGAGTCTCTCTCACTGGAGACATCCAAGAACTGTCTGGATGCAATCCTGTGCCATGTGCTTGAGGAGGGAGGTTAGACCAGATGAACCACTGTGGTCTCTTCCAACCTTAACTGTTCTGTGATTCTGTGCTATGTACATCTGTAGGCACACAGATGTATATATTACTGCTTAAATATTCCAGTAAATAAGCACTAGTTAATGCTTTATACGCAATTTTTTTTTAATGGGGGAAATACTATAATACTTGCAAATATTCTGTAAATATAGTATGTGTGTACAGAAATTCATCAAATGGATCACCAGGAACTTCTAGGGGAGCTTAGTTTGTGCTCTCAGTTAAAATGGCATTTCTTTTTATGTGTGTTCAGGTTTTTCATTATTTCATGGCACCGCATGTATAAATTACTTCCACTTCTGG
Organism: Cnemophilus loriae; assembly: GCA_013397755.1. Lineage (NCBI taxonomy): Eukaryota > Metazoa > Chordata > Aves > Passeriformes > Corvidae > Cnemophilus > Cnemophilus loriae. The sequence goes on along the minus strand of VZTF01008266.1, from coordinate 582,823 downwards.
GAAGAATTAGTGAGATCCCTGGGGTGTACGTGCATAGGCGTTTTATATTAGCCTCTTGATTTCATGCTCTGAGCCTTTAATTGTGCAGTCAAAATTAGCCACCACTGTTTTTATTAAATATTCACTTTGTAGAAACTAATTTGAATAGCTGGACTTGACTATCATTGCCCAAAATTAGAAATAAACTTTATGGAATATCTGAATGTGTCTATACTGTAGACACAGCCTACAGTATAGACACATTTTATATATAATGTAGATAGAATTCTGTTACTGTGGCAGCTAAGTGTGTCTCTGAGACCACGACATGGTGCCAGTTGTTTTAAATACGGATGCTGCCAGTCACTGAGATCAGATCCTTCTGACTGTACGTGCTTATATAGATGTGGCAGGGGAGGCTTGGGACTGTCTTTGTCTGACAGAGGCTCCAGAGAGACATTCAGACCACTGTGGCCTGAATGGGTTCCTGCTTCAGCTGAAGGGCATCCGGGTGACGTTTTGCAGTCAGAAGGGTGGTTGGGTCCTGCATGTCACCTTGTTGAAACAGAAAACATTTGGTGCTACTGCTGTGCCATTTGCTTCTTGGACCATGCAATTTGGTCTCCATACGCAGTAGTGCTTTAGTTTATAGTTGGCATTCATTTAAAGACAGAAGCATGATTCATTGGCTTCTTTATTCAGTGTTTCGTGTAATTGTTTTATTGTATTTTTTATTTCAGGAAGAAGCCACCCAAAGCAGCTTATGCAAGTGTCTTAAGGGGCGTCCACTGTCAAAGATTGGGACCATTGCTTGGATGGTGACACTGAGTGATGCCGTACATAATTTCATAGATGGCTTGGCTATTGGGGCTTCTTTCACTTTGTCTCTGCTTCAAGGGCTTAGTACCTCCATAGCCATCTTGTGTGAAGAGTTTCCTCACGAACTGGGTAAGGAACTTCATTGCACATGTTGTTTGCTGTGGAAATTGCTGTTGTAGGTGGTTGTGCTGGCGTAAAGTTGGCAAAGGTTGAAAGAAAGTTTAGACAAATTAATGGAAAAAATATTCAGCAAAAAGTTCCCAAGCACCAAAATACACATCTGGCACAGGAAGTTCCCAAGTGCGGGTAGGTAGAAGCTGGGACTATATATCGGACAGGTACGAATTATCCTGTTTATGTATGCTGCATACAGTGTTGTATTAATTAATTTTAAAATCAAAAACTGTCATAGGTAGTTGTGTGTTCCTGTGCTCTTAGCTCAATCTTGCATCACTATTTGTTTAGAATATTTCAGTTTCCTTAGTATTGACGTGAAATCCTCATCACGTACTTGAACAAAGAAAAACAACACGGGGTTATAATGTGCGTACAAATCATGTATTTTCTTCAGACTTCCTCTGAAACTGGAAAATAACCACAATATCATTTTCTGAAGATGGTTTTCTCTTTTTTTATTCTTTTAGGGGATTTTGTCATCTTGCTTAATGCAGGAATGAGTACTCGGCAGGCTCTGTTTTTCAATTTCCTATCTGCGTGTTCTTGTTACGTTGGGTTGGCCTTTGGAATATTAGTAGGCAACAACTTTGCTCCTAACATCATCTTTGCTATAGCTGGTGGAATGTTCCTGTACATCTCTCTGGCAGATATGGTGAGATATAATTTCATTTTCAGTTATTTATTTCTCTGCAAAAAAACCAAATCCTCCACTAAGTCTCTGCAGTAGAATTTAGTATTTCCTCCCTCTCATGCCAGCGACTAATAATAATAAAAAAATATAATCACTTAAACCCTTAATGGAAGTGCACAGATAGTTATGTTTATTCAAGAAACACTAAAGCCTTTCACCTCATCATATTATTAATGAAAAGGGGTTTTAGACAGAGACAAGCTTTTAATGAATTTGGCTTGGTTTATCAGAGAGTAAAAAGTGTATAAACACTTTGTTTCAGCATTTTAAAGTGTCAGAGTATTTCACTGTATTATTTTTAAAAGGTTCATTTGTCTATTTAAGCCATGTTGTGAAAGAAAAGCAAAAAAAGGAAGATAAACAGAATGAAGTTAAGTATTAAGTTTTGAGTTGAATGAAAGGTGTTGTGCAACCACAGTGATAATGAAAAACCTGATTTAAATTCTATCCTGGTTTAAATTAAAGAGTGCCAGCCTCATTTTCATGGTTCAGACAAAAAAATTTGCCGAGGTCTATTCAAAATAGTCTGTCTATCATTTATTTTTCAAAGTGTGCTAGAATACATAAGGAAAAGAAATTGTGCTAAAATCCAGATAGTATTTAGACATTGGGAAAAAAATCTGGATTCGCAGGCACTTAGCAATTTTCCATAATTTCCTTTTATGATGACGTTGTGTCTCAAAATGAGGGAGATCTTTCAAGAATTTTAAGTTTTATTATGTTTAATTCAGTGTTGTAAGAACAGATGCAACAGGTGCAAAGGTGTTTACATCTGCCACTTGAGAATCCATTTGAGTGCAGAACTGGAAGAGTGAGGCCTGAATCTGAAAAGATTTGAGACCGCAGTTTGGTTTCATGAGTGTTTAAGAACTGTCATATATTTATAGTTACTATTTCACTAAATACTGTTATAGCTGAGGTAATACTATAGGATTTAATAAGTTGTTAGAGTTATAAACAATATAAGTAGTTTATTTTATAAGTTTGCAGTACCTTAATTGCTAATGCTTTTCATTTAGCTTCACTCGTAATGAATAGCAATGTACTGAACTATGATGTGTAAAATTCATGGCATAAATTTATAGTGACTCAAGTTTTTTGTTAAATCCATCAAAGTAGGTAACATTCTTTTCTTTGTATCTGTTGTTCTGTTCTCTCTGTTCCTCTCTATCTGTCTCTCTCCCTGTCCCCTCCTCTCTCTCTTTTTATAGGTTTTTGGATTGTATCAGTTACCTATCTGAATTTTTCTTACCCCTGAAAAGTCTGAAATAGGGTATTGAAGTGCTCTGTACAGAGATCTGGCTTTCCACTTTCTTACGATTTTCACACAATTCTGGTTTGCTTGTCCAGAAGCAGGTAGGATTAACTGGAATATCATGCCTTCCTCCTTTTCTTTTTGCTGTTCTTTTTTCTTCCGGTATTGGCATAGTCCAACCTCTGCCAATAGGATCACTGTGTGGGGAGGATGTGGGCAGGTGGGAATGTACGCTGAGGTGTGTGCACAAACGAGCCTTGCTGTATGGCATGAAGTTAATCTGGTTTTGCACTCTTGTGCAAGAGTATGACGGAGCTCTGGAATGTGTTCTGGGAAGGTTTGGGCACTTCCCGCTAACTTTAGCCTGTTCTTCAAGAATTGCATTACCTTCAATGGCTGTTTTTGTGTTGTGAGATCAAAGAACGATACAGTTTCTGAGTCACCCAGCCTGAAGGCTTCCTAACAAGAGCTGAAGTAAACTGTCTTCATTGTGTTCTGGTTACACCACTCTCAGCAGAACAGGAGAATACTTTAAGGCTTATTTCTCAAAAGACACTGTAGTTGACTTTACCTGCCACAAACACATACCCTGAATCATCCCATGCAGGGAACTTCACACCTGTGCTCTTCTGCCATCACCTCCACCGGCTCCAGAGGAAGTGTCTTTGTTCCTGCGGTTAGCAGCAGATCAGTCACCCTTTGCTCTTGTGTTAACCATGAAGATGTATGTCATGGAACGAGCAATCCCTTCATTGCGCTGTAATGTCAAATTGCATGTGTTGCCACCAGTTTCAAACCAGTCGTCGTCTTCTTCCTTGCTTGACCTCATGAGCACGCCAGACCTTTCACATGTGAAAGGTTTCTGATTTCTGAGGGCATGTCTGTGTTTTCATCTTCACTTCATTTTCCTTTAGATAAAGCAGAGAATCTTAAACTTCCATTTCCCAAACAAGGGTTTCTCTGTTTATTCGAGTGTAGGGAGAAACAAAACGTTTAGCAATACAAGGGCAGCTGCTCCTAGCAACACATGGACCAACAATTAGAACCTAGGAGGCTGCCAGAATCAAAAAGGGAAAATTTGCATGAGACACAACCAGATGAAGTCACAGTAGAGAGGAACAAAACACCATTTCATCTTACCATCCATGGTGGAGTGGTTTTTCAGGGTAATTAGGGTGCTGTTTTCCCTGTGACTGCCTTCACCCTCTGTTAGTTCTAATATTCAGTCCAGGGTAGCAATACGGTTCAGTTCTTAATGCCTTAAATTAAGCATGCTACCACGAGATGGCAATACTTACCTAAAAATACCCCTTTTTTCAGTTCCCAGAGATGAATGATATGCTGCGGGAGAAAGTGACAGGAAGAAAGACGGATCTTACATTCTTCCTTATTCAGAATGCTGGTTTGCTAACGGGGTTTACTGCCATCCTGATGATTACCTTGTATGCAGGAAATATCGAGCTATGAAAACGGAATCAGTATTGAAGACATCAAGTAAACTGAAAACGGAAGACACTTGAAATCCATACAGCGATGTTCATTTAATCTACTCGGTTTTGAAACGGTGGCAAGGCCCGTCCTGTCCCTCTTGCCCCAAATACAGGAAATTCTTCTTTAGGACTTGTTGTTGATCCAAATAGTAGGAGCTGTCAGCTTCTGTACGATGCCAAAAAAATTATGCTAATATTTTTATTTCTACTTAAAATTATCAGACGTATCTGAACCGTCATAGAGAAAGGGTGTTACTTGGCCAGTAGAATTATGCAGTACATGCAACTCAAGACGAACCAAAAGCTGAGGTCTACAAGGAAGATGTGAATATAAAAGAAAATAATACAGTTTCATATCCTTTTTTAACTGCGATGAAGGCAAGCAGTCTCAAAACTGGTTAATTTTTATGACTTTTGTTGCAGGATTTGTCTGCGTAACATCTTCATTCCTCACCAAAACAAGAAGAAAAAAAATCAAACAATTTCAGAGTAGGTACTAATGAAGCTAAGATTTTTAATTACTAATTAACACTGGAAGGAAAGATACCAGATCCTGCTTTTGATCTTTTCTCTTTATAAGTACACTAGGGAATTGTTGATTTATTTTGAGAACCACTTTTTTTAATTAGAGGGAACCTGTGTTAAATTTATGACTGTTTATCAACTCCATAATATTTTAGAAACATTGAGTACTTTAAAAATGTTCAAGCATTGTGTATTCTATGAAAATAATAAAATTTTGTGTCTAAATTTCACAAATATCCCCTTTAAAAATCAGTATTTTAGTCTTACAAAGGGGAATTTAGAAAGAAGAACCTGCTAAAATCAACATTCTAGAATGCTTTCTTCATAATTTGAATGATTTCTTTGTGTGCAGTTGGGTGGAAGGAAGTGATAATAAAATATACAAAATCTTACCACAATCTGTTGCGTGTAAACTTTCTAAAATTAAGCTTATATGTATGAGTTTGTCTGAAAGAAACAATTCATCTACTCATTACTACTCTGTTGTAAGATAAGTGCAAGGAAATTCATAAAAAATATATTCTATTTCAATCGCCACTTTGCTTTGAAGGAAGTGTTGTTATTCTCCAGTAAGTTACTTTTTACATTGATTTTTAAGCAAGTTTTACAGCTTCGAAGGAGATACTGGTTTTTTTATGTACTTTCTTGCTGTAGGAAGGTACAAATATTTTATTTTTAAATCTCTATTAAAATATTTTTTTCTACCAGTTAAAGTCTTTATTTTAATATTTCATTTGAATCTTATCTGTGATTACCTTAGAAAAAATAACTTCTCTAAGTGTCTTGTCTGTTTAATAAAAGCTTTAAGGCAAACTGCACAGGAGTTGTAAATAATACTTTAAAATATGTTATAAATATTCAAATGTAAATATAGTAGCCAGTGATACTTGCTATATAGAGAAAGCATTTATTAGTCATTTTGTGCCCTCTAAGTTTCTGTGAAGAAGTCTCCACTCACTCCATGGCTTTCCTTTAATTCTTTCTTTATTGATTTCCTAGATAAAAGCTGTTTGTAAACATTACTCTTGTATATGACAATAATGTGTTATAGTAACTATGAGTGTTCGTAGATTTCCTAAAATAATGTGACCATTCCTAGTTCATCAGATTATTTTAATAATATGCCTGAATGGTACTTTTCACCTTTAAATCCAAACATTTGCAAAGGAGACTTGATTTTTGTTAATTCCCTAAGGAGGAAAAACTGAGACAAGCAAGTCGTTGGAATAACCTACTTTTAGATCATGGAGCAGACTAGAGATGGAACAAAGTCTGATTTTGAGTGTAGTGCTTTAGTCACAAACCAAACTGCCTTTTCTGCTAGTGGGATATTTAGTACCTAAGAAAGCGTTTTGATTTCTGTATGAGCAGGTTTGTCTGTATCTCTTCGCTATTATCCTTGTCCAGGACGTATAAAATACATCTATTCCAATTCTAGGACTCCCAATTATTTCTAAGATTTGCATAGCAGGGCACTGACCTGGATTTCCTTCTGCAGGCTGTTACTCTATAGATTGGTAGGTGCCAGCAAATAATTTCATATATTCACACACAAAATGCCTATTGAAGCTCTTTGCTTTTATTTTACTATAATATCCCATATTTTCCAGGAATGCTGTAGGTGCCTTATCAGCTCTTACACTTGATGCACAAGTTATCTCTCTACAGTCTGAGAAGAAACTCATCTCCTCTTGCAGTTCAAGTCCAAATGTACAGGTGTGTCAAGCTGGCAAGGGTTGCTGGAATGAAGACTAGGGAGAAAGCCATAAATCTACTGGCAGTAGATGTAGTGCACCTTGCAAAGGCAAAGTTACATTCTATTCTAGGGGTTTAATCCCTACTACACTTCTTTTGTACCCAATATATTGTCTCCTTTTTTTTTTTTTCCTTATTACAGTGGTTTTGAAGAAGATAATGTAATTACACATGTTGTGGTCGATATTATGATCATAATGCTTTATTCTAAGTAAAAAACCCTCCACATCTTCTTCCATTTAAAGGGTAAGTGCTACAGTAAGGTTTGAGGTACAAATAGGACATACAGAACCTCACAGGAAGTGAACTTCAAAGAAGATGTAGCCTGAATTCATGAATTTAGGCACTAATGTAATTCTCCATAATACAGCTATTGACTGCTGCTCTGGGTGAAAGCACTGTGAAGGATTCATAGGATTCCATTTTGATTTCCTTCAGAGAAATAATAGTTCCTGACTCTGAGGATAAAAAACTTAAGTGTTCTTCCTTATCTTGACTACATCCATGGATAGTTGTTCATTTCCTAATGCTTTCTGGGTATCTTTGGTCCTTTAAATCACAACGAGACCCATGAAGTTGCCAAAATTGACCTCGTGGTGTTTTGTGGAGTTGGTCTTGGCAATGCCTGAGTTATTAAAATGAAAATCATAATAACTAGTAATCCTGTTCAATAAGAGCATTTAGTTATTATACCTGATATTTTCTTATGTAGAACAGTAGTGTTATAGACAATCAGAGAGAAGAAGAAAATTTATTTATATGCAGCTAGACTTAGTCAGTTGGAGAAACAGCAGCAGTTGTCTCTGGCTGGGCTGGTTCTTGAGAAGATGAGCAGCAGAATTCCCCTAGTGCTGAAGAGTGAAAAAAACAATCTAATTAGAAGAAACATGAAATGAGATTATATGAGTCAAGCAGATTTAGTTAGCTAGAGAATACAAAATGGCTTTGATGGGATTGGCCTAAAGGATACAGAAACTGCACTAAAATGCACTTTTCCAGTTCATGGGTGAGAGCTAATGAAGTGCTTGTCTCACAGTAAATACAACAACAAAAAAATGACTGGAGAAAGGTAAACAATTTCCAAGTCGTTTCTGTAAGACAAAAATAATTGTTGCTATGTCACTGATTTGTAATTTTTTTTGTTCTTGCAATGACTTGCAAATGAAAACTTATTTTAGAACCTTTCTTTTATCTTTGAGAGAATCCTATTTGTGTGTGATGCTAGGAAGATTTTGAAATAATTTCTCGGGTTTTCATATACTGAAATTAGTTAGCTCTTGTAAGGTTTATCACAGTGTCTCTCTTCCTCAATTATTTTTTGCAACTTCTACAGAAAGCTCTTGACCATTTTAATAAGCTATTAGTAAGTTAATACAGATGCCCTTTTGCTTGAAAAAATCTTGGTAGTGATTTCAGATAGGTAAGTGCTCATTAGAAGTAAGTTACGATGTGATTTTAAAGCTCCTTTTACAAACAGCAGACCCAAGTGCAAAAAAACTCTTCAATCATGATGAATGGTGATGTATTAAAGAGCATATTTCTCTGTGGCAGCAGAGCAATTGTCCTCTTTCAGTAGAGATTTGTTAACTTTTCACTTCATTGGTATATCAGAGAATTCAAAGATACAGCTTTTATGAATTGGCAAGGAATTAGATGAGGTTCCCTGACCCTTTTTTTTATTTTTTAAAAAAATAAGTCCCTAGAAATTTCTCCTTTCTTAGTTATTATTTTTATTGCTCTTCCAGTCATAGCTAAATCTATGATTGCTTGTCTTACCATAGAGAAAAATCATGTAGCAGCTTAAATGAATGACTTCCTTTGATAACAACAAAGAGCCTTGTTCACTGAACTATTTGTAAGAAACTTCTTCTATACTTCAGGGAGAGCTTTGGGTATGCAGGCAGTGTAGAGCTGATTTCTAAATATAACCATACACACAATATTTTATACTTGAACTGCCTTCTGCCAAGATTGTTTTGTGAGCTCAGGAACCAGTACGGTAAGGTTGGGCTTGCAGTGTGTGTAATTTCTTCCTTGATCCGTGGAATGGGTTGCCTGTGCCACACAGTGAAGGGCTGTGTTGGGAGAGATCTGTATGAGCTCATACAAACCCAGCAGTGTGTGTTCATCCACAGTGTGTGCAGGAAGAAGGACAGACATGTTGATAAGGTAGGCAATCCTAATAAGAAAGCTCTACTCTGTCACAAAATTACAGTATCTATTTGTGACACAGTGATGGTGTATTTCCATGAAGTGACAGTAGTATATATTTGCATAGTGAGCTCTAGGCACAGGACTTTCTGTCTTGAATGTATTTTTACAACTACAAACTTGTTCTATCGTAACTATATTCTAACACATTTGGGATAAAAACTGCGTAGACCAACAGCCTCACTCTTCAGTTTTGCATGTTCATCTTTTTGGCTTTTCTTTTTTTTTTTTTTTTAATCATAGAATGCACAGAATGCAGCTACAGAATAGTATGAAACAATTCTACAAAAGCAGTACAAAATGGATGACATAAAGAATTTCTGCTGGGTCACTGAAAGTAAAGCTTCTGACTTTTGAAAAGCTAATAATGGTCACAGCAAGCAGAACCTGCATTTTACATTTCATCTGAAAAATTATAACCTTTGGTACTTGGAGCGCTGTAATGTAATAGTGGTTCAATGTGCTCTCTACAACACCTTTATGTCATCAGTTCTTGAAGACTTTTTAATCACTTGCTGGGTTGCAGCCTCACTTCTTGACTAACATCCTGTTTGCTAGTCTACTTAGCCATGCTGGGGAGAAAGCTCGTAGAGCAAAACACAACAGAGGTGTCAGTCTAATTATAAGGCAGATCTCAGCAGTGCAGCTTCAGAGTACTTCTTAGCTGTCAGCTGGGTGGGTGTCCAGATACGTCTTGATGCTGTGTTGAGATGTCACCCACGTAAGTAACATCCTTTCTCCACCCTCTCATCTTCTGTGTCCACTCTTATTTCCACTGGAAGGAATGTGGCTTCCTAGCAAGCGTAGATGTGTAACTGTTTGCTTCAGGCAACTGGTGTACCAGGGACTGTGATTTCCTCTCCAGAGCATATTTGCCTTGTGATTTGAACACAAACATGGGTACAAACATAGTTATAGAGCAGTAATTGGAGCTGTAACCACATTTGACTGGCAATTACTTGTCCTGTGTGGGTGTGAAATACCTGCAGAGTTCGCAGCCTAGAGGGTTCAGGAAACAATAATCTTCTGTATTTTCAAAGTGAAACTTCATCCCAGTTTGTGGTTTACAAGAAACTTGAAAGTACTGGTATTGGTAGAAAAATGTGATCCATAGCTACATAACAGAAGGCACTCCATGAGCCACAGTTTCTGCTTTGTCTCCAGCTATATCTGCTCTATTTGTCTCCTGAACAACTAAACCTAACAAGGCTAGTCTATGTGTACTAGCAGGTCAGAACAGGATACCTTGGTTACATTGCTGGTAGGTGATGGAATGCTGTGCGTGAGGGAGGAAATTTCTTGGTCTTTCTCCCTTTGAAAGGGAAGGGGGCAGGGAGTATATAAAGACATAACTGATACCAGAAATGCAAGTCAGGGAGATCATAATTTGAGAGGGCAAAATTAGTAATATAATTGCACCACAGTAGCAATAATTATTGTAATTACTTTTATTTACATTAATTGAATTCTACACTAAATGCTGTAATTAGTGTCATGGACATATTGTGATTTGTGGCTTGTAAAGTGAAAGATGGTTCAAAGAGAGCTTTCCCCTTGTGGGGTGAACAGTGACTTCCTTTTTATAGTTACAAAATGTTGTAGTTTTATATTTTAAACAAGAACAATCAGTTTCTTAAAAAACTCAGTCAAGGATGGGAGCATATGGAAGGCACTAGCTGCTCTAGGCACTGTTCAGTCTTCACTGGGGGCAAAGGAGAGAGAGGTCTGCTCAGCTGATCATCTGAGGACTAACTGATCATTGTGTAAACAGGAGTCATAATGTGGCTCCTGGCAATAACAGGCTCAAGCCAGAGTCTGAAAGGTGAAGTCCCCAGCACTGGGTACAAGGACGGGAAGAAGATGAAATGTCAATATGGGAAGGGAATGGCAGAACACCTACCGTTGCTGTTGTGAGGGGAATTGAGGAGATGGTGCTTAGGGACATGTTTTAGTGGTGAACCTGGCAGTGTTAGGTGAATGGTTGGACTTGATGATCTTAGAGGTCTTTTCCATCCTAAATGATCCTGTGACTGAAAACTGAAGGCTGCCAGCTCTTGAGAAACTAAATAATGAAGAGAAGGAAAAGCTTGGGCCTGGAGAGTCAGCTGGAGGATTTGGGGGCAGGTATACTGAGAAAGCAGGGCTGGGTAGTGTGAGGGTTGGATGATGTCTTGAGAAAAGAAAAATAGGTAAACTGCTGATGCTTTATATAGACTGGGAAAGGGCAAGTAGAATAGGAAGGTGACTAGAGCTTGTCATGCCTACCCTCTGATTTCTGGTAGCCCCGCATGGATTTGGAGCACATGCTATAAGGAATTGAAAGATAGTAGCATAAAAGATCCCCTGTTGTGTGGGAAAGTCTTGGGCTTGGGCACATGAAAGACTGACCACGTCGGGACATATCAGCGAGGTGGGGTAAGTACGTGTATCTGTGCTGTAGCATGGGCTGCAGATGGGACCAACACCCTGACAGAAGAGGCTGCCAGTGCTGTGGAAGGCAGCATATGCTGGGCCATGCCCCAGCCCAGGTGGTGTGCATGAAGCCGTTAGCTGTGGTAATTGACTTCACAACTCCTCTAGCAGAGTTGAGTGAGGCTTTTTGCAGGGCCAGGAAACAACCTGCTGTAAAACTTTAAAGATTTGATGAAGATGCACCATAAATGGATTAAAGAAGCACTGTTAAGGATGTTTATAATAGAACAGATGGTTCCTCCTGGGCTTTACTGGTGTCTTACTGCTACTCATGCCTTTATTTGGATTAAATGTGAGCCAAAGAGAGACTTTGCTGCCTGAAGGCTTTTGAGGAAACAGAACACCTGGCTTTGAAAAGAAAGTGACTGGAATCTGTATCACAATAGAAGACTTTGGAGAGGAGGTTGAACTGCTTTGGACTTTCGTGTAGATTTGAGCTGAGAAGGAGGTAAGAAGGTGGTGTTGGTGGAAATGGTGAGGTAGGGAACCTGGAGAGCCTTTGCTGTTCTGGCTGGTGTGGAGCTGCGTTGTGCTTGTTTGCTGTTTTGAACCTGCACTGGGTGCTGCTGCTTTTCTGAAATGCTGAGGATGCTGGCTAGAGAGCTGTGCTCCAGCCCAGCATGTGGAAAACCCAAGGGAAGCACGAGGCAGAGAGACTGGTGGCAGGTTTCTCCAGGAGCAAGTAAACTAGAGTAGTAGCTGCTGCATGTAGTGCTTCTGAGAGAATCCTGAAACAAAGCCTTTATACAACTTTGCTCTGAATTGTTGCAGAAAGAGCTGGAGGTTATGTGATGGCTGTGGGGTATAATTTGTGAGCACTGTAAAAATTATGGCAGGGGAAGTAGCTGCAGGTCACTTGTATTTCTCCAGGTCCACATGTTCAGCTGTGTATCAGGGTATAGCTGAATCCAAGATGAGTTTGAGCACCTGAATCCAAGTGTGTTGCCCTGCTTGCCATGGCTGTGCTAATGCCAGAGGATTGCTCAGGAGAGAAGGCAGGTGTAACAAAACACGCCTGCCACTGGAGCTGTCTCAGGAATGGAGTAAGTGAAATAGTGGCATTGCCATGCTCCTCTGTCTGGGCTAATTAAAAGCAATTTTTTTATAGCTTATAATTTCCTATCGTTGTTCTGTTTTGGGGCTTGTTATTTTTAAGAGTGCATGAACTGTGATTTCTGAGAACTGTTAATGAGTTTTTGGTTGCTTTAATTTGAGCATTACAAAGTTTTATGAAGATGTCATTATTTTTCTTTGATGTGGTTGTGTCCTGTTAGGTGTCCAGACTGCTTTGGTTTTTGTTGTTTTTTTTTAAAATTTGTTTCAGTGCTGCAGAGGGATCTAGACAGGCTGGATTGATTGGCTGCCAGTGACAGGATGAAAGGACATAGTCTCAAGCTATGCTAGAGGAGGCTCAGGCTGGACATCAGAAAGAATTTCTTCACAGAAGGGGTTGTTAAACATTGGAATGGACTGCCCAGGAAGATGGTGCAGTCACCATCCCTGGAGATGGTCAAGAAATGACTGGATGTGGCACTTAGTGCTATGGTGTAGTTGACATGGTGGTGATTGGTCAAGGGCTGGACTTGATCCTGGAGATCTGTTCCACCTGGGTGATTCTGTGTTTCTGTCATGAGGGTGATAACCTTTGACTTGCTGAGTGTTTACTATGGGGAACAAAACCACTGGAGTCTGGGGATGTTCAAGGGTGCCTGCCAGCTTAAACATCTGAATCCCTTTTAAATGTTAGTGTATTTGCTTAACTTTAATGGATGTGAAAGTAATTTCCTGGAGAGAGGTTTAGGAATGAACTTTTATCACTTCCTCTCTGTTTGCCGTTGGCTGGGGGAGGAGGAGGGAGCAGCAAATCACTGGAAACTAATTAACAAAAAGAATGAATAGTAAGGAAGATGCTGTATCTAAGATGAAAGAAGCAAGGGCTGTTGATAGCTCTCTGCTTGTGTTTTGGATTGGTAAACTGAAAATTTCCTACCACTTCAGGAGTGGTATTAGCAAAATTCATAAATAGGTATATGTTATAGTGGCTGTAATGCAGAAAATCATGTGTAATGTTTAAATTTAATGATTTCAAATGTTTTCTGTTTTCACCTCTGGAAAATAAGACGTCAAAGAAGAGTAAGACCCCGTGACTTGCTGACACTGCAGATAAAGAAACATTCAGCTTGGTTTGTAGTAATTCCTTAGAAGCCTGGGGAACATAGTACAGAGAAGCCCAAGTTTCCTGGGTCTGCAGCAGCATGTGCCTATTAACAAGGCTGGGCTGACTGTATTCATATGGTAAGGCAGCCAGTATCTGGCTAAATAGGGTATAAGTCAGTAGAAATTTGGCTGCAATAGTCCCCAAATCACACTGGTGAGTCCATGTGATGGCATGTGATCCCACTTGCACATTTGCTGACTTTCGGAGAAAGATTCTTTTCGAAGAATGAGGTTTACAAGTTGGGTCTGAGTTCAGGCACTGCTGTGGTTTTGTGTAGAACACTTAAGTCTGTCATCTCCCTCAATTTTCGCTGCCTCCCTCAAATGGCAATAATGGAATAATGGTCCATCTTGTGTGTCAGTTTAGAGCATTGCAAACTGTTAATGTTTATAAAACACTTAGAAAATGAATAGCCATCTTGGGTGAGGTCAAGTTGCCACTTTGCTATTGCCACAGAAATAAAAGCATGTCACTACCAACTTGCCTCAGATCTGCTTTTGACCTCAGGCCTGACAACACTGAGGCTAGTTCCTGGGGAGGCAATTTGTGACTCATAAGAGTGGCAGCAGAGCTACTTGCTGTCTGTTCTTCAAAAAATACAAAAATCAAGCCAAAATGCTTCAAACCTTGGAGGCAAAACACTGCTTTGCTTCTGTCTTCTTGGCAGGCAAGTTTCAGGGAAATTTCTCAGGTTATTAAAAAAGAGATAAAATTTTGAGCCCTCTGTATACAGGCTTAGGAATGACAAAACAATGTGCAATATGCTAGAAGCCAACAGGAAGAAGAGGGTGAGTGGTAGTAAGAAAAGGTACTATAAAGGATACGGAGTACTCTGATAGTTCTGCCCTTCTGTATTTCTACTAGTTGGTATCAAAACCTTGTCTGTTGAAATTCATAAACCTGACTTCTTACAGCTCTCCCTCAGACAGGAAATTCCCCTCCACAGACACGGCACAGCTCTGAAAATCAGAACTCAATGTTTGTTACTTTGGTGAGTAGTTGCAGCCAGATCCTGGGTCTTTCCCCCAGGAGTAGGATTTAGCATGGCTGACTGCTGCTATTAACATTATTTTGTCTGGCAAACTATCTAAAGGGTCTTCTCTATTCCAGAGACTAAGATCCAAGATGACAAGGTGGCATCTATCTAGTCACGAAAGTAAACTGCTTAGCGTAGGCTGAATTTTTAAACTCTTTTTAAAGAGATAATGAACACAGAACCTCTCTTAACCTGAACAGACAAATGCAAGAGTCCTAATTGGCTTTGCAAAATTGGAAGGATGTCCTGTCTATCTAGATCCAAGTCCAGATTGATGATTTGGTTCATATCATAGTCAGAGTAAATGAGCTAATGTTCCTTTTTAGCAAGACCATATATTTCACAGCTGAATAAAGCTTGGCTTTATTGGCTTTCATCAAAAATACGCAGACTTAACTTGAAGGCTGGGATCAATATAATTCCTGTAAGACTTTTAAGGTTATATAGAGTATATCCTTTATGGCGCTTTCTGTTTGCTTCTTGAACACTTCCTTTTCACAGATTGGGTGAGACCTTGGTCGTGCCCTTTCTCATTAAAGAAAGTTGGAAGTCCAGTCTCCAAGAGTGGCTGTTGGTGTCTGCAGACTGGGATGACTGGGCTAGCCAGGCCCTTGGCGACACAACCTTCCTGTGTGGGCTGTGGGTCAGAGCAGCTTCTAAGTACTGAGCCAAGGTGCTAAATGCTAGAGAGGGATTGCAGGTGTGGGGGAAATGACTGCTGAGTCACACAGCAGTGGATGGAGCAGGAACAGTTGAGCTGCGGAATAAACCAGAAAGCTCAGATCCCAGCAAAGATGTGTGCACTGGGATATTTGTGATAAAGGACCTGAAAAGGCAGCCTGGACTGAAATAGAGCAGACAACATTAGACCATACTGCTCCCAGCTGAGAGCTCAAAGTTGTTTAAAGCCTACAGCAGGTGATTTTGGGGACAGCAAGCTGGAGAAAGAGTTTGGAAGCTTAAAGCAGAGCTAGATTTGATTGCCAGTTTGCTGATTGTTGCTTGGGCTGTTTTCTGGGTAAGAAGTGACAACTCCTCTGTCCTGCCTTAGCAACAGGGTGCAACTGTGCTTTCCTACAGAAGGGGCTGAAGATACGTTCAAGCTCAGTGCTATTACATGAATGTTGTACTTAAGCCTGAAAAAATAAATACTGCAACCTCTCTTTCTTTTTCCTATTAAAAAAAAATCTTCCAGAGCTGTACTGAACACTTGCAAAATAAACAGGAGCAAAGGAAATTGGAATGGCAAGTCTCTTGTTGAAGACATATGTACTGTGACTTTACATTCAGATATCCTTGAGCTTCTAATGTCACTTGCCCCTTTGGTAAATCAAACTGGGGAGTTTTGACTATTTATTAGTCTGGTCCCTTTGTGGGAACTGTTTGATCTCAATGTTGGTGCGAAAAGTTTTTTTTAAGTCAACAGTGCCGTTCTTACCCTGGTTACTCTTAAAACTGAATGACATTATTTTTGCCTGAAATTAAGATTAAAAAAAACTTCATCCACCATGGCAATATTTGTGTCAGGAAACAGTACTGCAAGTACTGTGAGTTCTTTGTGCCAGCTCAAGCTCTTAAAGTTCTTGTTTGTGATATGGAAAGAGAAACTACTGGAGAATCTTGGAGATTTCCTCTATTCAAGGTATCTTTCCCAAAGCTGCTGCTGGACAGGATCACACACACATTCTTCACAAAAATCGAGGGAGGTTTTTTAAGGCAAGTCCTGTCTCAGTGTTCCCTTTAACCTAGTAACAAGAAGGAAAGAAAGGAAATGTAAATTTTGTTTGTGATGGCAAACTTAGAAATAAAACTTTCAATATGGTCTTGAAAAACTTGGATAGATTCTATAAAGGTAAAAATTCCTTGCTCATGAGACATCCTCTAGCTCAGTAATATAGGAACTAACGAACAATATAGGGAATTTATTTTTCCTCCCACAGTTGGCCATTTAGTTGTGGTTTCCAAGGAACGTCAAGAGGAAAAGAGCTATTATCAGCTGTGAGTGAAGCCTTTCTGATCTTGCTGACTGACATAGCAGCTGGAGAAACTCCTTTCCTAGCCTCAAACTCCATTTTCTTTGCAATTTTCACATCTTTGTTGGGAACAAAGAATAATGCTTGTCTGTGTTACAGATCAGTTGCTGCTTTTGTAATAGCTGTGGTGTTTTCATTGCCTTTAGTGCTGCTGGCAACTCAGCTGATGATTTCATGGGAGAATTGCCGTTGAAATACCTGGTTCACATCTGTAATGTTTGTGCATTTTGGATTTCTGTATGAGGTGTTTTTTCTTACAGAAAAGTAACTTTGATTATGAAACTGTGCGTAATTATGGGCTGAGGGGAGAGAGGGCTCCTCACCAGGCTTAAATCCGCCTTGGGCTCAAAGCAGCTCTCAGGTTTTGTGCAGGATCCCTCCTATAAATACCACCTGTATTGGAGAAGAGTCTCAATTGCATCACCCCAATTCTTAGCCATTATTGTGTGTTTCATAAACTGAGGCAGAGGGTTTTTGTGAGATGAGACCAGTGGTCTTTATCTCAGTTGTTGGACTGCTGTCTCTATATGGGTATAACATAAAGGCAGCTTCCATTTTTTCCTTGTCAGATTCCACCTTTTGTGACTATCTCCCTCCCTTCAAAAGGAAGTCACACACAGAAAAAGACGTTAATTATCTTCACATGTATGATGGGTTCCTGTTAATACCCTATGGAAAAATACCCTTTGGAAATAACTGGAAATGGCTTTGTTGTCATAATTTGCACCAGCTTACAGAGTTTTGACAGAGAATTTGCCAGCAATTAAAACAATGGCTAGATACATGTCAGGGAAAATACTTTTGCATTTGGTAGACTGCAGATGTTTAGTGCACACATACTGCACAGTTTGTTATGAAGAATTGGGTTTGGTGTTGCTCATGTATGTTCCCTAGAATCATCTCTGTCATTTCCTTGGAGCGTGGCTTTAGGGCTGTATTAGTTGATACAGGAAAAATGAGGGTGTTACAAGTGTTTTTGCTAAAGAGCTCCCTTCAGTGGAGTCTTACAGGTCCCTGTCTGTCTAGTGTGGTCATTTCCATGCTTGTCATATGACAGAAAGATCTCGATGCTAGTGAGGAAAGCTTAAGATCTGTTGCAAATCTGAAGTGGTTTTCTTCCAGTTATATGAGAGATCACAGTTGGAGGCTGAAACAAAGTCAAATCCCTTTGAAGTGATGAATAAATAGCACCAGCCTTCAAAAGGATGAAATCTAACAATGCCTGAATCTTACTGACATGTAAAAAGACACATTGTTAGCTACTGGAGAAAAGATTGGGTTTGGTGGAGTTTTTTATAATGTATTTCTGCTCTCATCCTTTTCTCCAACCCCCATCCTGCCATGACCTTTAAGTTTTTCATATGATAACAAGCAGTTTTACTTTTTTGTTTAATTGGAGCCAAATAATTCCATGCAACGCTTTGAAATCTTAGGAGAAAGACGCAATTGGATTTTGATCTTAAGGCCATCCATAAATGAAAAAAGACAGCTCAAATAAGTAAAAGTACCACTACCAGTGGCTATTACTGCTGTGAATAAATTTAAGCTTTGTGCAACTGCATTTATTTCTCCTTTTCTAATCCCTGAAGCATTGTGTGGAGTATAGAAATAGAGCCTTTTATATGTGAGGACTCTATAATAAAGTACAGGGAAATCCAGCAACTAGAAAAAAAAAATTATGCACGTGTGGGCAAACTTTAATTTTCCCTAAAGAATGTAAATTTCTGCTTTTTAATTTCTGGTGCAAATACAGCAAATGTGCAATTAAGCCTTCTAGCAGGTCTGTAGGACTGGTTTTGTAATCCTTCCTTGGAACACAATAAATACAAACAGTAATCACAGGTTTAATGAGTGTAATCTATCATAAAATACCTAACAAAACACTATGTGCAGTATTACCTTCTGATTCATGCTTCAAATATTCCAGCTGTATTAAAGGAGCACAGCAATTGCTGAGTACCTACCGAGGCAGGAAGGACAGAACAGTCTTTTAAATAAGTAAACAGTGTGTATCTGTATGATAAACAAGAAGGCTTATTCAAAATTCATTTTGCTCTCATGGAGGTGAGTGGAAGCATCTTGCTGATTGCAGGTGCTTTCCCTGGTGCTGCACTAAGGCCTAATTTATCTAAAACCTTCTCAAGAGATCACACTGAATATCCAATAGGATATTTAGAAGAGGTTGCCGAGTTATGAGCTGTGAGACTCAATATTTGTCTGAACTGCATCTCTGTGGGAATTCTTATCTCTGTCTTTGTTCTCTTGTGTCTTATTCACTTCAGGTTTCTCACATGTGCGTTTACCTTCAAAAAACATATGGAATACCCAGTTTGCATTAAGTCAGAAACTAAAGGGAGAGTTACTGTAGAGCAATTATACAGGCTGTAGTTCTACAGTGCCCTTACCCTTACCCCTTCATGAAACACGCGAGGGACCACTCTGAAAACTCTAGCTCTGTGAATCTTTTGGGGGAGAAATTGAAACTGGGTAACACTGAAATAGATTTAAACTGAAGTTTCTGTCCAGAGTTAGTCAAACTCAAAGCTTGCAAACTTGGAATTGGGAAGGCTTTTCAGCCTAGGGTTGCATCAAACCTGGCACTGCTTGTGACTTCAGGCAGAACTTGCTGACCTTCAGGTTAAATTAACTCTGTTGCTTAACTTCTCACCACCCTGAAATGCTAGGAGACCTTGCTGCTTGAAAAGCAGATAGTTGAAAAGATAGTGTAAATGTGATTCTCAAGGGATTAACACTTTCTGCTAGGAGAAATGCATAAATTTAATTATTTTTCTAGTTTCTTCCTGGGCATACGGAATTGTATGCTGTGGGGGAAGTACCTTGTCTTGGTAGAAACCTGAATTTTGTGTATAAACATGTTCTACAGACCCAGTTGCTGTACCTTTTCTATAGGAAATGACACCCATTTGAAACCCAAGTGTTGCAACTGCTGCAGGCCATCTCTTTGGCTTTCCTTTGGTTTGCTTTGGTTAAATCCACTGTGGACTCAGCTAAAGGAACTGACTATTGAAAAAGCTTATGAGAATGTCTCTTGAGCTGACTTGCAGTGCAGTGTTGTTTCCAAGCGATCTGCCAGTCTGACATCAGTATTAAATCGAATATCACACCTCATGGACTAACCATCTGATTCATTGTGACAGTTTTTTTCCTCTAATGTTTGAAGTTGTAATTAAGGGAGGAACATGTGGGAGAGAGAATAAAAGTTAAGAGATAAAATAAGAAATTGGATTGCAAAGGCAAGGAAAGAACCTTGTAGTTTATTACTCTTAAGAGAAATATGGAACAATTGCTCCTAAAAGCAATACTAAATGCGCAAATAGTTGTATATCCTGATTAGGGGACCCCAAACCATTTTGATTAATTTTATTTGAATATGGAGTGTTCTATCAACTTTTTTCATATGCTTGTAGAAATTTGGCCAGTTAAATTACAAGTGCAAGGAGAAAGGCTGTTTATGATTTTAAAGGATGAAAGCTATGGAGTGAATGCGCGCCGTGTGCGATACCAAGCTGAAACTGTAGAAAGGGCTGAGCATATCAGCACTCTGAGCCTGCACATGCTGTGCATTGATCTGAATATTCTTGAGTTGGCCACAATTAGAAGAGATTTTAAAGTAACATCTGCTGCAAGTTAGCTTTTGTTTTTTATTGAGAGGGCATTAGTCAGTGCTTGTTACAGACAGACAAATTTTTGGAATAATTTGGCTCACTGAAGAGTAGTTTCAGTGAATTCAGCTTCATTAGATTGAAGGTTCATTTGTCTCTGAAAAATACTAATGGTTCATCTGGAAACAGTGGCATTTTCAGCCACAGGTAGTTTTTAAACACCAAAGTGAAGCCATTCTCTGTAGAAATATAATGGAGTTGTTGAAGACTAGTTTAATATCAGTTATGGGTTTACTTCCTTTACAGCTATTAAGATGGAGAAGTTCTGTTGTACAGATCAGAGTAATAGGTGATGGACAACCTCTGGCAGGCAATACTCTTCCATGTTTTATAGCTTTACATAAAGGCTGTTGAACAAGCTAATATGGTTTTTTTATGGCAGCAGTGGCCTCTGTGTGGTTCATATCAGAGACAGGTAGACATTTTGACCACCACAGGAATGGATTCAGTGGCCACCTTGCTACGCCTGCCTGGCGTGAGTCAGACCCTGTGGTGATAGGATCTCTTTAAATCGTCACTATGAAGTACCTCTCATTCCACCTCTCCAGTTTCTAAGTGGTCTGAACACAATAATTTATCAAGTAGAGCATCTTTCTTGATAAGAAAGTTTGGCATGGGGACTCTGTCTTAACAAGTCCTTCTTAAAAGCCAGTTGTAACTTGCTGCATCCCCTAAACTGTACTTGGCTGCGTGGGGAGGGCTGGGGAGGCGTGTCACCCCAGACAGGCCCACACTCTTTCCTGGGATGGGTATGGACAGCAGTGAGCAAACCTGCTGAACCCATCCCAAGTGACATGCCGCTGGGGAATTGGCTATTTTCTCACAGTGTTGGGGCCATCCATGTGAGTTTAGTTACTTTTTCAAAGCACTGTCTTCTACCGGATGGCCGTGCTTTTTGAAAGGATACTAAATGCTGTGGCTAATGTTGCTTAGAGTAGATTTGTGTGGGTAACAGGGTCCCAGCCAGCAGTCTAGTCGGGTACTTCTGTTTCCAGTGGCCTTGGTGCAATACACTCACATGGAAGTGAAGACCCTGGAAAAGAGGACTTGTCTGGGAACTGCCTCCTCCTGTGGCATCCCCGTCCCATTGTGCCTACTATTATTTCCCCCAGCCATTCCCTACTCTTTTCCAGTGGCTTCAGTTATCACTAGTGCAGACAGGCTTGGAAAACCATAAGAGGAGGAGGGAAAATTTGTTTGTTCAAGAGCTCAACATTGTTCTTAAATGCCTGGGAGCTACTAAGAGCAGTGGAATTTCATATGATTTAAGACCATTCATTCCAACCTCCTATTTACCTGGGATGCCTAGGAAGATGGGAGAAGGTACCTTCTTTGAGACCTGTGCTTGTACCATCATGTGGTCTCCTCCAAATTCAGACTAGTCCAGATCTCTAAAACACAACCAGAAAATTTCCTGCCTCGGAGAGGGTGGCTCTGCGACAACTTTTGATTTACAGCATGTTGGCTGTTGCTCGGTAATTATTCTGTGTGGGTTTTACTGCTTGGCAAATGAAAGATCACTTGTTCCTCAGTTGCTGCTGGGTAAGAGCTGGCACAGAGCAAGTGCCATGGCTTTGGCTGAGGGGCTGTGAATCTAAAAGAGAGAGAGCTTGCACTCTGGTCTGCAGGCTGTAATCTCAAACAAGTGAGGCATACTCATACAATACAGGTATTTTTCTGTTTTCCAGACAGGGATTTTTATATTGAGTAAAATTTGCAATCAGTTACTCTTCCAACATGGAGAGTTTGACATTTCTCCTAATGGGACAGGAGGTGTGCTTGATTTTAAACCTACTGTGATCTTACGTCTTACTGTGAGGTGAAAGAAAATAACACAACTAGTAGCAAAATTAAGTACATCTTGAAAATGGACTTAAGCCTCTAACTAATGAAACTTGTAATATATTGTGAGAGTTTGCACCTACATTTGCAGACATAGTCTGTGTTCTGGTTAATGTAAATAAATGCAGTGTTCTCATGTTACCTTTCCCTGAAGGCAGCTGTGTGAATACAGAGAGAACACTTCCCTTCTCCCTTCTAAACTGCTTTAGGCACAGCCAGTCACGATGTGGAAGTACAGCTCTGTTTGGTGGAGTCTGATCCCAGTAGCAGCCCTGGCATGGTATAAATGGCTGGTTTTTATCGCGTACTTACGTCGCTTGCAGGATGACGATGAGACTTTAGTCACTTGCTTAGGTGAAAAAGCAACCTCTGAAACAGATAAAATTATGTAGGACCATGTCCTTACGGGCTTGTCCCTACTGAAACACAGAATTACCATTGTAATTAGGCAGATGTCTCCAACTTGTCATTTTCATTTGAAAAAATGAAAGTGGGAACCTTACTGTTCATATACAACAGTAAAATTAAAGAAAAACAGCCACGTTTTTATGCCAGTCTGCACAACTACGAATGAATATTCAAAGCGTAAGATGGGGACAAATGATATTAATTATTGGCTCCAGTTAGGCACTTCCATGTGTGCACTGGCTGGTGCTTGACAGACCCTTTTAAAAGAAAAGCATGTTTGCAGTTATTCCACAGCTGTAACATAGGAATAACAAACGTAACATCAGTTTGAAATGAGAAAGCAGAGCTTGCAGGTATGCCAAGACTAATCCAGTTGGAAAAGCTCAATGAAAGAAAGAAAAAATGAAGAATTTGGGATGGCATAGTTAAATATTTTTACATGGAAGAAATGTTATGAGCAGAGCTGCACTTTTGTATGTATATTGCATAATTTAAAAAACCCCTCTTGTCAAAGGGTGCTAAAATGGGTATGAATCACATCAACTCTTACTGAAGGCACTTTTACACAAGCAGTGTAGCATTTTTTGTACACAAGCAGTCAGATTCTCTGTTACAAAGATGGTAATATTTACTAATCTGTCCTAACTTCCTACTGAGGATTTTGTTGGCCTCTTGGCAGAGCAGGCATGATTTGGAGATGTAGAGTAAAACAGTAAATTTCTCCAATGCCTCCCTATTGCAATAAATTACACAAAGCTGGTGCTATCCTATGTGTAATGGATTGTTTAGAATATCAGCCAGCTTCTTGTGTGTGTATCTTTAAGCATGATCATTAAATACCCCAAATCTTAGTGCTCTAATAGCACTTAAAAGGGAGGAAAATGACAGTTTTTTCATAAAGAACAGACATTCAGAGCTGTCTTTTATTCTTGAGGTGAAAACAATACAGTGTTTCCTTTTGTTTTAGTGAAAGGAAGAGGGATCTAGATGAGGCATGTCAAAACAAAACGAATGTCTGTCAACCACAACTACGTTTTTTTTTTTTCACCCTACAATAAATATTCCTTTTCCAAACTTGTGTAGCTGTAAGGGAGATGTGGCACGAGTACAGCCTCACGAGGTCTTATAATGCTGGAGAACAGGTAGGGAGGGCTGAGTGTGAGTGCATTGCTCAACAAATGCATAAAGTCAAATCAGAAGAAACAAAAGCCTTAATGCTTAACAGGCACTCCTTGTAACTTGTAATTAATTAATTTACTTCACTGCAATAATTTTCTGATTCTGTTTTCTTCTGGGGCATGACCCATAAAATTAAATGCAAAGAAATTCCAACATTGGCATATTCTGACCGATAAAGCATCCAGTGTAATGGGCAGGTAGCCTTGCAAATTGCACTTATTTTGAACGGGATCTGCTTGTGCTGTTCTGCTGAGCCTTTTCTTTGGCTTCTTTAAAGTTGCTTTGATTATTGCTGAGAGATGAGTAGCTGATCCATACTTTCCAAAGGGTGGAGCAGGGCATCCTGGAGCCCTCTGTGAATCACTGCCACCGCAGTGCTGGTTTCCTTCTGCTAATTCAGCAGGGGCAGGAGAGAGCTTAAGCTCCTGATGTTTTCAAGGTGCCTCTCCCAGCACTGATACCTGATGACAAAGCCACCTGTTACTCCTGACCTTCCAGTGGATTTCAAAACAGCATCTGAATGCTTGTATTTGGTACCAGGGCTTCTAGTGTTCATTTGTTCCTTTCTTCTTTCATTCTTTCTTCATTTCTTTCTAATGTTACTTTAATCTACGAGTGCTATTTCCCCTATCCTTGAGAAATTGGGCTGAAACACGATGCACATCATAAATAATCTTGTGGTTGAATTTAAACAAGACTTGGAATTCCTTCCTTACAGTTGTTTTCTTGTATACATCTGGTTCCAGACTAAAATGTAGAGCAGAGTACAGCAGCCCCCGTTACTGAGATAAGTGGCTTTTTCCTACTGATAGCTGGGGATTAGCATTCCGTGAGGTGGGGTGATCAGCCATAGGCTGATCCCATGGTTGTTCTAAAGAATAGACAGGAGCGTAAGATCTGTGATGCAAATAGGTATAAACATTAATTAGAGATGACTCTTTTTCCCCCAAGTCCAGTGGCTGAGGCATGTCCTGAGGTACGTTTATGAATGTGTAATTCCTACTGTGTATGCATGTCAAATATGCTTTCAGATTGATGAATTCCAGGCATCAGCTTTATTTTCAGCAACACTTGCAGTGACTAATTTATACGTATTTGCTTTCTATCGAGCTTGCTTTTTTGGGTTCACTCTTTGTATTTTGAAGTTATAGGTGATAGGCATGCCAAGCTAATACTCCCTGTATCTTTAGATTTATTCTAGTGTTATTCTTTCTTACTTAACTTTCTGATTTGAAGAGTAGCAAACCATTTCTGGTCTTTCACAGCTGCCCATCATGCAAGTCATTTGCACATGAAAGACATGGAAAAGAACAACACATTTTGAAGACTCTGAATGTGGAGGTGGTTTCAACCATGTTGTCCTAAGGGGAAACAACTAATTTTTTTTTCTTTCTATAAATAACAATGTATTTTCAGCTTTATCCTCCATAATTTTCTTATTTCAGTGTCAGATTTTTGTTGATGCTTTAGCAAGAATTGCAGATTCAGCAGGCCCTCTCACTGATCTACTTAAAGTGATTGCCGAGGATTTCTTCCAAGTTACTCATCCAAGCTCCTGGAGAATGTATGGTTTACTCAAACTGCCAACAAAAATGCACCTGATTTCAGAACAGGAACTCAGCCTGGAATTTGTTGCCCTGTCACTTCAGTCCTGGAGCTTGTCAGCATCTTTCTTCTAGGCTTACTGTGTGCCTTGGTTTATCAACACATCACAGCTCAGTGCTGGTCAGACGTTAGCTGAGCTTGTTGGGTCTCTGGAATCAGTGCTGCTAGGCTGCCCCACATAGCCTAGTTAGCTCTGCCCATGTTTATGGGATGATGAGTTAAATGTGTGTTAGCCACACTCTCTGCAGATGGGATCTGGACAAGCAGGCAACTCTTCATTTTGTGTTCGAGACAGGCATTGCAGGCGCTTTGCACAAGAGCTGTAACTGAAGGGGCTCTCCATCCCAAGCCTGACAAGAAGCTGAAGCTATGCTGCAATGCCAGTTAAGAAGGGGGCCATTAGCAAGAATGCCATTGATCAAAACCAATTTGCCAAAATTACAAAAGAACGTTGAGCAGATATATTATCTGGATGAATACTGAGACTAACAAGGAATGTATCAGCTGAAATGTTAATCATAAATTATGCTTTCACATCTAGTGTTGGGACTGACAAGTGCGGTTATATCTGCTGAGTTCAGCCTTCTCCATTTCTTTATAATTTAAGTGTTTTTGGGGCTTTAGTTTACTGCCCTAGAGACTGGGAGAACTTCTTGCATCATGCGTTGTTTGCTCCCACTGCCGAAGCACTCCACTTCCTCATACGTTAGTGCTTTAAAACGCCCAAGCTTTCAAACTCCCTCCTCCCTCCTCTCCTCCCAAGCTCCTGCCTGAACCTTGCATATGTCTGAATTATCCTGATACATTCATTACCACGGCCTTCAAAGGCACAGGCTCCTCTGATGAAGCAAGGCTCTGCTGGTTTTACTACAACGCAGTTGTGTGAATGTAGGGGAGAGAAAGCAAGGGGTGTCTCTGACAATATGATTTGTTATCAAATAATTTGCTAGCACAGCTGCTGGTGTTTCTCTGTTAATTCACATTTTGCAGTCAACACAATGAGAAGCTGTTTCATCTAATGCAAGGTACTAATTTAAAGCCCTCTCTCCTTAGGTTGTGTATATTTGAAAAAAAAAAAAATTAATTTACAGGGGTCCTCTAGAGGTTACTGCATCCCAAACTATCTTATGAAATTTCAGTTTAAAGATTATGAACAAACAGTCTAGGCTAATGTTTCTTTGTCTGCCCATGGAGATTAACACCAGGCTGAGTTGTTACAACATGTTAATCACTGGCAAGGGTAGTTTCAAAATGGATGGCTGTTAAGCCTCATTTATTTAAATATCTTAAACCATCTGAAGAGTGCTCTCCCCATTACTAACTTCCCCTGCTGCTTCTCAGAAATACCTTATATTTGCTAGATGCCTTTCACAGTGAAAAATTAAACTCCAGGAGGCTTGCTGTGGGTGTGGGTGTCATACAAATTCACCCATCCAGCCAGGAGGGCCACCAGGATCCTGGGGTGCCTCAGGCACAGCGTCACCAGCCGGGCAAGAGAGGGGATTGTCCCACTCTGCTCTGCACTGGGGCAGCCTCATTTTAAATATTGTGTGCAGTTTTGGGTGTCACAATATAAAAAAACACATTAAAATATTAGAGAGCATCCAAAGAAGGGCCACAAGCATGGTGAAGGGTCTGGAGAGGAAGCCTTACGAGGAGTAGCTGAGGTCACTCGGTCTCTTCAGCCTGGAGGAGACTGAGGGGAGACCTCATTGTGGCCTTCAACAACCTCATGAGGGGAAATGGAGAGGCAGACACTGATCTGTTCTCTGTGGCCCCCAGTGACAGGACACAAGAGAGTTGTGTCGGGGGAGGTCTAGGCTGGATATCAGGAAAAGATTCTTCCCCCAGAGGGTGGTTGGGCACTGGGACAGGCTCCTCAGGGAAGTGGTCACAGCACCAAGCTTGAGAGAATTCTAGAAGCACTTGGAAAAACTTCTCAGGCACGCGGCGTAATTCTTGGGGATGGTGCTGTGCAGGGTCAGGAGCTGGACTTTAATCCTTATGGGTCCTTTCCAGCTCAGCTTATTCTGTGATCCTTGCAACACAGCCAGCTGTGGAGCTGAAAAGGTGCTGCACATTTCAGCAACTAGTAAACAATTTAAGGTAGAATAATCATGAAACGAAGCTTTTAACTTTTGGTTCAAGCTTTCTGGTATTCTCTGTCCTTGGCAAGACATCTGGCATATGCTGCAATGCTCTTAAGTCTTAGCCTTGCAGATACAGGCTTCCTATTTGAGCAGCTTTATGCTTTTTAGAATTTTGAAATAGCTGCTTACCGAAGAGACCTGAGAGGGCCAGATTTCCAAATGACTGTAGGCCTGATGGTGGTCAGCTTCTCAGAACTGAGCTTGCAGGTGTTGCATCCCTAATTCCCTACAAGTGGGTGTTTAGTCCTTCCTGCAGTATGGCCAGAGTTCAATGCCTTAGAGGGCCAGGATTGCTGCTGTGAGGCCAAAGCACTCAAGTTAGAGGGCAGACACGTCCACTGGGCTTCAAGTGCAGTGCTTGGATTTGGGGGAGCTTAGCATTCTCAGTCCTTGTGAGAGCACTACTCCCAAGGACAAAATCTTCCAAGGTGTTCTATGCATGCACCTGTGGCAGTGTGGTGGCAGTCACACTGGCTGTGGCCTCCCTGAAAAAAGTCCTTCTCATTCCTTTAAAAGTGAGAGTAAATTTTGCAATATAGTCCTAGCAGGTAGTCACCACATTTGAAATTGGCGTACTTATTTAATGCTCTGCATAATTTAGAAACTTGGTTTCATTCGTTCAGGGTTGAAAGCCTTCATTTGATCATTATTTTTCCATGCTTTGTATATCATGTTGCTATACAATCTTTTGTGTTCACTGCTGGTTATCTAGCTGGGTCGTAACCCATGCCCTCTGCTACACTGAGACGTAATGATTCATCAGAAACCCATATCTACTGAGAAAATCAAAGAGATTTAAAATGGCACTTTCAATCTGTCGCAGCAATGGGGGCTATTACACTCTGGTTGCTGGGGAATTTAATGGAGTGTGTGTCACTGCAATCAGCTGAGCACATCAGCTGATAAGATTGTGGGTTTCATCCTGAGGAGATGGTGAACTGTCAAATAATGAAGATAAAGTGAGGGAATTATGCCATTCCTGCTATTATGCTCCTTGTCTGTGCCCCATCATGTCTTTCCTTTGCTATTGCATACATCATGTTGTGCTGGTAACGCTCGGATTCATCAAGAGGATCTCTGAGAGCTTGAAATACTCCTTGCAGGACTGTTCTTGTAGCTCACTGCTGGGTGGGCTGGATTATTTGCTGTTGGAGGCACAACTGTACTGTCTTGAAGCTTGCCTTGAAGCCTGAGGGAAAAGAGGAAAAATGCTGCTAAAAAAACATGAGGCAGAAAAGAGTGGGCCCAGATGTACCTGGGTGTCACAGTTTTAATGGTGTCTGTAGAAGATGATTGCTTTCTCTCTTAAATTTTTGTTGTATCGAATTTCTTCAGTAATGACCCTTTATTAGGATGTGAGGCATCACATGACTGATTAGAATTTGAAGCATCACATGACTGGAGCATCTCTTAGGAGGAAAGGCTGAGGGAGCTAGGCTTGTTCAGCCCGGAGAAGACCGAGGGGATCTTATCAATGCCTACAAGTGTGTCAAGAGGATGGGGTATGAATGTTTTCAGTAGTGTCCAGGTGGAAGCTCCATCTGAATATGAGGAAAAACTTTGGTGACGGAGCTCTGGAACAGGCTGCCTTGTGGAGTTTGTGGAGTCTACGTCTCTGGAGATATTAAAAACCTACCTCGAAGGGATCTTGCGCAACCTGCTGTAGGTGTGTAGCGGTGGGGTTGAACTAGATGATATCCAGAGATCCCTTCCAGCCCCAAACCTTCTGTGATTCTCCCTTTGCCAGTGTTTGCTCATGAATTTGGGCTGTTGAATAAAATGCAGGGAGCTGCAGTTGAGGTGCTGTCAGCATGAGCCTGCCCTAGGAGGAGCTGTTCAGTGTGGCTCTCTGGGCTCAGCCGTGGAAGGCTTGTGCTCTGTGAGATGCTGGTGAGGCCACGGGCAGTGCTGGCTGCAGCTGAGCACACAGATCCTGGCAGCTGCCTTTGTCTCTAGAAAGGACGGTGTGGATTTTCGCAATATTCCTGTACAATGGGTCTCCTGGATGAGCGGGGTTACCTCCAACCCAGGGACTGTAGCAGGGAGACGTGTTTTCCGTGGCTATTAAGGCTGAGCTCTTCAAGTTCAGGCTCTTCCGTTTCAGCTGCCTTCAGTTCCTTTGAAAACACTGCTTTCCATGTTTGATGGTTAACAGCGCTGCCTCTGGATCTAAAATCAGCAACAATTTGATCTTGCAAATAGTCCCCTGGGGATGCTTCAGTGGCTTTGCAAGACTGAGCTTGAACACTGGCACATTACTTGTGTGTGTGCTGCAAACCTGGGGCGGCCCATCTTGAGGCCTTTCAGAGCCTTCTCTCCCCACTGCTTCTCTTGTCCTGTCAGCCATGGGGCACAGAAGCATTGCTGTAATTGGGAATGTGTGTGTGCAGCTGGGCTGTCAGCAAGGAAGAGATGTGGGCGAGTGGCTGAGGGAGCATGAATGAATGACTGAACAGAGGCAAATGCAACAAAAGCTGTGGGTGGAAAGAGAAGGCTTGGAATCAGCTCACCCACCGCTTTAATGTGTTCTTTACAATGAGGTATACAAGCAAGAAGAGGATAGAGGAGTCTTCACTCCCCCAGCTGTTGGAAGCCAATGTGGTTTTGTCTTGGATGCATTTTTGCTTCTATGCTCCCTTTAGGAATGGGATAAATGCCCTGGTTGCCAGTGTTCTTAAAAACGTACTTAAATTTCCTGGATAAATAAACTGCAGCTTCTGTGGTAAGTGCAGGGAGTCTTGCTTAACTTAATGCTCCATGGAAAACTGCTAGATAAGGAGAGCTTGGCTGTGTGAGACTGAGCAAGCAACTGACTATGGGATTTTCTGATATCCTAAACCCCAGAGTGTTTAGCAAATAGATTAGGTCAGTGAAGCAAAACATGCGGATGTTTCATTAGTTTGTTCAGTTTGATGCTATCTGTGACTTATTCATGGGGAGAAAAAAAAAGAGTGTTTCCCACCATTGAGCTGGTTTCTCTCTGGGCTATGTTGTGGTTTGGCTGTAGCTGGCTTGCAGAAGTTTAAGGAAGAATAAAAAAGGAAATTTCTGTGTGGCTGCAGGAGGGTAGGCTGGCGTGCCACGGGGAAAAAGCATGTCCTTTTTGGCCTTCTGGGAAGGAAACCAAGCAGAAGGGAGACATAAGAAGTGTGTGGGTGGATATCTATCAGCTCCTCTTCCTCAAGGCATATAGCAAGCTAAGATGAGAGGGAATTGAGGGAGGAGGACGTGCTAGGTTCAGCTGTTCCTGCAGATGCAGTAACTGCTCGAGCAAGGTTGAGCAGGAGAGAAACAAACATTATTATTGTGTGACTTCCTTTGAACTAGGGGATCTTCATGCTTTCCTGTAGTGCATAACTTGTTCCAGCCCTGTCTAATGTCATTCGCTTTGATTTTGGTTTATGTTAATTCGGTGCTCTGTGGAAAATGATGCGATATCTCAAATGCCTTCTGCCAGCTGCCTGTTAAAACAGGTATCTTGTGCTCTTCATAGGGGGTTACTCTGTAACCTTAGTGTTAATAACCTTGTAAGTGAACTAAACCAGTCTCCTCCCCATGGTAAAACAATTTCTTTTCACTCTGTTGTTGGTGTCACAGAATGTGCACACATTTTTACATGTGCAATTCAAGCCATGTGCTTCCTCAGGAGCACCGTTACAATTTTTTCTAATATTTCGCTGAAACATAAAGGGGCTGTTTAAATTAGCCTGGAGAAGTGGAGCTTGCTATATAATACAGAATTTGTTAGAACTTTGCTCTGACTTCAGTTGGACAGTGATCAGAAGAGGCTACGCAGGTTAAATTTCTACTTTTTCTTCAGCAGTGCCATAAACACTCTAAATTATGAGCTTTTACAATCTTAACTCTTAATCTGGGTTATTTGGTACAAGCCAGACCTCTTGCATTCAAAGGTGAATTAGAGAATAGTCAAGCCACGAAATTAAGAGTCTTGGGGTGATAATGACCATCAGGCCTGGAAAACTGACTGACAGTATTATGTTTGTGGACATGATACTTGGAACAGTCAAATCTCTCGTCTGAATTATTAGCTGATCTGTGCTGCAAATGGGAAGATGTTTTTCCTGATATTTGAACATTAGAAATTTGTCACTGTATTTCAGCCTTTATCTGGTTAACTCTCATCCTAAGTGGGGATTGATGACAGCTCAGTCACTGCTCTGGAGGAACCGGGAAAGGTAGACCTGGAGGGAATATCCCAGAACAAGTGACAGTTGAACACCACTTTTCGTGCTGGGGTTAAGACACTTGTCCTATTCGGGAGGAGGAAGGGAGCCTGCTTTGGATCCACAGAATTATTTGCTTACCTTGTTTTGTGAAATAGCACTACACCTTACTTTTCCTTACAAGGCAAAATTGTGTTTTACAGCACGGGGCTGTGGGAAGTAACTCTGTTTCAAGCACCAGCAGAAGTGTAGCTTTCTCAAAGACTGTTTTGGGAAGCTGACCCATGCTCTGGAGAGCTGATTTTGTTGGTATCCTGATCTCAGCTTAATTTTGCAAGCAGTTTGTGTTTTCACTCTGAAATGCCTCCAGTGTGCAGTTTTGTTTATCTTGCAAGGCATACAATTAGACACAAATTTGACATCTAATATGTTAAACTGGTAAAAGAAATAAGAACTGTGTTCAGATCACCAGTCAGAAATAGAATGCAAGATCTGGTTAATGACACTTGAGCCGAACAAAAAAACAAACAAACCCATAAAAACTGAGGAAACACATATCGTGTGATGGCAATTGAGTTCAGTGTTCAAGCTCACGTAGCAGGAAATATTAACAAAAAGTATCCAGAAAATAAATAATCCTGCCTGAGAGGTGTTATGATGTCTCTTTCCCCCGAGACGCCTTTTACAGTGTGCTCACATCTTATAAAGCTCTATTTTAGGTGAGCAGGAGAAAATAAGAAATGATGTGACAGTGCTCAAAAGGCAATGAAGTTATCAGACCAGAGGAATGCCAGCACCTGTTTCTTGCTCTTGTTTCTGGAATTACCACAGGTGTCTGATACTGAGAAATAAAAATTCTTCAGTCTTTTCCCACAGGAGTTAGTGCAATTTTAGCCTCCTTTTAATAAACTAAGGCGAGTCAGGTACTGTATAAAGGCAACTTAAAACTCATTTGATGGATTAAGGAGAGAAGGATCCTCTGTAGAACTGAGCAGAATTTTCTCACCTGTTTCGGTCTCATCACTTTTTGGTCACTCTTCCTTACCAGAGCACTTGTATCACTGTTGGGTCTGATCCATTAAGTGAGATTGAAACTCTTGGACAGAAAGGCAGTGGAAATTGTGCAAGATAAAATATGCACTGCAGTTTGTGGACTTGTGGACTGCCCTGTAGTACCTATGTGCCATTTGTGTATTAATATCAATCCCAAAGTTTTTAGTGTGTTAAGGCTTGAAAAAGTGTGATTTTTTTTTTTTTAAATTTTTTTTCTTTTTCTTTTTAGTGAGGAAGCTTCCTTGGCTCCAAAGGTAATTGATCAGTAGAGACAGCATCAGGGACTTCATTTGTTGCTTCCTGTGGTTATAGATTCACTGAATCCACCCTAAAATAGAAGACTAACGTAAGTTCTTGACTATATTGTCTGTGATGGCGTTTTTAACTTAAATGAAAGCTTCCCTCTTGCGGTAATGGTGCAATTTACCCCTTGCCTAATCCTTTCCCACTCTCCATCTCCTTTATGTCTCTCCATACTTCCCTGTGTGCTGTGAGCCAGAACTATGACTTGTGAGAGTGGCAGCCGATGTGGGCTCTGTTTGGTGGCTGGCAGCTGCTGGCATTTGCTTGTCTAGGATTTGATGTCTAGGTTTTTGTCTAGATTTTGATGTCTAGTCAGATATCAGATTTGGGTGGAAAAGGGCATATAAACCTACTAACACGGTAAATCGAGAGGGATGAGGTTACCTGCCAGAATCTGCACGTTCAGTTACTTACTGCTACCTTGTGGTCCCCTACTCTTGTCTTCTGAGTGTGACTGAAATCTGAGCTGCAGGGCCCTGTGTATTATGTCTGTGGGATCCTCATCTCCAGACCGAGGCCACGTGGGTGTTCCTGCAGTGTAATAAACAGCAATGGTGTGTGCCAGCCCATGCCTTGCAGGTAGAACCGCTCGTGGTTACCTCAAAAACTACAACAAAGTGTAGCAAGTCTGCCTTGCGATCTCCATTTAAGTTTAGGTTTTTTTTCTTTATCTATAAGTATCTTGGTAGGAAAATACTTCTGATAACAGCATTTAATTTAGCAGAGGAAGGTATTGCAAGCACCAGGGAAGG
Source organism: Cnemophilus loriae (assembly GCA_013397755.1). NCBI lineage: Eukaryota > Metazoa > Chordata > Aves > Passeriformes > Corvidae > Cnemophilus > Cnemophilus loriae. Next base: position 549,003 of record VZTF01008266.1, on the reverse strand, counting down.
CAACTGAGTTATCCAAATCCATGCTAGGAAAAAGTACTTCAGATAATTGTTAGACCTGTGTGTATTGCCTTGAAATGCACTAGATCCAGAGTTACTTCTGAAGACTTGTTGTAACCCAACCAAGCTTCAGAGGTTAGTGCTCTGGGGTGAAATATTTCGGCCTGTCTTCTGCCAGGACTGAAACCACAGGTTCATAATGAGGTATTTTAGCATTAAAATTGATGAACTTTAATGCTGACTGATTAAAAATGCTGCTTTCTGTATTTTTTTTTTAAACCAGACTAGGTGCATTCTCTGTATAGATAGTAACACTAAACTTTTTCTGGTGAACATTTTAGTATTGTATGTCACTTGCATCTGCAAACAATTGCAGCTTATGTGTGTATTTTTTACAGTGTTGGGCAGCCTCAATGAATTCTTCACCTCTGTTGGACCCCTAACGTCTGTGTGTATGGAGGGTCCTTGCAGAAGTGAGCTGAGACTTGGGTACTTTATTCCTGTTTTTTTTCTATAAGAAGAGGTTGATCCAAGCCTTTGAAATTACTGTTGAGAATTGACAGTGATGTTGGTATATAGTTCTTCTGATTTCTTGTACTAAGAGACTGGCATAAACTGACAGCTGCTTCCCTGGGACTACTTTTTGCCTCCATTAAACTTTTCCCTGCTCTCTTGATGCAGTTCTTAATTTCAGCTACTGCATCCCAGCGTGTCTAGAGTGGCTGAGTATGTCCCTCCACCTTGCTTGTTGATGGCTTGTCTTGGGGCCTATTTCTGGAATGACTCACTTCAGCATTACTGAATTACGACTCCGAAGTTTGTCAGGAAGAAAGTTGGTTACAGTAAATGAAGGGGATGAGCAGTCAGCCTACACGGTTCTGCCTCCTCTTTGTTATTCACACCCCCTCGAGCACTGTCAGGACAACTCTTGTTATTTTGCTCCTGCTCTTATCACAGTAGATGTTTCCTACAAAGACTGAAATGTATCTTCAGCACCACTTACATTCCTGCATGGCTTATTGCTTCTTTAATAAAATGAGGGTAGGACTTGATATTTATTCTCAGTCTGCTGCATGTTACACTGGTGTTGAAATGCTAAATGTATTTTTTCATAGGGTGAACATCCAGCAAGGCCCTGCCACCCCCTCATGGATGACGGGCTACATCCAAACGGTGAGTTACCTCAGCAAAAAGTGGACAATCTTTGAGCACTGCTGACTCACTGAAACCTCTCCTGTAATGAGGCTCCTGGCAGATCACACTTGCGGTGTGATCAACTGCAGTCACTGTGGATCTCTCTGCATTGTTTCCTTTCTCTTAGATGTCCCTTATTTTTCAATGAGTTATTGGTTCAAGTTTAATAGAATACATATTGCCAGCTGGAAGCATGGAGTGGTGTTACTGGTGATGGGTTGGCTACTGAATCCCCTAGCATACAATGAAACGAATATTTTAGCTCTTTTAGCTAATATTTTAGAGCACCCACAACAGGGATCTTGCCTCAGTCAGGCTCTCAGGCTCCTGTGATTTACTGAATCGTTCATGCACTCCCGAACAGGCACTCGCCGGTGTTCCCTGTTAGTGAAGCACGTTGGTTAGCAAAACTCCAGGACTTCCTTTGTGCTGGAATGTCTGTTTAGAAACGTGTCTGAAGTTCAGTGGCACACCTTGAGGAAATGTATGGAAATCCTGCAGCAGAAAACAGACCGTGAATACTGAATAATACTGAATATGAGAGGAGTGGGGAACAGATGCTTTTTTATTTTTTTTGCAGAAGTATAATGATTTTACTTGCAGCTTGAACATAATTACACTGAGATGAAGAAATTCCCTTTGGAGAAGGGAAAAAAAAAAACAACCATCCATCCCTTCATTTCTCCCCTGGGGCTTGGCTGGCTGCCTCAAAGTATGGGTGGGTGGGAATTCTGTGTGTGTAAACAAAACCCAAACGAACAAAACCCCTGTTTTCAACTTGCTGCTTAGCCATTGTGGAATTTAATACCATAGAAATTGCATTGTCATGGATTATGAACAATTTTTCAGGAAGATTTTGTAGACTGGCAACAGCTGATCTGGGTTTTGGTGGGGTGTGTTTTGTTTGGTTTTGGTTTTTGTTGTTCTACATTATAATATCAAGAGTCAGAGGAGACTAGAGTGATAAATCAAGCAAGTCTGTGGTGTAGTAAAAGTAGTTCTCCATTAAAGCGACACTGCATGTCGTCCCTGTTGCGATCTTGCATCCTCTTGAGACTGCTCTGCACTCTGCAGTAGAGCTGTACTTCTGTGACGGGGCAAAAGTAGGTGCCCCAGCTGCCGGATCTGAAAATACTCTTTGCTTTTTGTACAGCAGGGCTGCCCAAACCTGTAACGCTGGTGCTGCCGTGCTTGGGACATCCAGAGCAGGGCTTGGATGAAGCAGCAAAAGCAGAGAAGAGTTGTTTAGTTATGGGTAATCCTAAACTATCCTGGGCTGGAAACTGTGGAGTATCACATTAGAGATGCAAATACATGCATGCACATAGAGTGCACTTTTATTTCCTGAGGGGAGCTACCCTCAGGCTTCTACTTTGTGTGTTTGGCACTGTTGCTGTATTGTTACACTCTATTTTTCCCTAGGAAAAAACCATACTGTTTCCTTGATGTAACTGTCTGTGCTTTATTTTTGTGAATTTCCAGTCCTGTAGTTTGTTACCACTGACCACAAATCTCTGCATTGCCCAGGTGCCTTCTCACTGGAGCAAAGGAGCCACTGGGCCACAGCCTCTCCCTTGGCAGCCCAGAGAGCACCTAGATCCTGCCTGGAGATTTGGGAGGACTGACCCACTCCCAGGAAACGTCCCTTCATCTCCTCTGCTACAGAAACAAGCAACAAATGGCAGAAAAGACAACAGGTACCAACCCAAAGAACCTTTTCATTTTTTTGTATTCTCTTTTCCATCTATATGTCAACTCCTCAGGAAGGCTTGCCAAGGGACACACTGACCTGCTAGGTGTGGAAGAATATAAATATTTTTGAGGGGAGAAAGAACGACCTCTTTAAGGGGAAAAGAACATCTTATATTTGTTTAGATTTCCAAATCATTCTCCCCACTGCCATTTCCATGTAGCCAGGTAAGTCTCATGGCCCTCAGTTCACAGACACTGACTGTATTTCCAGCTCTGGAATACATTGCACGTTTCAGGGCTTTTGCTGTGGTTCAAATAGCTTCGTGTACTGTCAGCAGTCACTGAATATTTATGACTTCGTAGCAATTCAGCTGCAGTATTTGTTGGGAGTGTTTCTAACAGAAATGCAGGTTTTCCCCAGAGAACAAATAATTTACTGAAAATGTTTAATCAACCCATTTAAAACAGAAAATAGATTTTCAGTTAGTCTAAATCTATATGCTTTCAAATTTCTGTCATTATTTTAAAATCCCAACATTGGCTTTTTGGCTTATTTTTATTCCTAATAGTTCACTTGGCACAATAATTTATTGGGATTGGAAAAATAATATGAGCCTTGAGGGCTTTGAAGTTTAAACTCCACTCCCCTTTTCCAAATTTGGGTGTCACATTAACACGTAGTTAAAGAGCAAGATGTATTTTTATTAAGATTTTTTTTTTCTTGTTTTTGTGCATGAAATAGGGCAAGTCATCTTGCATACTCTTGTATCATCACATGCTCACTTAAATTTTGTAGAATAATACAATGGGAATGCAGACCATTACACCCATTAACCGTATTTATTCCTTTACTGTTGCTGTGTTAATGCAGTAGAAAGTAATTTGGTTTTGTTCTGGATATAATTTACCTTAGTCAACTTACTAAACAAGACACAATTTCCTTGTAAACCAAATTCTTGTAATTACTTTAATGCATTAATAGATAATTAGTACTGATTTACATAGTTTGGCTTAGGAAAAATTATTTAAACTGGTGATGAAATAGAATTATTCCTAGGAAAGAGAAATTTTTATACAGACTTAATATAAAAATGTTTCAACAAAAAGTAAAAGCTAAATTTTATTTACTTCATAATCTTTATAACCTTCTACAATCTTCCTCTTTTGTGCATAAAATCTACTTTTAAACAACTTATCAAGCACAATGGAAAAACTGAAATGACTTTAGAAATTATTAACCAAAGCACGCGATACATCTTTATATAAATTGTCAGCTGTCATCTTGGAAAAAGAAAAAGCAAAGAAAAGGTGTAAAATTTGGTGCTGACTCTACAAGAAGTCTTATTAATTTGCTTTAGTGATACTGGTCTTCTTCCAGATTTGGCCCAGGCAAGAGAGTCCAAGGCGCTGGAAGTGCAGCAGTGATCCCATGGCGGTGTCGCAGCAGGGTGGGCTGGAGCCTGAGGCTGTCAGGGCACAGCTGGAACACGTGGGACGCCAAGCAGGAGGCAACTGGTGGGCAGCTGGCTGAAGAGTCACACTGCAGGTAATGATGAAAAATGCCTGTTATTCAATAGACTGGTCAGGTTTGTTTAGAATAGGATCAAACTGTATTTGTTGAAATGAGTATGAGAGAATCAAAACCATTCTGTTCCTTCAGGTCCGCCAGCTGGATTTCAACTCCCTTATCCTTCCTCCCACCTTGTGTAAGGAAAATATGATTCTTAGCTAAGTTAGCAAAGAACTTTGCACTGGAGTTGAAAACTCGACTGTCTGGAGAGTCAAAACATGAGCAACAGAGAGGTAGGCCTTGAATGTTTATCTGCAATTTTTTGTAACAGTCGAACACTCAAAAATCTCCCTGAAACTAGTCTTTTAAAAAAAGTGGTTTCTTTGAACCAATCTCAAGACAGAAAACAGCAAGAAAACTATGGAGAGGCCATACTTTGTAGAGGAGGAGGACCTTGCTGTGGATAATTCACAAACAGAATTTATTGAATGTTCTGGATAAATTGTATTTGCAAGTTCTCCCACATCTAATTCACCTTCTCTCTCCCACATAATTATTTTCTTAAAGTGACAGAAATCACCTATTCTGATCCCAGAGGTAATTCCAGCTCTCCCCTTGCATGATTCATCTCACTTTAGCAATCTGGAATTTATAAGCATGTCTGATATTACCCAGTTTTTTGTAATAGTTTTCTCCAGCCTCAGAGCTTTTAAAATTCAAAGCTTTTTTACTCATTAAGTGTAGGTGACTTCATCTCCACTCAAGGAAACAGCTCCATAGGAATGCCCATGTAGGAGTTAAGCTGCCTCTTGAAGAAGGAGCAATAGGTTTTCATTTTCAGCTCCTGTCACAAAACTTTTTTTTTTTGTTCTTACAAGAACTTTTGAAGAGGGGGGATGTGAACAAGTGATTCAGAGGATCAGCAGCAGCAGCAGAGGAGGTACTTATTGTTTTATGGTGTGGACACTGCTCTCCAGTGAGCAGGTGAGCCGCTGGCTTCAGAAATGAGACATAGACACACAGTTGTTGCAAGAAGTAACTTCCCTCTCCTTTACATGAGAGTAGGGTGGCAGAAGAGACCCCAGTGAAGCTAATCCATTTTCTGGTCCAAAAAACTAACAACAGTAGCACACTGCATTCCCCCAGCTTGGAAAAGTTGGAGAGGCAAATTCAATCAAAGTAATGTAGCTAGCAAAGCCTTTAAAATTACAGTTGTCTTCAGGAATAAATTGCAGCAATTTGCTACTGTGACCAAATATTACTTCATAATATTAATAACATTACGTAATAATAGCAAAAATATTAATCCTATAACAATATATTAATATAATAGTAATATAATGAGATATAAACAGGAGCACACAGGTAGTAGATAGTAATAATTAAACCCCCCCAACTATTAAAGAGCTCATTAGATGCCCCAAACCCAAGAAACTCACTAGCACAATCATTGGACAATTTTGCTGTTTGTGGAGATGGTATCATCACCTCTGAGCTTCCCAGCACTGAAATGACCATTGATCTTGTGTTTAATCTGGCCACGTCCTTGTATCTATGGTTTTCAACTTTATTCAATATGTTTGATACTGCTTGTGAAATCAGGATGTAGGACTGGACTCTGACACAGCTTTGAGGTGCATACCCCGCCTTAGTGGCAATAACTGGCAGGGACTCTCTTCAGCTGCACCCACAAGTGAGCTCAGCACCTCACTGCCTGCTAACCTGCCCTGCACTAAACAAGAATAGGTTGATAGCTAGTAAGAAAGAAGCTCTAGTACAAACCAGACTGTGTGATGACAATGGTTAATCTTGTGAAATCAGATCCTCTGAGATGCACGTCCATCCTCCTCTTACACAAATGCACTCTGATGGAAATTACCTCCACAAGTGTTTGTTTCCATGACAAACAACATTTCTGTGCACGAGTGTGTGTGTGTATGTGCATTTGTATGCCTGCTCTTACCTCGGGTAATTAGGCATCTGTTCCTTGTCTGTTGGACTCATAGTTGTAGATGAAAAAGAAAAAGATGCAATCAATAATTTAAATCAATAAGTTAGGCTTGTGCAAAATATCTTTCAAGGCTGAATAATTCAGAAAACTCATTCCTACGATGAGTCACTTTTTATGTGCTTTACTTCAATTATGAAGACAACACATCATGTCCCTGGGAGCAGGGGAGCAAGAGACACTCACAGAAATAAGCAGTTGTTGTGTGGGAGAATGACATGAGGTGGATTTTGTACAAATCTTACTCCCAACAGCAAGGCTGGTCTCTCTTGGTGACAATTAAGAGAGGTGAGAGATACATGGATATTATATTCATTGTCTTGGAGAACGCCTGTCAGCAGGGGGACTGTGAGCTTGCCTCATCAAGACCTGGCTTGGTGACAAATAGGCAGGAAACTGATTTTTGTTATTTTCTAGATTTAAACTTTGAGCATCAGGTGAAGCCAGGCTAAAGATATTCCTTCACAAGTCCAATGGACACTTTTGTAAACTACCAAAAAGTATTTTCAAGACTAGAAGTCCTGACTGAAATACTGTTGAAGTCGTGAAGAAAAAAGCAGCTTTTCTGTTACTTCCTCACTGTTCAAACATACAAAAGCTTGTATGTGCTTCAGGATCCCATGTTATTTCAACTTTGCTAACTGGGTTGACTAAAGAAGTTTTAGTGCCTGTGGATCCAAATGCCAAAAGTAGGGTCTGTCTTTGTTCATCTTCCTATTGCCCTAGCAGAGACAACAGAAAGTGGTGGTTGTGTTCAAAAATAAGAGGTGTTTTTTCAGTTTTCAGGGAACTCTACTTAGACACAACCTGCAAGCTGGAGAGGCATCAAGTGATGAATAAGCAATCTGTTAGCAACTTGGACTAAAAACAAGGCACTGATGAGGGCTGAGGAATGAAGCCAGACATTTTGGATAGCAAATGTAATCAATAACCTGCCAGTTTGTAGAATGTGCATAGTGCTCTTCTGGGTGTTTTTTGGATCAAGATGAGAAAGAGATTTGGTCTTTGGCAGCAAGTTAGGCATCTACAGCTTTGGAAATCAAAATCTGGAAGAAGAAATTCTGTGGAGGATGCCTTTACTGCAGTGGATGACCTGGGTACTTACAGGATCCCACAGGAACAGGTCAGTATTAAAACAGTCTACAACACTAGCTAGTAGAGTTGCCCTTCTTGGATAGGAAGGCCACTTTCAGTGTCAGTACCTACCAGTTTTAGCAGCTAAGAAATAAATGCTTGCAGTTGAGTAGCCTGTGGAAAAAGCTTTGACCTTTCCACAGCAGGTCACTTACCTTGGCAGTCTTGCCAGGGCAGCCAAGACTGAACAGATGCAAAGACTGAATTGCTCTTTGTCACCAGGGTAGATTTGTCATTGGAGGATGACTAAAACATTTAACATTTTTTTTCGAAGACCTACCTTCAGCCATTATAGAAGTTGCTGGCATTGAAATAATAATAGTTGTAGTAACACCACCACCAGTAATAATAAATCAAGCTTAACATTTGCTTAATGCAGTATTTGTCTCCTGAAGTCCAGCTGAGTTAGAGGTTGTCCTCTGTGGCCTCTGTCTTGCTCATTACCTAGCAATGAAGCAGGGACACCTACTACTCAGTTCTTGCTGCTATGCCAAGGCTGGAGAACTGAGCATCAGTCATTCCCAGTTTTGATGAGGAACCTGGCACTTTCCTCTCCGTCCCTAACAAACAAGTTCCAGGTTCTAAGAGATTAGCTGCGAGGGGATAGCTAACTACAAGCAACTCAAACCATCCTACGTAGCTTCTGCAATCTTGTGCATATTTTTAGGGGCTGGATGACTAAATCTGTGGGATGTGACACACAAGGTGCCATAGTGTAACTGCAATAGTAGGCAGATTTTGAAATTCCATGTTCAGAAATGGCTAAATAAGATTCACATAGGTTATTCAAATGATCAGTGATGTAGATAGGCATAACACAAGTTTTTAAATATTCCCACGTGCTAGGAAGTAAGGACATGGACTGCACATGAAAGCTGTGTTGTTTCTTTAAGACTTCAAAGGAAACTTGCCTAAATATTGTCTCAGCTGCTGCCATTTGTTCTATTAGTGCACAGACCCAAGACTCTCAAAAGCCTTACCTTATGCTTAAGGAGCCTTCCTCTTAGATAAAGTTTCCCATGGGCAATAGGCTACTACTAGTTAAGTACTTTGGTGGTGTATCCTGAAAAATCTGGGTTACTCAGATTTAAAAGTGGAGCTTCTGTCCATAAATCTTTTATGTATTTCCCTGAAATTTTATTTAAAAAATTTGTTTTTTTGTTCGTTTTGGTCTGTTGGATAACATCTTGAAAAAAAAAAATACTATCAATGTCTACAGGGCAGACCATACATGTATTATATAATACTGATATAAACCATTGTCCGTGCCTGTACTTTCTACAAATGAACATTCTACATGCCTAGGCCTTATTTAATTGTTCTTAAAATAGGGTTTTGTAGGTATTTCACTCCAAGAGTGGTAGAACCTTTTGCTTTGCAGTTGATTTTTTTTTTTTAGGGTATTATTCAGTCCTATACTAAACTGTTACAAAAAGAGACATGAACTTTGAGATAGCATCAAATGTTATAATGGAAGACTGAAATAAGTGCCACTCTCATTAATAACTTCATTACAGTGGAAGCAAGATCAAGAAACTAAAAATTACTTTCCATACTAATTTCTAGGAGATATTTTCCTTCCTCATTAAAATAAAATCTAATTCCTTTTCTAACAGACTTCAGATGTGATCTCTTTAAATCCTCAATCAAAACTTCAAAAACTGTCTATGAAAAAGACTATCCAAGTCCTGATTTCAAACATGGAGTCTAGAGAGGTCCATGTTTTTAAAGGTACAGCAGGAAGAGTCTCTATATACATGTAAAAACTAGAATTCTTTGAACAAAGCTAAGGACTTCTGCCATTCACACATACCACTTTACTAAATGGCATATGAAACAAAATGCCTCTCAAATAAATGCTCACTGGTCTGCTTTCCTTAGGAACTTTGAAGGAGAAAAGAAAGTGATTGTCATTTTTGTTTCAGGCAATTTGTTTATGTCTGGACATAGGTATCGGCCTTCTGAGCCCCTTGTTTTTGTATTCTTGCCATCGCTATGCCTCCAGTTCTAGAGGAAGTTCTTATTTTCAAGCATTGAAATATTTGATTCCTGTTGTTGGACACGGACCTGTCATGGGTTGACAAGTTTCTAGGTGGATTTCACCCTGCCAGGTCCTTTGGTCGGGCCCCTGCCTCCAGCAGCCCCCCTCGCTCGGCCTGGCCGAGTCGGGGAGGTCCCCGCGGTCCACTGCCCCTCCTAAGATCTTGATGCAGCCGACACGGCGTAAAAAAAGCAGCCCCCCCTCCTCCGGCTGCTGCCCGGGCCGAAATCACATTACCATCCACCAGCCTGGGGCAAGAGTAACCCTTCAAACACCGATTCTCTCCCAAGTCAAAAAAAAAAAGTAAAAACACATAAAAAAAGCTACACCTAAACAGCAAAATCAATTTAAAAAGAGAGCTAAACTAAATTAAAAAAAACAAGCTCTGCTCTAGAGCTAAAATTCCCTTGCAAAGCTATAAAAAATAAGTAATTAATCCATCAAACTATTTCCTGTAACTCATAACATTTAATGGGAGGACTTGGAGTGTTCTAACAGTAATCATAGACAGAAGTATTTATGTTTAAGTAGCAAGCAGATGCAAAAGTAGCTGCAATTAAAGAAAAGCTTGAACAGGGAGAGAGAGAGAGAGACAGAGAAAAATAGAAAAACCCTTGCCCCGAGAGATGGATAGAAAAAAAACCACCTTTGCTCCCAAAAATAAAAATAACTTCAAAGAAATAAAAAAACTTTTGTTTCATATTAAAACAGCTCATCCTTAAAACTATACCCCATAAATTAACGTAGCCCACAAAAGCAGCTGTGAGAAAGCTGCAAGGTGTGAAAAAAACTTTCACAGGGGTCAAACCCCGGCAGCTAATTCACTGTAATGTTAAAACCACGAAAAAACTGTTTTCTTGTGAAAAAATCTCCATAGTATAGCTAAAAAAATCCCTCCTCTCCCTAAGTAAACTAAAAAAAATTATTCTAGAAGTAGTAAACTATCTAAAAACCATCAAATTTTGTGTCTTTAGATTGTCAGTAAAAAAATATCTAAAAGAAAAGTTTAAAGAGAAAAAAAGTTTTCTGAAAGTTTAATCTAATTTTTATTATTTGTTTTGGTTTTTTTCCTCTTTTTGTTCTGTTAATAAAACTTTCTTTATATTCTTTAAAATTTAAGCGTACTTTGCATCTCCTAATCCTTATCTCACAAAAAAAAAAATCCCAAATTATAAACCTAAATTTAAAGCACTACACTTAAATTAAATTAGCAAACTCAAACCACTACAGGACCATAATTATTCTTCCCACTGTACTTCTGCAGTGCAAAGCTGCTGCTTTATATGCATCACAGGATATATGACAGTGTAACAGGGCACTGAGGTTAGGATCAGAAGGGAATACAGTGATCATGATCCGAGTTACTGGATAGTTTCACAAAATTAACAATTCTGGTGTTGATACTGCATTTCTGCTGGTATGATTCAATAAATGAACTCTGGAGAGGGAGGATGGCTACAGAGGCAAGACTGCTGCTGTGGCCTTAAAATGAAACCCTACAGACAAATACTTTCCAAGAATCACCCTCACGTTATCATGAGCTGCAGTGATCCCAAGCCCTCAGGCTCTGAGCACCTTGTGAAGGCTTTTGCTCAGAACACTGCCCCCCTACCAGCCACAGAGGATATTAAAGCTGAAATATCTGGACTGCAAAGCTGCCACTGGGCTAGCAAGAATTTCCCTTAATTAATTACAGTACCTCACAAGTTCACATAAATACAACACTGTCTAAGAGAACAATGAAAGCAGTATTGGATTAGCAGTGCATTATTTTTCTCTCTTGCTGTAAGGAAATAACATATTTAGGTGATAATTTTAAATAGAGATATACAAACGGTACTAAGTCCAATGTGAAAAAGAAACACTGATTTTCCTGCTAGCATATGTACTGAAGTTTATAGAAATCACAGGCCTAAAACCAATACCACCTAATAGATTCTTTTTGTAACGACGAGACAAAATAATTCGCAGGAAAAGCAGATGACTTATACTACTGTAGATGACATTCAATCACGAAGAATCATAGAATATCCTGAATTGGAAGGCACCCACAAGGATCATCAGAGTCCAGCTCCTGGCCCTGCACCGGACAATCCCAAAATTCCCACTTTTCCCCCAAAAGGGAAAAAAGCATCTTAAATCAACCAATGGTACAGTTTTAAATAATGACCATAATACTCGAAAAAACTGCTGTAGCAGTAGAAAGTTTATCAAGAATCTGCAAATTGATGGCTGATTTACAAATAAAATATTGAAGTCATCAAGCAAATTGTTCTAAAGAAGCCATCTACTCAAATTCTGATGATGCAGTAGGAAATAGGCTACAGAAAAGCCGAGCCACAGAGACTTGGTAAATTTTCTGCCCCATTAACTTGCAGTGAGTTCATCTTTGGGATGAAATCTTGACACTGCTGAAGGCCTGATTATGCTAAAATAAATGTGGTCAGATACAGAAAATGTTCATTACAAATTCAATGCCTGATCCAAAAGGGTTTGGATCAGACCTTTGCACTACACTTACAGTCCAAGGCTTCAGAGTCCTAAAAGGCAGAAAAAGTGCAACTTACCATTCAGATTTTCATTTTCTTGTCTGTTTCTAATAGTGGTGTCTTTAAGGTGATGCACTTTTTCCTTTAAATAAAAAAACAAGCATAAATCCAGCAGCAGAAATCAGTAATGGAAGTTTACTGTAAAAATAATGAGTCACTACAAAAAGCTGAATTTTTTACCATTCTGAATACCAAGCATTTCTCTCCTAGAAAATAATTTTAAAAGACTGAAAAATGTTTATGATGCTAATTTTAGCATTTTTACCTAAGAGTCTTGTGGAGTTATCCCTGCCAGCAGTAAGTTACAATGATTCTGGCATTAGATTACAGAGGCTTGGGTGTTCTTTTTTGTTTGTTTGGGGTTTTTTGTTTTGGGGTTGGTTTTCTTTTTTTTGGACAAGCTATTTTTCCTCAAAAATCCAAGTGAAGAACAAACAACTGCAGTGATAGCATGAAGTTAGTGCATCATGTTTATAGAGGAGTAAGAAGAAAAGACTTTTCTATGGAACAAAACCAAAGAAAAGTCACGCAGGCACTGCAGGGTATAAACCACCACTACAAACTAGCTTTTTCCCTGAAGCAGTGAAAACAGGCCAAGTAAATCTTCCTTGAACTACAGGCATCTTATAGTTCACCAAGAAAAGAAAAAGACTTATAACTTGGTGCTGCTATCATGGCACAGATTAGATACGATCTTCCTCCACAAGAAATGCCCCTGACTGAGAGAGCAATACCAGCAATTCATCCACAAGCTTGGCTGCAGATGGATTTGGGAGGTGGCATCCACCACATTTCCAGTGTTGTGCTGCTGGTGTCCAGCTCGGGAAATGGGCTCCCAAACTGTTCCAGGCTCTTGCACTTTTGCTGTTAAGTGATGACAAAGCTCAGACATTCAAGTAGATGCAAACACAAAGAGCATTCTCCTTGCTGGCAGCATCTAATAGCTCTCCCACTCTGCAAAGCAGCAGAGTAGCTTTGCTTTTCCTCTTTCTATTAAACAACCTAAAGGACAAGAAGAAATTATTTTTGTTAATGCATGACCTCATATAAAATGAGGGCATAACCTCTTCCTCCACGTGTCTTTTTAGAAGTAATTAACAAACCTCCTCTCCATGGCTTGCAGCTTTGATGCAGTTCCTTCAGTGACTCAGTGTGTGGGCTTTTGTAAATCCTGTTTTTGTGCACCTCAATTTACTCCATACATTGAATACAAAGGAGCTGTAGAGCACTGCCAACAGCTGTGAATTTCACTAAGTATATTCAACACTTTCAGACAGGCATAAAGCCTGATGTAAGTCGATACATATTAAATGAATATAATAAATGTATGTTTGATATAGTCATGTTTCTGTTAGCTGACATTGCTCAATAGCATATTTGGTTTGTTTGGCGACAAAAGGTTTGTGGTTTCATGCAAGATGCACATCACCCAACGGTTGAAAACACAAGTCTTAGGAGACAACATATTTAACTCTGGATTTTAACCAAATTCAGAAAACCTCTCAAGTAATCAAACAAAAGTGGAAACGAGTATCTAGAAGATTCAGAACCATAACCAGCAAGCTCCTTAGGAGCTGATTTGCATATAAATCATGATTATTACTTTTGACCTCATATGCAGGAGCCAAAACACAAGATCTTGTTTTTAGAACTTCTGATCAAGATTCCTATCAAGGAACAAATTTCAAACTCATACCTGTTGAGTGGATAGTAGTCTCTGCTTTTTGTTCTGCCACTGTTTAAATCTGTCAAGGGCTTCATCCACAGAAATTGCCCCCTTTTTCACCTGTTCCTGCAAGTGGATGAGTTCTTCCTGTTCAGGAGGGATCTTGTGTACCACAGTACTGTAAGTTACTGTCTCAGTGTGGCCTCTGTGCGCTGCTACAACAAAATGTGGAAAGTGAGAAATGCAACAAATCAATGAGGATTCCACCATTACTCTTCAGAAGCAGAGCAGCATCCCAAATGTTTCCTTCCTTACTACTGCCCTGATCCATGGATTCTCCATTAGTGTTGGTTCATACAAGAATTTCCTTCTAGCACTACAGTTATAGTACTGACATTTTAAAGGAAATGGTTGCTATATAAGATATCCACAGTGCCTTTTTATCCCTTTCTTCTTCAACGTCATACATTACATATCTCAAAAGTTGTGGATGAAATTTGGTCAGGAAGCATTTTGAAATTTCCCAAGATTTCCTTCCTCCAAATTATTAAATGCAGCCCAGTGTTCCTGGAGACTATGATACAGGTGCATAGCTGAAGGGAGATGTGTGTTATCAGATTCACAGCTTGGTCCAGGGAGGTGTAGCACTGCTTCTCTCCAGGATACTGATACTGGAATGTCTGATCCAGAACATGTGAGCAGCCATGAAACAGGAGTGTCTGAGTCCTCTGCGAAGCTGTTGCACCTGTTTCACTGCATGGGGAGTGTGGCCAAGATAAAAGTTTAAACCATCAATATAATCTGGGTTGGTTTTTCTGTTACGTAATGCACCACTATCTTCATTTCAAGCAAGGAAGGAATACACTAAGGAAAAGAAGAAACAGCTACTGTGGCTTCTCCCAGTACCTCTTTTTGATCATACCAGCACATAGTAAGCATGAATCTCTACTCTTTTTCATCTTGGCTAATTGGTTCTATTTTGATGGATTAATGATCTTTCACCTGATGGGACTATTTGCAGATCAGACCTGGTTAGGTAAAACTGCATTGTTCATATCAGCAAAAGTGGTGTGAGTATATTTCCTCAGACCCATAAAACCATGTAGTCACTTCGTCATAGAAGGCCACTAGGTTGGTTTGTAGAGCTATGCTACCAATATTCCACCACAGTAACATCTAGAAGGTCCTGTGTTCTTTTCCGAAGTGGCTCAGCATTCATGCAAAGTAATGTCAGTAGCACTGGAGACTGCAGTTCCCCAGCGCAGTAATAAATCAGTGATTACATGCTGCTCTATATGCTTTCATCCTGACCTGCTGCTTGATAACTGAAGCAGGAGGAAATATCTTGACTCAGTGTTCATTCATTTTGTACATAACATTGTTAATTATTTTAGGGTACCGTTAATAGAATTTATAGTAGCCACACTGTAATGTGCTACAACTCAAATAACAACTGGACTGGCACAAGTAATTAATTTTACATGGATCTTGGGGTACCCAGTAGAGAACTGTGCTCCCCCCACTTCTGTCTTTCCATGGCTGGAATTAGTGCACAGCTGAGCCCTCCTGTCTCTCCTTTTCTTGGCTTTAATCACAATCATGAAGGGAAACAGAAAAATGTAAAGTAACTCTGACTCTACAAATCTTTCCTACCAAGAGTATAACTTTTAGTCTTCTTACTTTAATCTGATCTCTTAACGCTGCAATACCATTAAGGATATAACTCGTAGGTGGCAAAACAGATGCTGAATCACCCAAAAATCAAGTCACAGCAAAATTCTACTAGTTCTACTGAAAAATATCAAGGCAGTTAAAGAGCTAAATTAAATTCTGTACCAGGATTCCTGGCCTCGCAGTATGTCCTGCTGTAGTCACTGGTCACTCGAGTGGCCTTTTGCTGAAACACTGCAACAAAATTAAGAATACAAGGAAGTTGTAAAATGGCAATAAAAACCATCACACATTCTGAACAAAGGAAAGAGACTCATAAAAGCAGGCTGGAATAAATTTTTTTATCTAGTCTAGGAGTATTTTTCAACCCACTTGTCAGTCTAATGTTAATTACTTGAAAAATTGTTCTGTTGCACAGAATGGCAGGATTACTGATATTAGAGAAACCATTACAAGAAGCTTTGAAGAAAACAAAATGGACTTATCACATTAGCATATTACTCATTTAGAAGAAACAGCAAGATCTTGGAGGCACAGACACTGTAGCCTGTTCCTTATTTTATGGGGAAAGCTAAGGCAGAAAAGACCCCAATAGTACCAGGTGAGAATAGTGACTCTGATAAAGCAAGAGCATGTGTATATTTGTGTCTACTTTATTCAGGCACTAGAAACAACAAAGCACAACCCTGCTGTTAGAGTAGCCCATCATTCCCACTCCTGTGAGGTGCCCAGAGTACAGCCTGCCTGGATACACCCTGAAATGCTACACTCAAACTTTTGCTGGCAGCATAGGTAAAACCCAGAAGGTGGGAATTGCTCAGTTTCTGACTTAGCCTGTGTGGCAGTAGCTTCCTCTCAAGTCTCAGTTCTCATTTTCACTAAACTGACAATCTAGAATCTATAATAATTTCTGCCAATTAAGTAATCCTCTGTCATCACTGCAATGCAGCAAGTGTGCCAGTCTAATGGAGCAAATATTTTCCTGGGGACCAAGGCCCAGGCCAAGGCAGCTTTGTTCAAGCAGCAGAGCAGACACACTCTCTGTTGAGTTCCTAGCTAAGCCAAACACTGATAGATTTTAACTTTTAAAATACTTTTCTCTGTAACTATCAAAGAATCTTACTAAGTACGGTTGCAGTGTTTTCATCTCTACTTGAAACAGTGTTCTCCTTTTAAAGATGAAATTAAGGTAATGAGAGCACAGAGGTAATGCAGGCAGCCTGAATTTTACTGCATAAGGAGGAGAAGGGACATACTCAACAATGTGCCTGATTAGAAAGCACTTTAATTGATAGGCTTTGAAATTTCTGCTGAGTTTTGCAGTGTTGGAGTAATCAGAAATGGAATTACTCTTCCAGTGAGAAGTAAAATTGTTAAAACCACTTAATGTGCTGCATCTTGCTGAAATGATTTTAGTTGGCAGCAAGTATTCTGTGTGGGTGAGGTCAGTGAAAACAAACTCCTGTTTCTGGAATGCCTGGAAAGACAGGCACACTCCACTGTACAACTACCATAGGTTTAGGGAGAACTCTGGGTATTCACCCTTTCATTCCCACATTCCAATTACTTATGAAATAAAAGAAACAGGTAATCTTGCACAGGGATATATTCCATTATTTTTGTATGGAAGATAAAGTAAATATTCCTTCAGTAAAGCAATATTAATATAGCAATTTTTTAAAGTGTCAGAATGCCGCAATTAAAATTGTCAGAATGCTTCAAGTAAGCATATATATTTTTTTATTTTCTGGGCCTCTGTGCCACAGATAATCTGATTAAAATGTTGCAGTACTTCTGTCATACTTACTGTGCACCCTTCAATAACAGCTGTATAATCAGAGTTCTTTTGGATTTTTAATCATGTTGTGACTGGCTGAAGTACCCATTGATGCTTGTAGGTCAAAATCTGCATATTAAATGTCCTGACCCTATACATGCCATTTAATTTTTGTCTACAACAAACCTCTTTTGCAGTTTCTCAGAATTAAAGGAGGCTGAGAGAACTAATAAGTAATATCACTTCATTCCCTCTCCTCTCTTCAGCTGCTGCAGGATACAGATGAAGTTCTTTGCAAGCCCTAAATACATTTTTATGTCTCAGGCAGTAAGATCTCTTTTTAGGAATGTAATGTAACCTCAATATTCTTCCAGTAAGGCAAACTCAGAGAGAATGAAACTACTGCAATATTTTCTAATAGGACATGAAACCAGAAAACAACATTTAAAAAGTGTGACAAAACACAAATTTTGTGGCAAATATGCAGAACTCTGGGAAAATCCCTAATGCAAGTCTTGGAAAGTGAGTGGAATCCAAGGACCTCTGAATCGCCTTGTTTTATTTCAGACTAACTAGAGATGTTGTTTCAGGCTGTCTGCACATACAGGTAAATAATGCTGTAAGGCTTGAAATTTGGTTAATATTTTTATGGTTAGCACCACAAAAGGGTTAGAAACATTTGAAATTGAAGTCTTTTGTGTATAATTCTAAACTAAGAAGAGCATTTTATAGTCACAAACTGTGCAAGAAACTGTGGTGAGTATAAAGGGTCTAGAAAAAGAGAATGGAAGTTTTTACAATAGCTGCAGGTTGACAAAAAGGACAGGAATTTGATTTTCAGAATTAATTGAATTTCTAACACAGAGCTGTAATGTTAAGGAGTCGCAGATGCACTATGACATTTCAAAAATTATTTAGTGATATAATTAGAAACACAGGCAATCAAAACATGGAAAGAGTTAGATCATGGGAGAGAAGAACTCATATCAGCTAAGAGGCAATGATCAACCAAGATATGGTTTCTAATTTATATTTTACTTTACTCATCTGAACTATGAGGGATTTTGTCTGATTTGTTGAATTGGCAACACTACCTTTAAAAATCAAAGAGTTTCCACTATGCATTAGTGATTCAAACAAAGCTAAACTGATGAACCTACCCTCTGGAAGAATATAAGAGCTAATCATACCTAATATGTACTTACTTGACACTTTCAGTAGCACAAACACAAAGGAGAAAAGACACAGTGATTAAAAAAATCCATCAATAAATATCACTATTTTGAATTCAGCTTGCTTAGGAAATTCAAGATGCATTTATTCATCAGCTTCATTGAGCTGATGTTCCAAACAAAATTATCTATGACTGTTTTCCTTAGGAAACATTCAAAATTAAAATACAGGAAAACAAAATCTTTATATGAACACATGGCTAAGTGATAATTCAAATTAATTAGTACACTAGGGTTGTACTTAGTAACACAACTCAGTTGCAAATTACAGTGGGTTTGCAGGCTGCCTCCCTGTTCTTAGTAGGTTTTTGCTTCATTCATTTTAGAATTGTCATATAATTAATTCGTGATTAATGGAAGAATGGAGAAGGAGGGGTGAATTGGTGGTTAGGATATGTTGCAGGGAGAGACTCTTGCCTTTGTCCATTCAATTTTTTCCACATTATTTAAACATTTTAACATTTAAACTGTGTATGCACAGTACCTAGGCAAATAAAACCTCCAAGTTCTTTTTTCTGGTAGGAATTGGATTGTAAATTAGGTGTAGCACAGCAAGAGATGACAAATACACCAAGAATACTAAGGAAGGAATACAGTAGAATGATGCTTATTATTCAGGAGATGAGAACTCTGCAGATGTTTGTTCACATCTTTTTAGATCTCATTTTCCTTTTGTCTGTTTTGTTTCCTAACACACTGAACATCACTCAGCATGAGGACTCAAGAGAGGCCATCAATGCAATGCTAACCAGTAAGTTTTGTAAGAGATGATTAATGACCACTCCCAAAATTTATACAAAATATTTCACATATTCAAAATGAAAACAAAAAATTCCAGTGACTCATAACATGAAATCAACTAAGGAATTGGGACCTTGTAAACAGACTTTTTTCTTTTCCCAAGGCTAGGCAGCTGGGCATAGATTAAAAGCATATCAGCATGGCTCATGAATCTGATCTAGGGAGGTCCAGGCATTGTGGAGAAGGGATGGCTGTGTGGTGCAAGGCAACAAAGGCTCAAGTCCCAGAAACTGTCCTGTGAGGGCAGCATCGGTGTCTGGGTACACCTGCACCATGATAAGGCAAAAGGAAAAAGACTGAGCAGTTTTAAGTGCACCAGTACAGGAAAATAGTGACCACTGGTACAGAAATTCTGATCAGGTCTACATGTGCAGCCTGACACTCAAGACTTTTTTGAGAACACACAACAGTCATTTCATCAGAATAAAGACTAGGTGATGCAGAAATACCAACTTGCCATGTTGCTCCCTCACATGCAGTGGCCCAATGCTGCCGGTGCTTTTCAGTGACAGCATCACATCCACACATCCCAACTTACACAGGCTATTGTCAGCCTCTACCTTCCACAGCTATTTAGTTGGCTGAGAATGAACCACTCCGTTTTCTCAGACCAAAAGCAAAATGATTTTAAAAGGAATTACAGTGTAATGTCAATGTGAAAATATTAACCCAAAAATAAACATATGCTCACCAGCAATTCTCTTCACAATTTGCAGTGAGATTCTGAGTCTGACAAATATGAGCTCAAATCTGTTAGGATCCAAGCAACTTCGGTCACAGAGGGACCTCAGGAGACTACAGAGATGACTCCCCTACGCTGAAGCAAGATAATAAAAATAACACGAGAACCCCCTTCTTACAGAAGGGGTAAAGAGTGAGTAGAGAAGAAGAGGCACCAGTGGTTAGTTTAAGGTGCTGTTCAGAGAGTGGCATCCATGTCATGTGTACCACAGTACCACACAATGAAAAGAACTCTCACATGTCTGCTTGTCAGAATTTTAACTTAGTGGATCATGGAAGCTGGAAAGACTTTAGTGACATACTCAAGAGTATTTGCTCCAGCATGTAAAACCTGAATATACTTTTTTAGTCCCATTTTTCTTAAATAAAGAAAAGCAAAAAGGAGAGGACTCTATGTCTGCTTTTACTACAAATAAGCTATTAGGAACAGCTTGGTTTGCAACCAGACAGCATCCCATAAATATTTTTCTCTCTGTGCACCTTACTCAGTACTTGTTTCCATCTACCAAAGTTCAGACAGCAAAAAGCCTGATTGATTGAATACAGTGGGTGAAGCTGGTACACCATTCCCAACTAGGTCTGTAAAAACAGTCTGACTGCCAGCCAAACAGTGCTTCCTTGTATTTCATTCATGGAAAAACACCCTTAAGTTAGGAATACATAATGAAATTCATCTGCAGTGCAGTACTTTATACTCACTGTAGGAGAGTACTACAAAATCCCTCTGTGGGACATAAATGTTTTGCAATTTGCATGGGCTCTGAGGCTTCACTTTGGAAACCCCTGCTTTAGAGCATTTAAACAATTGGTATAATAAGAATTACTGACTCAGGATGTGATCACTGTATTTCCCAGTAATCAGCCTGATAAGTTTCCAAGACACTAACAGTTCTGTTCTGGATTTTATTTATTCACTTCAGTGGGTTTATGCTGTCTATTCTGTATAGGAGATATTCTGCCTCCCTAAAAATATCCACTGGATGCTACTTCTTCTGCATACCCTGTGATTTTGATGAGCAATGAGAATGTTATCCTCCTCTGGAACAGTAACTGGAAAATATATTTTTCCACTTCTAATTTTTAACCCTAGCATGAGGTCCCACAGACAGCTATCTTTAAATAGCAAAACGTTTTCAGTGCACAGAAGGGAAATACATTCCTTCAGAGATCTGTGAGAGGTTTGCAAAGGAATAAAGGCTATAGCATAGGAAGTTTTATTTATGCTGTTGTAGGACAGGTATCTTTGCTGCAGAGAAACCGTTTCATACTAGTGGTCTGTGATTGAGAGGTAAATGATTAAACCAGGACAGTAAAGTAATCCTTAACCCTGAGGGAGTCCTAGTAGGTCAGGCTTCAGAAATGGCAGGGGGCATTGCAGAAACTCATGCACCTGTCCTACAACTACACTGGGCACTTTGGTTTCCAGCTCAATCAAACTTGGTATCAATAGGGAACATTAAAATTGCACTCTAAACGGAAAGCACAACACCTTCAGATGTTTATTTAACAGTTGTTTTGGCAGCACACAATTGAACAAAACACTGAAATAACCTACAGAGGAATGCTAAGGGATGGTAAGGGAGCACAGTAGGAGTGCACACCATCTGGACAACGAGCTACTTGGCACCAATTTGCAGCTCCACTGGTTGATGAGCCTTTCACACACAAGACAGAATTCTTGCAGGGGTCTAAATTAAAGAACAAATGTACTCTCTGTTAATAATGCAGTCTGTTTACCAGCGTTCAATACAGTAGTTTGAATGCTCATTAAAATTTGAAAGTATAATAAATGAAACTGAGTAAAAGCGATTAGAACACTTACGTTTTATATCTTTCAACTCACCCATGTTTCCCAGAATTTGTTTGTCAGCAAATTCAAGGCATATGCTCAAACTGTAAATTGTGGCAGTTCAGTTATAACAACTTGCATCATTGAGTGTTTACTGCCTAGGTTTTGAAGTATAGATCTTGCTCTGAAAGTGACTCTTGCCAAGTCACATGTTTGCTTTCTATAGATCAAGAGTTTCCCTATCCTGTTCTGCAGAACACCAAGTGGGGTAATCTACAGGGAGCAGGCTTTCTGCCCAGTGTAAACTTGATATTCCATGTATTTGAAAGCTGCTTAATACAAAGAAAGCTATTTGCTTGCTTTCTTCTTTGTTGCTATTCTCATGGAAGCACCACCACTTCTGCTTAAAGGGGAAGATACTCTTTCGTAAAGTCATGGCCTTCATTCAATGTGTGGTGAAAGCACTCACGGAAATTCAGCCACTTGATTTCTCCAGATGGATATAAAAATAAATTAAAAAGAGTCACCTGCATGCAATCCAGGAGGCAAAAGGCATTTCTGTTATGCAATGCTTGCTTCCCTCCACCCCCACCTCCAAAAAATGAGCCCATCTATGGGTACATAAAAGGCAAGGAAAAAAATCCTCCTCATGGCATTATTACACCAGCCTCTGCAATCCTTGGGGCACGAAGCTTTCCATTAACTCCCAAAGTACCCGGGGATCCATTTGTGGGGAAATGTGCAGCCTTAACATAGCCCCCGCTCCGTGCATTGTACTCCATTGTCTCTGTTTTTCCACAGGACCCGTGTCTTACTGAATGCCAGAAGGGAACAGTTCTGAAGATCAACCAGAACTGTGCAGTGAAGACAATCTGTTTCTTACACGAATATTAAATAATTTGTTCTATAAATTAAACGGTATTTAGCAAATAGAGAGTGAATACAGAGGAGGAAAGGATGGCTCAGTTAAGTAACTAAAAGTTGCTCTGCGGGACAGGACTTCCCTTTCCAACAAAGCCCTGGCCAGAGGTCAGATGAGTCATTTCAGGCAGCAATCAGGCTTGTAATGCCTGACAGCAGGGTACTGACTAGACACACTAAGGATTTAATTTGAAGTTCTGAGAACTCGTATGGTGTCTCTGCTTTGAATGAGTAAAGTGTTATGTAATGCTGTTCATCTCAAGAACCTCGGTTACTTCATACTGGGCATCCAAAAAACTCAGTGGATGCAGAATCAAAGGGTTTAAAATAGGAGGGTCTGAAACAACACATGGGGCCTAGGAGTAGGCATGAATTATATTTTAAACAAAATGAGAATGAAAAATACTGAAGTTTTTTATGCTTACCCACTTTAAACACTAGATGAAATAAAATATCTGAGATCGATAGCTGGATATGGCTACCTACTTATTACTGTATTGTAATGTTCCTGGCAGGGAAAAAGGGTAAAACTACCTCAATTCTAACTTTTTGATTATTTGACTTTGCAACATATGCAATGCTCTTTTTAATATAATAGATGAAAACAAATCCCAAAACTATCTTCAATTTATTTGTTGGATGAAGAATGTGTACATGCATAACTAGAGTATTTTACACTACTTAAATTATAAAGGAAGGGCTGCAAACACATGCAGATTTTAATGATGGACCGGAATGAAGTTTCCTGGTTCATACAGATGAAACAATCTCTTTTTAATCAAATATAAGCAGTTCTAAAAACATAAATTGGAAATCAGGGTGTTGCTGGACTGGAGAGGGAATTTTTTAACCAACGTGGAAGAAAAAAATTGCCAATCCAAGTAGCAAGAAAAGAATCTTTCAGCTGAAGATATATACCTTCTGTCTAAAATTTCATTAGCTATCTCAGAAATCTCTGGACAAAAATGAGAAATATGAGGTCTGGAACCAGCAGGAGAGGTACGAAAACAGAGACCTGAGTGGTCAGCTGAAGCCTTCTTGAAGTGTTTCTGTTTTCCCTCATGTATCGTGTAAACAAAGGAACATGAGCCAGAGGCTGATTTCACAGAACTACAGGAAACTAACTTTTCTACCAATACATGCTTATAAAAGCAAAGGTAAAAAACCTGTGTGTGTGTGTATGTGTGAATATATACACATAGTGAACTACAGCCCCATCAGAGCAGTTCTTCTGATAGTATCTGCCTTAGC
The DNA here is from genome assembly GCA_013397755.1 of Cnemophilus loriae. Lineage (NCBI taxonomy): Eukaryota > Metazoa > Chordata > Aves > Passeriformes > Corvidae > Cnemophilus > Cnemophilus loriae. The sequence continues at coordinate 525,029 of VZTF01008266.1, read as the reverse complement.
CAATAAACGAAGCAGAAACACTCCAGTGCAATAAAAGACAGTAAAAGCAATCTCCCAAATAAAGCAACTCCACTAAGGGTTTCCAAGTCACTGCCCTGTCTATGATGATGGTGGACTAAGATTTGAGACACTGCTCTAGCAGCCTCAGTAAAAGCAGCCATTTCATGACTTCTGTAGCTGTAACAGGTCCCCTATATCCATCCATTCTTGGATTACACTGTAATGACTCATACTTATACCTCCTGAATATGCTGAAGAAAGAGCAACTAAATGATGAATGTATTAGCCCATGCACTCTGGCCCTAACCTGGAGTTACATAGCCTGGAAAAAGAGAGCCAGCTAGGAAGAATAAAAGAAATCACTGACTGAGATAGGCATGAAAGAGGATACTCTGTATTTGGTAGGATGTTCTGGGTAGTATTAATTCTGTTTTAGGGCAAAACATGCACAGTGTGAAGTAAGCAATCTCACGGTGTCCTTTGTCAGCCTGTTTTTTTACCATCTATTCTTATGCATTGGCAGGCTTTCGTAGAAGAGGCTGGAGATGCAGGCAGAATGGATTTTGGGACTGACAAAGAGATCTCTGCAGTATATTCACTGAATTCCTTTCATTACTTTCAAATTTGGTTTCAGTCTGAAATGGACTACAAAGATATGTGAAATCCCTTCTGGTCTTATATTTCCATGAAATAGCTCAAAAAAGTTTCCCAGTTTTCACAGAAGTGGTAAAATGACATAACCTTTCCTTGCAGAAAGATAATGATCCTACCTAGAAATGCCCATTTCTAGCATCTCAAATTGGAGAAAAGATATTTGAAAGAGGAATCCTCACACGGGCATTTCTCCCAGAAAAGAGAATTCTTCTTACCAGAAAAACCAAATAATTCTAAGAGAGATATTTCAGCCTTAAATAAAACCATTTTGATAAAGAAACTGAAAAGAAAGGCAATTCAAACAGCACATTCTACATTGCATTGCTGTAACAGATACACTCACAGCTAGCTCAGTGATTCTTCGTTTTCCATCACATTGTCATAATTTTTTAAAAGCTAAATAAAACTGTGAAAGTATCTCAGATGCAAACTGAAAATTATTCCGAGATGTTCTCAGCTCATTTGAAGGGTGAGAATAGGTTGACTGGAACAAACAACATGTTGGTTTGAAGGCAGCTGAACAGGGATCATTTTAGAAAATGTTACTCCTCAAAGAGAAGAGAGGTCTACATTCTCCCAGAAAATATTTACGAGGCAGCAGCACCAACCTTGTACTATGTACGGAGTGTTCTCCTCTCTGGCTGGCGAACACACGGGCCGGGGTGCAGGGGCTGGCGGCCTGTTCATGATAAAGGACCTGCAGTGTTTCCTTTTCTCCTCCTCCTGCTTCTCCTGCCCCAGTATGAGATCGTACACATATTCATCCTGTGCCACACAAGTGTAGGGGTCCTCCTCCTTGCTGTCCTCCTCACAGGTACCTTGGTCTTCTCTGCAGCATGCTGCTGTGAGTCCATCACCGTGCTCTCTTTTACTCCTGTCCATCACAAAATTCCTCTCTGAAAAAGGAAGGAATTGTGTTGCATATATGGGGTAAAGAAAGGAGATTAGGTCTTATCTTAAAGCTTTAGAGTTTCCTAAAGTAGCTCAGAGACCTAATTTCACTTCTAAACTAAAGTGCTCTCATTTTCAGAGGCTTCTGATCATCTAACTCAGTAGAGAGGATGTCCCAAAGGAATAATTCCAACTTCAGGGCCTCCTCATGATTTCACATCAGATTATCAAATGTAACTGCTCAGCTATTAGCCACAAAATAAATGGATTTATTTGCAGAAGTGCTGAGTACCCCAGCTGCTCTCATGAGAGTTACACCAACATGTGCGACTAATGCACAACTAAGGCACAACTCATGGTTAAACTAAGTAAGTGGTACCTGTGGCCCTTGGCATTCTGGAAAGTCAAGCTGCTTGTTACCTGTTGCAACAATGATTTAAGAATTGAAACTTAATTTAGGAAATGTCAGATTTTGTTTTTTCCTATATCTTCAACATCCCACTGGGTTTTGAGGGCTTTACAGATCTACTGTAGGCCAAGGTGAAAAAAAACCTGAAAAGCCCTTTACAATGTAGGTAAAATGTATGACCTCTTATAATCTGTGCTAAGACTATCCAAACCTTCCCCTCCAATAACTTCCACATCTCTCTGTATTCCCTATATTTCATATATTTCGTAGTACAGCTACTCAGAACTTGCTTTTCTTCAGTTCTTGCCTTTTACAGCACTAAAAGGCATTGATGGTTTTCCAGATACCTGGGTTTGTTTTGATTTACATAAAAACATCCACAAACTGCTAAGAATTAGAAGCTGTCACTGAGGCTGGCGTTCGCATAAATGTTTATCACTTCCTTGGCATGAGTACCCATCTTTTCTGCAAAAAATAGTAGACCTGCCTGGAATTCTTGTACTGAATCATGTTTCCCTTGTGTTGTAATTTACTGCCTGTACATATATGTATCTGCTAAACTCGGCTGTGGTTACTACTGGTGTTTTCAATCGTCTGGATGCTATTTAAAGAATTACCTGTTTATGGGTTCAGAGGAGCTAAACAACCTTTGTAAGTGGGATATATTTGTTAAGCGGATGTATTAATAATAGTATGTACTAATAACATGCATTCTGGATAAGATATATAATGTTTTAAAACCACCAGTGGTGTTAATACACCTGCCATGTTTAATATGAACAATATTTTGTTTCCATGTCACTATAGAAGTTCTGTTTCTTTCTCTGTAGGACATTCATTCTCTCAACTCCCACAGGGGGCACTCTCAGGCCACTGCCAAAACGCAGACTTGAAGAAGAGGGGACTTGCCTTCGAGGCACTCCACAGCAACTCCTAAAGCAAGCAGCTGGCTGAAAATACATAGCAGTAACTCATTAGAGCTCCTCTTTGAAAGGCAGCATGATCCTCATCTAGAGGAATTCTGATACCCCATTCCCCAGTGATGAAACCACAGCTAAACATGGAATAATTCAGAGCATGTTTTAAATGAACTATTCCCACAGGAGCATTTCTAGATGAACTCTGCTTTACCAGCACAAGAGTTGGCACAAGACACCAGGAAACTTTCTCTGATGGTACCCACATTCAGACAGAGAGCATTTGGCAGAGAGGGTCACATTACTATGGTGACATAGCCATGTAAGAACTATTCCAAGACAAGCATTTATATCAAACCTACACTAACAAATCCTGTGTGCCAAAACTGACCCCTCATTTATACATACATATAGATGCAGTTGAGGATTTTGTGAGAAGCAAAGCACACCTTTAATGTTAATTTTGTTCTTCCTCTCTTTCTCTTAGACTTCACCTATGACTTTCTACATATAACCAGCTCTTTCTTGCACAGCAGAATACAGGACAAAACCCTACTTAAACAAGCTATTTCTGTCTAATTATGTGAATTCAGAGTGTTTGGTGATAGTAATTTAAGACTTTAATAGGTTACAGCACGTTTGAAAACAGAGTTAACAGTAATAAGCTGTGGAGAAACTGAGAAGCAATTTGTGTACACACTTATCAGTAGTGTCTATGACAAATAAGAAGAGGTTTTTATCCCCCTACGCAACTATTTAAAACTCGTATTTAAGCTTGAATTATTTTGCATACTTGTTTTTCCCAATGAGAAAAATTGATGATCATCCCTTCTGAAATAGATGCAAATAGTATTTTGAATTTCTCATCACTTTAATCAAACCGCAACACAAAATTTTAGATTTTTACTCTAGGGCAGATGTATTAAAAAAAGGAAAAAAAGGCAAAGCATTTGTCAGAATTTCCACCTTTCTTTTCAATCTGCAACATTACTTTCTACTTCTAAGTAACTATAACATTGGCTAAAATGTAGTAAGATACTGTTACTTCTCTCTGTGTGGCCACTTTCTATTGATTTTACCTGTGAAATTTCAAGCTGTATATTAAATATAATTAAATATTCGTGTATTAAATCACGATAGCATTTAATGTTTTAAAATGGCAAATAACAAAGTCAACTTGACAAAAATACTGGCTTCATCTTTTGTTTCAAGCCTCTCTTGTAAATCCAGTGCATCATGCACTATTTGGCAGCTCTTTGAGACAGGTGGAGTAAGGAAAAGCTAAACCCATCAGCTCATACCACAGTATTGCCCGACAAACCTGGTCGTGAGTATTTTTAAGCAGCAAAAGTCACATGCACATGCTTGTTTTGCAGAGTTAGGGCCACATATGCACAAGCTTGCTTTGTAGCATTAGGGCCATCCTGCCCAGCTACTGCTAGAAGTGATCATACAAATGTGCAAGGGCAGATGAAGTCCTGCTGTAGAGATTGTGTATCTGGGGCTATTTTCCTCCCAAGATCGTACCTTGTGATAAATTGTGCAGATCATCCTGTCTTTGGATGCCAGGCAGATTTCGAGGGGGAGGAGGGGGTGGCCTCTTGCAGAAAAAACAATCTCTTCTGCTCTCTTTGAGCTCATCCTCTATGCTGGCATACAAACGACCGGGACTGTTGTGAAGGCTGTATGAATCCTCCTCTTCTTCATATTCATCTTTGTATTCTGTCTCCTCTCTGTTGTCTTTTAGGTTATCCTTCTTTTTCTCATCCACTTCAACTTCTTGTTGGCATCTCGATCCAACTGCATATTGATCTCCTGAGTTCTGCTTGGCTTTTAATATTAAAGAAAGTGTTATTTCATTTAAAAATTGCCATCTGGAAGCATTTCCTGTTTCAAGGATTCCTACAGAAGCAACACAATGGCTAATAAAACTTTTATGAACTGATACAGCAGGAAAGCTGTCAAATCCATACCATCAGTGAACAGCTTTTAAAATATTTACTAAATCAACAGTGGAAGTTTTCATTGTACCTTGCTACTCTGATACACACCATCTTCGTGTGTGCAATGTTAAACTTTTCTGGAGCTGCTGTCAGAATGAAATGACACACATTTTCCTTGCCTCCAGAATTTCTATTACTTGACTTTCAATGCAGCACAGTGCAACACTTTGCAAAATAAAGCTGTAGCTCACACATCTGTGTTACTTCTTTTTGTACAACGGGATTTGGGTGCTAATTTGAATCTCTCTAAAATGAAATAAACATTGTCCATGGGAGACATGACTGTAGACTTGTGGAAACAGAGCTCTTCTGTCTCTAGTGGCCCACAGACCAAGAACAAAGTCGAGGGATATGAAAGTGTACATTTTAATCACTATGTACAGCATCAAAATTTTAGTAGTCAACCTCAGTAACGTAACAGAGTAGACTACACGATCTGTCAGCAGACTCTACCCAGCCCTTGAGGTAGGTTTCCATTCTGAGTTATCCTTTGGTGATGCGTGCCTTTCACCACTGATTCAAATGGGAGGTTAGGGCATTTACCTGGCTAATGTGGCCAGCTGCTACAATTCGTGTTTTTTTTCCAGGTGTTCACCCTGAGGTGTTCCCATATACAATGTGACAGAGACAGTGCAAATTTTATCAGAGCAAACCTGTTTTTTCACAGTATCTATCATCTACCTGTATGTGCTAAAGCAACCAGTTTGAACTTGGCAAGTAAGAAAAGTCCTTTTCATATGTATGAGACAGTTGAAAAAATGGAATTGTCAACAAGATAAAAAGAGGATTAAATTTAGTCTCATAGATCCATGATAGTGTAAGATCTATGCAAAATATATGCCATCAGTGCATGCAAATAAGCAACTTTGCAGTGTTCAAGGGGAATGCATACGACCACACAGATCATCAACAGGCTTGTCATCAATCTATGCTTGGAAGTAGGAACATCAAGCTGCAAAATGTCAGCCATCTATGCCTCCACACAGGACTTGACTGCACCTGTAAGCAGTGCCTCCCCTTTCATGAAGGTTCTTCTCTGAGAGCTTGGAGAATTCAGCATTATTCTAGGTTCAGAGTGGAGATCACAAATTTCCAGAGTTTAAAAGGAGGGGTGGTTGCACTGAGGTCTCTCTTACTGAGCAAGAACTTTATTATCCCAACTGAATCCCTCAACTGCCTTCCCCTTTTAGGACATCTACCCTCCCTAAAAGTTGCAATAACATGGAAATTGAAAGAGTTAGAATAACTTGCCTTCTCTGCCCATAAACTCACTCATTTGATACAGCACATACCAGTACCAACAAAGCTGTCCAACAGCAATGAAACAACATGACTTACCCATGGCTGGTGGCGTTTCTAAGCCTAACATAAACTCGTAAGTGTTGCTGTCTTCTGCTTCCTCTTTGCAATTAGCGAAATCACTTACTGCAAAATTCTAGAAAGAAAAACAAAGGAGAGTATTTGATTTAGTGGCATCATCTCCTGCCTTCACATTTTGCTGTTGATATAATATACAACATTCTGCTAGGACGAAAGTGAAAACAGAAACATCATGCTTTTGCAACTATGTAGTGGTATACATACTGCAGGCAAAAGGAATGCATATCTCTGGATACATTAAAAGGACACAAAGTTCTGACGTGAAACTCCAAGTTTGCACAGCAAGGATTGAAGCTGATTGACGTTTCCCTAGCACTTTGCTGGGCTGTCCAGACAGTTCCCAACTCTGCTCCCAACTCTGAAGCACTCAAAGATTATGAGAAGAGAAAGATCAGCAACAGAAAAACATGAAGTCTGTAGGGCATGACTGAAGAGCTCAAGGGTGCACACGGTGCAAGAAATCTCTGGGGAGCTCATTACAAACAGTGGTTTGTACCAAAAGCCTCGTGTGCACTGAAAAACCAGAAATGGGACTGCAAAGCATGTTTGGAGTTCTACCTCAGTGACCAAATGTGGCAGAGTGGTGTTTTGTTCCTCTAGAAAGCTGTTACATTCACACACCGCTATGCAAAATTAGCCCAAGGAGGGTCAGAACAATTGGTTCTCTAAAACGTTATCAATGTATTTCCTCAAGCAGAAGAGGTACAAATTGCTGCTCACCCACAGCAGCTAAAAGCAAGCCTGTAACACAACTAAACACAGTTCTGGTGTCTAGAATATAGAACACAGGGATTTGTTAATCACTGATTTTCAGAAACAATTGGAATTTCAAAAGGTGTCCGCTTTTTTAAAGAAACCCAGAAGGACCTTGATTCCCATATAAATGACATATGAAACTATCCTCTATAGACACAATGGAGCCCTCAACAATGAATCAGGAGTTTTGAATCACAAAATGTTAACTCCAGGGGTTTGAATACACCAACCCCAAAGCAGGTAGGGAAACAGCATGGTCCATATATCATCCAGACTGCAAGATTAATTACAAGCAGAATAGTGGACAGTGAAGTCACGAGGAAGAACTGATAAGCAGTTACACCCTTCTTCATGGCACAGAAAATGATTCTCAGGAGCTCATGTCGGACTCTCAAGAAGTTCGTTCCAAGTACCCTGCTGCCTCCTGGCACCCACAGCCACTGCCTCAGGGACAGAGTTCTCACTGCATGAAAGAGAAAAATATTTTGAGAAATAGCAGGTTTTTCTGGGGAACTGAGAATACCTTCTTCCCTGCTGCTGTTGTACACAGCCATCTCCCGAATACTAGTCTGAAGACACTGCAGCCACCAGACTGTGCAACAGGTGCCTCCCTGGCCTGCTTTGCTCTGCTGCTTTACAAACACACCTGGATCTCTACACAGCTATACTTGCCTCCAGCAACAGAGGATTCATCTCTGCCTTCTGTTCCCATATAATGTGTGCACCAGTGAGAGAATCTTGTTTGTCTTGAACTTCCCTATTATTTATGTAGTTCCTTTATGCTTCACAGGAACAAGATACCTCTTAAAAGCCCCAAAGTTAGGGCTTTTCAGAATATTTATTTCCAAAAGTTTAGGCATGTAAGTGCTAAATGTAAGTGTACATTGTGGGAGTAAAAAAGGACTTTGATATGTTTCCTGTGAAGAGAAGATGTGTGTAGAAGAAATCAAGCGAGGAGAGCTCTAGATATATTAAGTTCTCCTGCTATGACACTGGAGTACCACACTCAGGAAATTCTTTCAAGGCGTCCGCTTTTATCTTTGCAAACATGAAGTACTCATGTCTATGCAGTCAGTAGAACAAGGTCAAAAGGGTAAACAGAAGAAGCAAATGGCACTTTCTGATTTTCTTCTTTGACACAGGTATTTCTCAGCTGAAGGAAACCTGGTGACTCACAGGAAAACAACAGAATAGATATGATTAGTATGCATCTTTGAAACTTGAATGTTTCAGAAGACTGAAGCTCAGCTGTCCTGCTAGTTTATAGCTGCTCCACTGATAATGCTGAATCGTAGGGAATTCAGGATGCAATTCAGAAGTTTAGCCCCTGACTACACTTTCTAAAAGTCTCCTGGACCTGTGAGACATAGAAAAGCTGAAGAGATGGAAATAGTCTTTAACTAAATATGTTTACACTAGAAAAAAATTCTGTATAATGAATAAATTATTGACAGAAGTCTCCTCTGACACTGGGCATGATGACACTACACAGCTGAAAATTGTGCAGTGTCTCCAAAGGCAGTGGAAAGTGTCCTTATTTAAGAATGTAAAGCAACATAACTAACCTGGAATAATGCCATGGCTCAGCTTGCAAATCTTGCCAAGATGTCCTGAATGAATGCCCATTGCTTTTTAAATTTGAAGTGTCTTTTATATGGGCTGGGTCATGTAACTTGAATGAAGTAGCATAGCTGAACTTCCAAGGCATTTGAGCCTGTTTGGCTGAAAATGGGTCTTTGATTTACTCTAGAGATTTCTTATGGATGTCAAGCCACCTTCCAAAGGAAGAACTAGCTTAATTGGAAACCAGCATTACAAAAAAAGAAAGAAAAAGGTAAAAAAAGTTGTTGCTATCAGCACAAAACTGCTCACAACAGACTATGGAAAAGGGCTGTTCTGAAACTAGTCTGAATGTTTGAAACTAGTTTATGAGTTAGCAAAATAATTTCCTTACGTCAGGATGCAACAGGAATGATGGCATGCATTGAAAGTCCTCTGAGAGACTGAAAGTGTTTCACGTCCTAAGATTAAATGCCACCTCTCAACGTCAAAAGGTAGATATCTAATTTTCTTTCACTTATGTATTTTAACTGTCTTGATTAACTGACCTTCAAAAAGGTAAAGTTTTTTAATAGCTTCAAAGCTGTTCCTCTTATACAAAGCCTGAACTGATTTATCTCAGTTCCTTACTCAGGAATTGATTGCAAAATTATTATAACCATCCTGTCAGCATTTTTTACAATACTCTTCTGAAGAGCCATCTTTTTTAAGGCACATTTTAGAAAGATTTTCTCCTTGTTAAACTGAGACAGAGTCATCCACTCTGGCAAGGGCTGACACCATTGAAATTAGGTGCATTTACCTCATATTCCTTCCTTTCATACCTTATAGTGAGGAGTGAAACATTAAAGAATTTAGAGGAATCTAACCCAACAGTAATGTTGTATCAAGTTATGGCAAGAGTGAGAAGCATCTGGACATCAGCACTTCATTTATAAACAGTTACTCACAGGTAAATATCTCAATCACAGCTCACATTAGCCTTTATATATAAGATATAGATGGATACATCTAAAATATATCCATACCTTATATTTCTGGAAACAAAGTAAGAACTTCTGATTTGTTTAGGGCAATTTGATCTTCTTCTAAATTCTAGGGCATTTACAGCTGCCTGTTGGCTAGAATTCAGGCTTGCTAGGAGACATCCCAAAAATACTCCCCAGTCACACTAAGGCCTTTTCTTTCAAGGCTGGTTGCCTGATTTGTTTATAACATGTCACCACAACATTCCTTCTTATCCAACTCCCAACATTCAAAGTTTGTAGTTCTGCCAAGAGATGCGTTGCTCATTTGTCTGTCTCCCACTACTCTGTAGCTCAGCATTTCAGAGCAGAGGACAACCATGGCATGGCTGTCTTACAGGCACGGCTTTGGGCATCGTCTTCTGACTATTAAGCAACAAGATAACATTGCCAGTCATTGCCAGTCACCCGGAGTCGAACCTGTGTTGATCACCGGGAAACACCCATTTCTACCACGTGACTTCCTTGAGATGCACCAGTCTGAAAGACTCCAGCAGCTGCCCTCTCCCTCTGCTGATCTGGAGCCCTGATCCTCCTGGGATTTTGAGAAACAAATTGTCAAATGCTGGTTTAAAGCTACCACAGTCTATATGGGCTTGCTAGAAAGGCTGCCCAGATCCAAGTACAGCAGTGCTTTTAAAATTATCTGATATCAACTTAGCAGGTACGTGGACGTCTACATTTTTGGAGTCAGAGCATCCTAAAGAAAATAAGTATTTTCTCTAAGTATCATTAGAGAAGAAAACCAAGAGGAGATGGTCTCATCTGCACTTTTTCTTTCAGTATCTTTTGTTTCTTTTTTTTCTCTTCAGTGCAGCTCTCAGTGTGAGAAACAGTCCTTTCTGAAAAGTAAAATCAACAGCTTTGAAAACCTAGAAGTTGATGTGAACTGCAAACACTTCAAAATTTCATATAACTGTATAAGAGTGTGCCCACTCATAAATCACTACGCTGGATCACGGACTTGGAAAGAATTTGAAAAATCGTTCTATTATTTAAATTGCTAATAGGGTACCGAACAGTATAAGAACCAGGATGACACTAATTAATAAGCCTTTCCATTTTCACAATGAATTGTTGAAAAATACCCTTATAAAAACATTTATTATTACTTCTGATTTCTTGTTAGCTGCATTTCATTTTGCGCCCTGGTCTTTCTCACAGTATTCTTAAGTGTCTGTGGTACAATTCTGTCTTGACCTTAGTAACCTGGTACAGCTTCTACTTCCTGTGGACTTCATTCTCCTACTTGGGGTTGTTATCTTGCTACTCTTTCAACCTTTACTTCACAATGAGGTAAGTATGCACTTGGATATGCTATTTTTTTAAAAAAAAATGCTGCTATTATATTGTTATTTTTCATTCCTGTCATAGAAACTGTATACAATAACATATCTTAGATCGCTTTCACCAAGGTTACCCTGTCTGGACAACCTCAATGATTTCCTCTTCTTTGTTTACACAGAAAAGTGCTCTCTAGCCATTTCCTTCACTTAAAATGTCAAAACTTTATCAATGCATTTAAAAACTTGTTGGATAATGTCTCCTTCTGTATTCCTTTCCAGGCAGATGCTGGCGACCTGGACCTCAGAGAAAGCCTACGTGCTGGTACACAAACACACTGAAAACGTCCTCTCTCCGGAAGTGAATTTAAGCACAGAAGAAAACGGGATGTAAATAGGGTAAGTCATTTCAAGACCTCAAGACAGAAGAAATTGTTTTACTTGGCTGGATGTTTCCTCCATTTCTTTGTCACAAGTGTACAAGATTTGCTTTCTAATGTTCTTGCTTTCAGAGAAACCAGACTGAAACACAGCAGTTGGATTTTTTTCTTTCCCCAGCCCCAGGTGATTTGCCCGTAGCACTCCTCAGACCTGCCAGCACTGTCTGCTTAGGCTCTCGGTACAGCAACTGAAGCAGAAGGGAGATTTGCCATTCAGCATCTATCTTCACAGTTTTTGCTCCTTTTCTCTCACCCTCACTGTGGTGTAGCCTACACTATACCCATTATCACTGCCCTGCCAGAGCTTTCCAGAATGCAAAGGTGAGAACTAGTATACCGTAGGAAATATCTTCCATTTGCACTCTCAGTTCTTCATAAAACGTAACCAGGCAATTTGGCAAAAACTTTCCTTTCATTCAGTTCCAACTGCATCCCTGAGCCTAGTGACCAGGCATTCTGGTTATAAAAATTATTCTAACTCTCAAGTCTGCATTAATTACTAATATTCACATATTCTACAATGTAAAATATTCATCAAAGTACTGGAAGTGTTTAAGTATTTATGACTCATTTTTCCCAGGGTCCTGTATGAGCACCTGGAGAAATGACTGAAAAAGCGAGCTTCATAAAATTGATTGGATGCATGAGGACAGGTCCAACATTGTTGTTCATTAGCTTCATTAATGTCAAGCACCTTTACTACCCTATTAGCTTGCTTGGTAACTCAGGCTTGCAAAAAATCATGAGAAACCCTGGATTTCTCTAAAGCAGGAGGGCAATGAAACATTCAATACAATCTTATAATCCAAGACAAAACCCAACCTGGTTGTAAAGCCGGGCAGGTGGGAAGAACAGCGGTGGAAAGAAGCTTTCCTGCACATGTTCTGCCATGCAATGCTGAAACAGACAGCGGTTTTTAAAGCAGTGTGGGCTGCACAGCCCAGGGGCTGAATCCAGCCCTTGAGACACTTGAACTCGCCCTCCTGATCTAAGCCAGACCTGTCTTAGAAAAAGCCAAGAACAGCATATATTATCCTTCCAGGCAAAACTGCTGCTGCCTTCTGCTTGGCTCCCCATGTGTCAGAGCAAGCTGATGTGCAAGGCACTCTGCCCTCTCAGGGAGCATGCCTGAGCCAGCCCGTACTCCACGCTGCTGCCCAAGCTGGGCCCCCAGCTTTGTTCTCTGCTTCACCACAGGTGAGAACGCAGAGCCTCAGCCTCGCACCACACCTCACACTCGTGCACATCTCAGGCTGTGCCAAGGACCTGCACACGCAGCATTGCTGAGCCAGAGAGATCAGCACACTCAGCTCCCAGAAATGAGTTAGAAGACCCTTCCCTGCTCTACTTGTTTACAGGAAAAGTGCAAGGGCATTAAAAGTCCCTGGAATTTTTGTCACTGATGCCTTCAATGCTACGTTTTCCACTACTTCCTTTCAGTTTACTGTGCCTTATTGAGGCCTCACAATATCAAATACCAGATGACAGTGTCGCTAACATCCTCAGCTGGGCAAGAGGCAACTGACCTAAACCTGCATGTGCCACACAAGTTAGACCACAAAAACAACAGGTATTTAACATCAGTAACTATTTTTGAATAAAGCTGCTCAGTCTAGGAAAAAAAGGCAATGACTGATCTGTTACTCAGAATGACTTCTCAGAGTCGCAAGCAATCATAATTTATTGCAAACCCCTCATACCGTCCTTACGCAGCTGCTTACACCAAGTGGTTTTTTATTAGATGTCTGGACATAATAACACAGCAGTATTGTTGAATCTTAAATATATATGACCTCTATCCCCATTATGCCTTTGACATACATCCACTAGGCCTTTAACTCCCAACACTTTTAAGTGTTCAAGGCCAGGATGGATAGTGCTTTAAGCAACATTATCTAGTGGAAGATGTTCCTGCCCATGGCGGGTGGGGTGGACTAGATGATCTTTAAAATTCCCTTCTGACCCTTTGATTCTACCTGAGCAGGACAGAAGATTTTGAATCCTTCAAAGGCATGTTCCTGCTGTGTAGAACTGCAGTATTATCATTCCCAGAGCACAGATTTCTCTTTTGGGGTCATAGGTGTGTGCATAATTGCTTCATTTATCTGTATGGATTTCAGTTTAACCCAACACTTTCTACTTTTTTCATGTTAATTCAAATCAGGAGTATCACATGATCTGGTGGACAAACATACTTATGTGCTGATTACACTAATCCTAACAAATTAGAAGATAAAAAACACATACTAAATAAGGTACAAAACCAAGAAAGGACACAGAATGGCAATAAAAATAATACTGTGATGTCCACAGTAATTTGTAAAATTCCCTCTGCATAAAATATCAGAAGTCTCAAGTTCCACCATGTTTTCTGCAATACCAAAAGATAACAAAATGCTAGAGTTCCCATTCCAATATGCTAAAGGTACATAAAATGCACTTAGCTACCGAAGATAGATTACATAGAATAAATGAGAAATTAAATGCTGCACTGCCAAAATCTAATAATTTTGCAATCAGTCTGGAGCAAATGTATGACTGAAACAAATGATTCGTACTATATTAAGAAACAAAACAAATTAAAACATCAATGAATACCCAACTTTGTGCTCAGAGATTTTAATAACAGCAAAAAGGAATTGTTTCATTTGAAATAATCTATTGTAATCTTAAATAATTTCCTTTTGGGCTCCCTTATTAAACCATTTCATTTGCATGTCTGCTTTAACTTCATTACAAGCTGATTTACTGCACTGCATATCAGCCAGCATCCCTGAACTGATCCCTACTTGCAACATTATTTTGTGCAATTTCACACTTGCTTTGTATGCTTGTCTATCAAATCATAGCAAACTTCCAGCAACTTTTTTAAACTCCTGCTTTTCACCGAGTTTCTGGGAAAAAAAAAAAAAAGCCCTCTCTTTGTAGGAATTCACACCCACTGGGAAACAAATACACAAAAAATACCCAAAGTAAGTAAAGGCTTGGTGTGTTGATAACTGTTCATTTATTACTACACGGCCTTCATGACTATGGCTTTTAGAGTTAAACATTTACTGCAAGAGAAACAAAAGGAGACTTCTAATCACACAACTAAATTTACTGGTATATACAAAAATATGTTATTTAAAATCAAATTGCTGCAGTCTCCATTTGAAGAATTTGTGCTCACTTTCCTTCTTCTGAGCATTTATGCTGTTCTCTAATCTAGCTACTGAGTATCAAGGGATTTTTCTTCTGAACATTCAAAAATAAAATTTCTCCTCAGACTCATTTTAGCTCATTTCTCCTTTAATGACAATTCTTGTTACTTCACTTTTCACACACCCACACATTTTTTTGAAAGACTTCCAAATCTTGTAGAGTACTGATTCTGCTGAACAAAATATCCATTGCTGCTTGACAGGCTGTGTAATCATTACAAACTCCACAAAAGCACTCCCATCTCTCACACAGGTTAATTTTTCAATCTAGTAGGGTAAGATTTTTTTCTTGCTTTTCTGATTATTTTTTTTCTGGGCAAAGTAATAACCATTCTCCAGAGAGCTTCTCTTTCACTTGATGACTGTGATTACACTGTTTGAACTTTCAGTGTAGTTACTAAATTACCACTCCCTCAGCAGATCTAGTGGTAGCAGAGAGAGAATCACAGAATCATTTAGGTTGGAAAAGACCTCCAAGATCATCAAGTTCAACCACAAACCTAACACGGCTAAGTCCCACTAGGCCCCATCCCTAAGAGCCATGGCAGCTTGCAGGACCAAAACCTGAACCAGCTCCACTCCTTTGCCAAGCCAGCACCTGCTGACCATCCATCTGTTGAACTTCACAGTTTTTAATTTTCCCTCCCGCTTATTTCTTTAATGCCTGGGAGATTTTGCTGTACATTTGCTGAGATCAGTTCATTAAAATACTAATTTCAAGTGGCAATTATCTGCTGGTGAGCACTGCTGGTGGAACCAGCGGTAGCACTGATAAACTCTCAGCTGCAGGAGAGTTCATAGATGCTCAGGTTCCTGGAAGTGGAAGAAGAGGTTGAAGATTCATTAAGTGACTGACTGACAGATAGGAAATACAACAGAATTTTACATCTCATACCTGTTTATTTCTAGGGGTTTTTTTTCTCCTAGATGGCACATACAAAAGCTTTTTTTTTGAAATCCAAAACAAAAAAAAGTCATTGGCTCTGAAAAGCTCTTCGATTCTCTTAGCAATTATATGAGCAGGTAAGAATTTTGCCTTTGTAAAGTGTAATTATGTTTTAGATAACCAAAATGTCAACTAAGGGTGTGAAATGTCTCAAATATTGCAGAGTAAATACCAGCTAGACAGAAAAACACCTGAAAGGGTAATGAGCGAGTGGAAGAGCAGCCCTTGTGGAAAGCTTAAGATTAGCACAGCAGAACAGCTAATGCTTAAGTAAGAAGAGTAAACAAATGGCATTTAGCGAGGTTTTGGGCTCCTGAAAGAATCAGTTACTCTATCTGGAAGGAAAGGAAGAGGATGCAGAAGGCATTGAGTAAATGCATCGAATGTGGTCATGGCCCAGGCAACTTCGAATCCCTTTCCATGTCATGAGGAAAACATGGTCTGGCTGAGGAAAAGAACATTCAGTCTTTCAGTACTGTTTGTTTCAAAGCCCTGTGCTCCAGATTACTGGCAAGGATGTCACGGGCTGGGTCTAAGACAGGTGCCTAGATGCTACTGGCAGAACATTTATGATTTATCACTGGTCTCAGGCTCTCCAGCATCAATACATTATTCCTCATCTTCTACCCTGTATTCTATGTATACATTGCAGAGTGCGACTCTAACATATAAGCAGCTGCTGTATTTTGCATGAGAATTACATTTTAGATGCTGAGAGTCACAGTATTGTCATTTGAACTCAAGTAACAGAAATTTCTAAGCTCTCTGGTGACTTCTGAGATTTTGCTCTTCTGCCCTGGATCTTGGTAAATGCTCAGAAATTTTTCTTCTTTTATAGAAACTAGCAGGAGTTTTGCTCTATCTAGGCAACTTTTAAAAATATATTGAATTAAAGTGGAATAGGATAAAGTGCCTAAATATGTGAAATACCATTGTATTTCTAGAATGTGTTCCACATATATGTGCCAGCAATAGTCAGAGTTTTCAGATATAGGTTTTTATACTCAGGTTCTTAAAATCTTTGCATTCCTAAACAATAGCTAAGCTAAAGAATAGGAAAAGCAGTTGAAATAGCAGTTATTACCTGTACTGCATTCAACTATGCTTATTAAAAAGCTACCATTCTCATGGCTGTGCATATTCACACCAGCAAAAATTATCTAGTGAAACACTTCTCTGGGAAAACACTGCTACAGCATATGGTAATATCAGGCACTTTATAATAAACAAAAGCAGGAAAAACGTAACAGGCAAATGTAAAAAATGTAAAAAAAAAGTAAACCTTTTTCCCTCTGAAACAGGTATCGTGTAAATTACATCCCTAGTCAATCAGATAAATTGCAGAATTTAGTCTTCAAATCCAAGTAAGGTCCCTCTCTCTAAACTTGGTGCATGTATAGTTGCTTTCAGATTCAACTATTATAAGTTTGCTGCTAGCACTCTGGCCATTCTGCATTATTCTTTCAGTTCAGGTACATCTTGCAATGTATGAACCGAAGGATGGTGATATTGTAGTTAAAGCAACAGAAAGCAAATGAGAAGACAGGTTCTGTCAGAGAGTTTCTCTCCTTTTTTCCCAAAATAGAGATAATATTTTTTTCCATTATGTAAGCAAGTATCAGGACTTGGTAACAGCTGGCAAACTACTTTGAGACCTCTGGACATCAATTTAAGTGAAAGTTCTTCTCTCTCTCCCAAAAAGATAATCTATGCATTTGGTCAGTGACCTCTACACTACTGTGTTCAGACAAGTCATTTAATTTTAAGGTGATTTGCTGATTTCACATATTTCAGTGAAAGCTGGTTTTATCTGATGGCTATATATTTACTACTTTCAAAATGTATCCATTGTCTCAGAAATACATCCTGCATTTACAGAAAACAGCTAAAAGAAACAAAAGGTCCAGTCTAATTTGGGTCCATTTTGCACAGAGCACACAAGCAATATGAAGTTCATCCTCCTGGCTTCCACAAGCCCTCTGACAATCCAGACTCCCAAAAAGAGGAAAGAAGGTAGCAACAGAGAAGAAGAATGCCAAGCTTATTTTTAAAAAGTCAAGCCAAAGTCAGCAAAATAAAATCCTTTTCAATAATCTGTTATGTAATATAAAGTCACATTGTGCTTCACCTGAATATTTACACTGTAGGATCACAGAATGGATGGAGCTGAAAGACACTTTAAAGATCATCCCCCTTGCTGTGGGCAGGGACACCTTCTACTAGATTAGGTTGCTCAGAGCCACATCCAACCCGCCTTGAACGCTTCCAGGGACGGCGCATCACAACCTCTCTGGGCAGCCTGTTTCAGTATCTCACCACCCTCACAGTAATGAATTTGTTCCTAATATCTAATCTAATCCTATCCTCTTTCAGTTTGAAGGCATTCCCCCTTGTCCTGTCCCTACACGCTCTTGTAAAAAGTCTCTCTCCATCTTTCTTATAGGCTCCCTTTGGGCCCTGGAAAGCCACAATTAGGTCACCCCAAAAACTTCTCTTTTCCAGGCTGAACAATCCCAATTCTCAAGTCTTTCCTCATAGGAGAGGTGCTCCATTCCTCTAACCATCTTGTGGGCTATGAAGAGAAACTCGTGATGTTTGGCAAAAAATTATACAACGTGAAATGCGAGTTAACAGAAAATGCTACTGAAAAAGAGAGGTTTATTCGCCTTAATTTTATATGGTACTTCTCCCTGAAATGCTCTCATATCTGAAGGAAAAGCCTAGTCCTCCTAACTTTGTTTGCTTACTGAACAGTAACAAACTAACAGTGAGCAGTCACCTGTTCTTTCAGGCTCTTTCTGTGAGTAGATATATGGGATTTGTACCTGGGATCGCACACACTTGTGAAACCTGCTGTGGTATGGGGTCTCTGCCCCTAGACAAGACCGTCCTACTCGACCTATGGTGTTGCCTTCCTTCCATCTTTACCACAGCCTGCCTGCAGCTGCTTTCCATGTAATCATCCAAAGTAGATAGCTAGATAGATATATTCAGCATTGTATCCTCTCAGAGTTTTACATGAACAAATATGGGTTGAACAACACAATGCACTGAATCACGTGCTATATGTCATAAAATCTGTCTCACCTGAGGAAAAGCAGAACAAATATAAGTGTTTTGCATAAATCCCAAAGAAATATATTCCCTGACTGATGACTCAAACACAATTAGCGGCTGCTTGCAGAAGGTAAACGAGTACCTGCTAAAAGCCATAAAAATCACTTTTGATGGTATGACATGCAGTGAGACCTACTTCTGCTGCAAGAGAGACATAAAGACAAATAACTACATAATTTCCGATCTACGTAATTTCTATTTTAAAAAGTGTGTAACACTTTTTCTTCTCAATTTAAGGTGGGGGGAGCCAATCAAACTGGAGTAATCAGCCTGCTTCTATGCTAGTAACATCAGTATTGGGAAATGCTTAGCAAGCACAGCTCACTAAAACTGTATTTAACAGCCATTTTAATGGCAGCTGCTACAAGATTATAACTTGATATGAATACAGATCTCAAATATTACCTTTTCAGTGAGCACTTTCAGTTCTCAAGACAACAAAGAAGGAGCAAATGACAAAAAGAGCCAAGGTGGAAGAAGACTAAAGCATGAGAGAAAAAGGGCAAAGCAACCTACATCGGACGCTCAGTGTGCGGTTTCCTACAGCATCATGTTCTTATTTAATACCAGCAATGTTAGTCTACTGCAATTGCCTGCTCAGCCCATTACGTGTTTCTAATCCATAGTCAGGATCCAGAAGCGTAGTTGCTGAAGTTTATCATTTTGAGCAGTGGGCCAAGCTTTGCGTTATGCAGACATACCTGCTGCATTAGAGTAAAACGATGCTAATGAACCTGGGATGTAATGCATTAGTGGACTGGGTTTTTTTCCTGCTCCCATCTCTCTTTCAGACACCTTGTAGCCACTACTATCAATAATACCACACTGTATAACAGAAAAGCAATATAAGCAAACTGATGTATTGGAGTTACTATCAAGCAATTGGATTCTACCTTTTCACTTCCGTTTTTTAAGAGAATTTCTGGGTTTTTTCCCACCAGGACATACAGCAATTTTTAACTAACTCATTCTCCTTCATCTTCTCTGCCCCCAGCACCACACAGAAAGTAGCTACTGAGTGTAGAGACTGGGTAGCTTTCCAAGAGCTTGGGAGCTGAAAGGACCCAAGCAGCAGATGGGAAGAACAGTAGCAGCCAGTTAAAAAAAGGAGTCCCGTTTTATTCTTTCCCCTGGGGCCTCTGCCAGTCATGCTGTGCACACTCTCCTGCATGTGCATGCTGGGCAACACTCTTGGGGCAGATCTTCATATGTAGTAAAATGTGTGTCAGCTTCAAAGGGACCGTAACATTTTACACAAAGCTCTACCACCTATTTGTTTTCTAAATATGTGTAACAGTCTAGGAAGAACGTCTGATTCTAAAGATCTATACAATGCACCTATAAAAATGGGTCTGTGGAGGAAAAAAGGGGTTACAAATGGACTACTGCTATCAACTACCACTTGAAGGTCACTTGTCACAACTAACCTCCTATTAAACGTGGTTGCAGGAATAACAAAGAAAAAAAAAAAGGTAGAGATGGCACTGTATTATTACCTGTTGCCCATAGCATTCTGGTACTGTTTTTCAATTGACTGCTTAGTGGACTGCCTTATCTTTTTGTTTCTCTGTTAGAGTGTAAATTCCCTTTTGTGGAAATTTAATAAGGCATCTAAACTCTGCCATGCAATTCCTGTGATGGGTAAATCTCGGATTTCCATGTTTCATGAATACCGAACAAACTCACAGTATGTGTAACTTCATGCAGCAGTGTGTGATGCTGAGGATGTTTAGAAACTGGATTTATTGTGGATTTATTTTAAAATAATCTCTAATGCTGAAGAGAGGTTATTGTCACAGCAGGCAATTGTGGAGCATTGAGAGAATTTTGCTGGTTAAGGAGGAATGAGTGAGTAGTGTGAATAGGAAGCCTTAAAATTCAATATGTTTTGAAATTCAAAAGCTTTAGTGAAACCATAAAGAAGAGACAATGCTATTGCAGGGGAATTACAGTTTAAAGAATATGAAAACCAGCAAGACCCAAGTGTATTTCATATTGGGATTTCCATTCCTGCCTAAAATGCTTGAAAGGTTTGTATTCCCTGAGTGCTGGTTGAATTGCTGCATTGATGAGTGCTGAGGAACCCAAGACTAAAAAAAAAAAATAAGTTTTTTTTGCTTTGTTTTGAGAGGTAAGAGGCAAGAGAGATGTGAAAGACCAAATATCTATCTTAATACAAACTGGTTAAAAATACCTAAACATCCCTGAAAAATAGGAAGTCACATCATAGATTAATATGAAACTTGCTATTTCCAGGCCACCTCTATTTTAGCAGCAAGGTAGTCAGGACAGACTGACAGAAGAGAGAGGTGCAGATTGACAGATGAACAAGGACCTTGGGGCCTGAGTCATGAATTCATTGACTTGCTACACTGTGGAGCATCAGGCCCTGGCTAACTCATGCTGAACTAGCGAGCAGCAAACCCCACCCAGCAAGAGATATCATCAATACAGAAGATACATGGCTTTGACCCTTGGTCACACCTGCAGTTCAGTGTTCCACGGGCAGTTTTTTCACACTTCTTACCCTAGGGTGGTTGCAGACTATTACGCTTGTGTTTCTTGTACCTTAGGAGAGTTTGGGTTAATAAAGGAAAACAAGCTCACGAGTACTGAGCACATCCCAGCTGATTTAATAATTTCTTCACTATCAATTCAAATGGGATGTCTTCCCTTCAGCACAGCAGATTTTGCAGTCATACAAGTGCTTTGTATGACTGATGCAATGGAAATACCAAAAGAATAAGTTAAATTTTGACACTTCACTAAAAACCATTTCACTAATGATGACGGTGATTTGGCACATCTGGAAGAAAGGAGAAAAGCACTGACATACAAGCAGATTCTCTTGCTAGGGAAGTTCTTCCCAAGATCTGTACATGACTCATAACCTGCCAGCATGCTGCGAAAAGCAAATCATAGAATGGGACTCTTAGCCCAAGGGGCACACACATAATTTTCCCTTCCCATTAGAGAAGGCAAACTAGAAACAAAAACCCCCCAAAACCTCTCTCCTGTGCAGTTCAAGCTGCACAGTTTTGGAAACAATGGAGTCCTCTGTGACCTAGGTGTGTCCGTGATGTGAGTGAACAGAAGAGGTAATAAAATATTCCAGAGAAGGATGAGAGAACAGATGAACACAGGCTACCAAACTCAGTGTCTAACAACAAATGATTCAATGTAAGAGACAAGTGAGGTTTTTGTACTTCAGCAGTCCTCCATCATAGAAACTCAGGATGGTTACTTATTGACTCAATTAACATCTTAATAGATGAATGACAACCTTGTTTCTATGACAAGCCATTGATGTTTCCAGGGAGAGGAACTTTTAGTACTTAATACTACTTTTACATTGTAGTATACCAAGGAAATTGCCAAAGTTAACACAAAAGACTCATCTTAGATGGAAAAGAAATGTTACCTGAAGAGATTATGTAAGTAAATATGATGGTGTTCTTCATCATAACCCATGTCTTCATACTGAAATAGCAACTATGACTCTTCAGCCTGATTCAGTGAAATACACAATTTTGAAGCTTTAGGGACAGCTTTTATTTACATTTTTATATTTCACTTCATTTTGCTCTACATGTTCAGCTGTTTAACTAGTCAGGACATCCAGGTTTTCCTTCTTCACCAGTTTAACTTTTTGATTGCCATATATAATAAAACACTGTCAATGTTCAAGACGCAAATGTACAGTTTAGAAAAAATATGCAACATCCAAATTGCTTTTGATAATGTAAGAAAAAAGAAGTAGAAACCCATGCAAACTAGAGCTCTGCAGAACTCCAAAGTATTGGCACAAAAAGGGCTTGGGGAGAGGCTCTTGCGCCTCCAAACAGCTTAAGAAGCTTAAACAAATAATTTGTCCTCTGAGTTCTCAGTGCAGGATTGTGTATCCCAAAACTCACACCCAAGCTACGCACTCACTGAGTTAAAATAGAGGCAAATAACTAGGAGAAACCTATTAAGATGGACAGAAAGAAATTTTAGGGAATGAGCTATCTCTTGTCTCATGTTTAATGCCTTGAAGGTCTCTTATCTAATCAATATACCAGAATATCCTTTTACCAGCCCAGTAGATTTTAAGGCAACGTCCTATATAGCCAGAACAGAAAAAGTGGCCAGAGAAATTCTTCGTGTAAACCTTTTGTTTCACAAAGCATCTAACAAGGGTGCCAGTCTCTGAAAGACATTGTGTTTTTCATTGTAGTTTTCTGCCAAATTCAGTGTCTTGTTGAATACCCGAGTCACAGACAAGTCTCTGCAGGGTGTATATGAACAGGCTTTTACTGTGTTACAAGGCAAAAATATATCAATAAGCCTAATTCTCTTCTATATTCAGTAGTAAATGTGTCACTGTTATCAACTGTTGCAATATTTTAAGCACAGAAGTCAATACGCAACAGGCATTTTCAAAAAAGAAAAAAAGGAAAAAAGGAAAGAAGAAATCGAAAAAGAGGAAAATGGAAAAAAACGGAAAAAAGAAAACAAGAAAAAAAATTCCCAAACCAGTGAAAGATTTACCAGAAAAATACAAATAGCCACCAAAACCAGAGAAAACGAAACAGAGAGAGACAAAAAGGAGAACCATTAAGAGAGAGAAAGCAATTTATAAAGCAAGAAAAAATAACATTCAAATCAAGCTATGTTGCTTTTCAACATAATAGCCAGAATATTATGCCTTCCCTTCAGGCAGTCTTAAGAGAAGGTAACCCTCAATCCTCAAATTTGGAAAGTTAGATAGTTCATGTTCTTCATATGAAAAGAGAGCTTTGCACACACACGGGATATTTACGACACCACTTGTGGCATCCGTGGCTGAAGGTAAACAGTTCCTATGTCACAGCAGTACTTCGAGAATGTAGTAATTCCTTAAACATCAGGGGAGCAGCACAGCCATCTCCAGCCCTTTACACTTAGCAGACCAAGCTGAAGACAAGCTTTTTTGTTTCTTTTGTGGGGTTCAAAAAGAAAAAAGACATTGAGAGTATCTGGAGACCCTTGGGAAAGAGCAGAAATGAGAAAATCCTGTGGGAGCTCCAGGGAGCAGTAGAGGAGCCATCCTGATCTACTGACTGAATTTGATGCAGAAGAACAAGACCGTGCACACAAAATAAAAGGTAGCAGCAGACCTTCCTTGACTAGCAAAAAGAGCAGAGGTATAAACACAGGGAGGCAACTTCCTACGAATATAGAGAAGTATACAAGCCATGCCCCAACACCCACTGAAGAAAACAAGTTTTGCACAGAGAACTGATGCCATTTTTGTCTCCTGTCAACCACAAACATCACCACTTTAACTTCCTCTTCCAAAACTAAGAATTAGCACTGGAAAGTTGCTTCAGTGGTGAAGAAAAGCATGCTATCTTCTACTCAGACTCACAACATGGACACCATATTCCTGCATTTTTATTACTGCAGTTATAGAAAAAAAAATGGTTCTGGCAAATACAGAGAGAAAATAGCTTTTTTTCTTATCATATTTTAAGATGATTTTTAAAAAAATCTGAAGCTGAAATGTGTGGTATTAAAAACCCCCACAACCTAATAACAGAAGAAGAATCAAATTCTGCTCCTTCTCTGAAAACTAGAGTTCTTAGCTGTTTATACAAGGTGCCATATGGTCTCAATTATATCCTATGCCAGACAGCCACATTTTTGCTTTGGTGTCCCCCAGTGTTTAGGCTGTTTGGTTCAACCTCTTAGATCCCTACAAAACCTTCAGTTTCTTTCTCTGGTGCTCTTGCTTGGTAGACACTGGTTACTACACCTTTCCCAGGACTGCAGTGTGAGAGCTGTAGGAGCAGGGCTGGCTCCTGAGACCCTATAATTCCTTAGGCATTAATTTGTCATGAGCTCCAACCTTGTGCATAAGGACACAATTTGCAGTTCATACAATCTCTAAATTTTTCAAGGCGTCTAGACTCTTTACCTAATGAAGTAACATTAAAAAAATATATAAATATCTGTGAAACAACAGATGCTCGCATGCCCTACTGCACTTCAAATTCCTTGCCATATTTCAGCATTCCTTGGGGCTAGGTCAGAGGTTCAACACACAGCTTTTCTTGAGAAAAGGGCACCAGTTTCCCCTTTTTTAAGGCAATCTGTTCCCTTTTCTTCTCCTCTCCTAACCTTGCTACTTCACGCACTTTTGTTTCATAACCCCCTCCTCTTCACCTGGGGACTCTTCCATCAGCCTCCTTAGGTCAGCCAAGTCCCACCAGCTGATATGTTGCTAAGTTACTACTCCTCGGTGTTTCAGACTCCAAAAATGATCTGTCTGGGGCAACAGCCAACTTTTTGTAAAATATCACTCTAAATACATGTTCACTGTAGTTCAAATGACCTGTTATTTTTGCTCTCTGGCATTGCAGATACTCTCCCTCTTCTCCCTGGTAGATTTTATAACAACACAGGAACAAAAGACTGCTGAGAAAGAAACCAAGCTCCATGTTCACAGGCTTGTTATAGACTCTGTTCCCAGCACTGAAGAGGAGTCCCATGCTGCACAAGAACTGAACCCAAAGCCCACCCTCTCCCTCCCATTTTAATAGCACGAGACAAACCTGGAGAACATGCTCAGAGCAGGCGCTTTTGTTTTACGTGGAGCTAATTGTGCCAGCTGTATTTTGCTGTAGCAAATAGATGGGCTCGTATGTACGGACTTGTTCTGCTGTTTCCATCAGAACTCAAATCCGTTACAACTTGACCTTCGCACACAGCATCTTTCAAATTTCCCAGATCTCACATCTTTTTTCCTCAACATCTGCAGTTACAGCCTGATTCTTGTTTCCCAGTTATAAACTGTAAGCCCCACTAATTCCCTCATCTCCCCTGAATTATTCTAGAGACCCTGAGCATCCACGAGTGGAGAATCGAGAAATTAAGAGCAAGTGAGACAACTTTTTTTCCTCTTCTTTGTTTCCTGCAGGCAAAATCTGTCTACAACAGTATATTTGATGAGCATTAGACTCATGTCTCAGCCTGTGTTCTTTAAGAGGTTGTTAGTGTTTCCAGACTGCAACAAAACATTTTTCAAACTCCTCCCTACGTCCAGCTGTGAATTTTGCAACTGCAATACGAAATGCTGCACTGCTTTTGCTTTGGATTCCTCCCTTTTTTTCTTGCTTGGGATGGCAAGAACACTGGCTGCCAGTTTACCTTGCAGATACACCATCCAACATGCATTCCTCACAAAGCCGGTACCTTCTTTTTTCCAACTAAGCACATGGAATAACTTATAAAGCAAAGACAGAAGGCTGCTTGTTCAAGATCTGTGGCAAAAATCTTGCTTCTGCCCTGTCTTCCAAATAAGTTAATAGGGGTTTTTCAACTGTCTTCAGCAGGAATTTGATGTCACTCCTACAGCATCAGGAGATGAATTTAGTAGACAATTTAGGAAAAAATATTATCAGGCCCTTAAAAAAATGACAACTTAAAAGGAATAGAAAATTAATTTAGTAGTAAGGTGAGCCATGATATAAGTGCAAGGTTCAAAAAAGAGTATCTTCACTTTAGAAACTATTTCCAACAGCCTCATTTTCAACAGATAGTATTATATTCTTGTATTTTACAATGCAAGTGTTTGCAAGATAAAAGACTACTGACAGTGAATAAAGGCATGAAAATTCTGGTCTCAACAGTGTTAAAAATAATCTAGCTGGATAGAGATACACAAAAGCACCTTAAAATAGCTAAAAATGATGGAAGGACACAGAATGAACTTCCATGTGAAATTGTCTCAAGATTGTCCTTCCAGAGGCCATTTTTGCCCGGAAAGCAGTTTTTGTCATCTGTCTAGACCACTTCCAGTGACCACAGAGAGCACCGACCAGCAAGCACAATTGCTCCCTTCCCACATGTACATCCACATTTCCCACCAAGAGGACTTCCAGACACCCTGCCCGGGAATCCAGGCTGAGACACACCCTGCAGGGTATCTGCCCTGTAATGTAAATACAGCCTTTATGTATTTTTCAGATGCTGTCTCACAAGAGACTCTTACTCTGGAAGCCATGTATTTGTCAATAATGTTTCCACTGTCGTAGAAGGGAACGAGATCTGCAGGTTGATTGGAAAACCATTTATTACCCAGAAGTGAAGGGCCATGGGACACTGTGTGCATCCAAGCACACCACCACTGCCATCAGCAGGAACTGTGTGCCAGGTGAGAATTTAGGTCAAGTCCTGAATTTTTTCCCTTTTACTGGTGTTAGGATTCTTCAAGATTCCCAACAAGGCGACGACATTAAAAAGGATAGTAGGGCGCAGCAAAGTGTGTGTGATTTATGAGCTTGTACTGAGTGCAAAGTTTGCTCTCCTTCTGAAAACAAATTCATTTTTGTATTTTATTGTGACATTAAACACACTGCATTATGTCTCTGTTTTACCTGTGCTTCCACCTCTCAAAATCCTACCTCGGTTAGCACTGAGAAACAATAATGAAATTTCAAAAAAAATAAAAAAAAAAATAATAAAAAAAAGCCATCAAGATTTTCACTGAGAAGAGATAAAAGTTCCACAAGAGATCTTACTATTGCTATCAATTCTTATGCTGAAAGCTGGAAATTAACACAGTAAGGAGTGATACTATATAAACCTAAAATAGAAAGCTCTCTCTAAGCAACAATTATAGCTTAAACATGTTGAATGTTTGTGACTGTGCACACAACCCTTAACTGTATTATATTCTGTGGGGCAGATCCTCAGATAGCGATTTGGAGTCCTGAAATCAATTTATGTCATCTGAGGAGCTGCCTTATGAGAGTCTGACACTTTTATTAAACTGAGAATACCAATGCTCTTATTTACTTCTGTACCTCTTGACTAGAGGTCCAATTATTATTCAGGGGATTTATTGGACTATATTCACAGCTACTGGTATTGTTCAGAGTGTTATTTTAATTGTTTTTAAACTGGGATACGTAATGTAACTTCTACAAGTGGTTGCATAACCCACTGTCCCAACACATCATTATTTTCTTGACTGGTTACATTAATTCCCTAATGCACACACACACAGAGACTGCTAATTCTGACGCAGTGGAATAACATTCACATTGCCAGTAAGATTTTTTGTTCCCTGTGAAAAATGCACTTTTATCCTGAATTACTCTATATTAGGGGAAAACAGGGAGAAACAAACACAATGACTCCATGAAAGATTGGTGTGTGTATCTTCTTGGGGGCAACTAGTCTCAGAGCTGCAGTCAAACACATGCCTTGTGTTTAGTTTCACAGGTTTTGATCAGTTGAAGTCGCTTCAAAGCTGTTCACATTCTATTCTGATCTCAGATTTTCTTTGCATTCAGCCTACACATTGAGCTATACCACACACTCAGAGCCTCTTTTTACCAAAATATCAATTCAGTGTACTAGGAGAAAAAGTGGCACTCTAGTTAAAGCAAGAAAGTAGCTAGTCTCACTTCTTCTCAGTATTCAAAGAAACTGCAAATATTATCTGATGTAAAGCAGTCTCTACTAAGCTCTTACTTTGTTTACAATCAAGGCCACTTAAAACTTCAAAATCAATGTGAGGTAGCCACAGACGTGCATGGGAGTGTCACTCCTGCACAGAAACATCTAAACCAGCCCACTGAAGGCTTATGCAGCACAGTCCAAAACACACAGCCAACATGCTCTCCCTGTCCAGCTGGTGACTGGACATGGGATATTAAAACAGCATTCTCAAAGCCTGCAAATAGAGCATGAGGTTTGCTTCAATTCCCCAAAATGAAACTGCCTCATTTCCCTAAAAACACTACAGAGTAATGAAACCTGCCCCCAAACCTGAAGAGTAGTAAAATCCAGGTAGATAGACATGAAACACTGAATCCTACAGGGAACAATTTGGGGACTGCTAAAGGAAGAAGAGGGAATTAAAAGCCACTCTCCCATTTTGAGGTTAAGAGAGATGGAATTGTAGCTCCCAGGGTGACTTTCTGCAGAATACTCTGGCTACCTCTGTGCAAGGGAAGCTGCAGTTTCCACTTTTCTCATGGATTGAAGCAATTTCTGTTCAACACCCACAGTCCAATTCAGCTTTGCTAAAGCAAACAGTTGAAGAAAAGTGTAAAGCTTAAGAGGTGCATGTATGTGTGAAGCACATATACACCCTCACGTCCTACTTTGCAGCAACAAAGTGTAGACCTGTCCCGCACTACTTCACCACCAGCCCTTTAAAGCAAAACACTCTGGGCTCTGAACAAAGCCCCTTTGTTAAATAACAATCCAACAGGTACAGGACCCTCATTTCATGCTTTCTCCATTAAAATGCAAATATCTGCCTGGTCACAATGACACTCAAAATGGAACCTATGCAAGTAATGCCGCACCACAGAGCTTGTGTTGTCTACTGATAATGACTACTTTTGCAACCCTTTTAATCGCTTCCATTGTTTATAATTTTGTGGACACATTTTCTTCAGGAGGGAATAATTTTTAACATAGTCTTAACAAGAAAGACATATACTACAAGATGTGAGCTCAATTAAGTTTTCTGATCTGAAACAATAAATTCCATGATAAATTAACAGAAACAATAAAACAAGTAGCAAAATATGGTTAATAGGATTCTAGCCAATAGGCTTTTCAAATCTGGGGATCTGACAGTTCCATAAAAATAGCAGACAAGATGAAATAATGGCAAAGTTAAAATCACAACAATGGTAATATATAATAAACCATGTATTTCAAAAGATTTTGTTGCAAGTGAAACTTTGCACCAAAATTTATTGATCAAAAAAAGACTCTCTACAAAGTTATCTTTCACTTCTTCTTCTTCTACATATGAAAATCAGAAAAGCCCCAGGTCTTAAACTACACAGCAAACTGGCCCAGCTAGAGAATTTACACAGTCACCTGAATAAAGCAGGAGGAAACTTTAACCACAGGAGACCTGTGGCTAAAGACACAGTACTTTATGAAAATTCACTGCTAGCATTCATTTCTGGATGACTGTCAAAGAATATTGCTGTAAATACTGAACTGCTATCTCACAAGAAGAGGCATAATTCTGCTCTGCTCTTTGCAATTTAAATGCTGTTAAGCGTCTTTGCTTCTTTTTAGTTTGAGGATCAAATAATCACCTTTATGAAGGTAAAGCCATACAGGAAAAATCTGCTCTTAGAGCGTCAGAAAAAAAGAATATTAGTGAGTCTGAACCCACTTTCCTTTTCCATCCAACAAGTCAGTCAAGGGCCAACATCAGAAAGCGTTTGAAATAAGCTCCAGTTGCATGTCGTTTATGTGACAGCCTGATATGGCCCCCATGCACTGCCCTGTTAGACCCCTACGTACTACTCACCTTTACACAATTGCTGCTCACCAACTCATCTGGCATCCCAGGGCAAAAAAACCTGTTTTAGAACAGTTAATTCTACTAGAAAACCAAAATTAACAGACTGGTTCAAGCCAGTTCCAACAGTGGACACAAACACCTCTGATACTCTATCAACTATTTTTAACTGAAGAGATTTCCTGTTTTCCTCTACTTATTAACCCACCATGACTTTCTCTTCCAAGTACTACTAACCCAACCTCCCACTGACCTAAGGGACACACTTTTAAACTCTGAGCAATCACAACACCCTGTGGGCATAATTTTCAGAAGTAAAATACCTGCTGTGTGAAAAACAATGTTTTTAACTCAGCTCTTGCTGGTTTCACCCAGTGCTCCCTAGCTCCTGCACCAGAGAGATGCTGATGGAGGGATGCCTACCTGCCCACTCCCTGCCCCTCAACATGCCTCTATCCCCCACCTACAGATGCATTGCTGAAAAACACTACTTATGTAAAGCAAGGTCTTCCAAAAGCATGCATTCCGACAAAACTGCATCAGTATTCCCCCAAGACTGATAAAGAAATCCTAATTTTACCTATACTCGCTGTTTTTACTGTGATTAAAAATTAATTAAAAGATCTGGCCCAGTGCTCATGTAATAGTATCTCCTTTTCCAAAATAAACTATAAACTCTTTAGCTGACACAAATATCCTGCCCTGAGAGATGTAACTTTCTTAAGTAAATTGCACCAAGCAATAAAAAGATCCGTAACAATACTACTATATGCTAAAACCTCTTCTCGACAGAATCATCAAGTTCTTGACAGAAATGTATTTTATTGATGTGAACTTAAAAAAAAAGTCATAAAAATCCTTCTGGCTGTTTCTGAATTTCTGAACATAAAAATGCAAACAACATTCTTCAGTTCTATCCACATTAAAAATTCCTGCTCAAAAGATGTAATAAATTATTTTCCCAGACCTGGATTATAAAGCAACTTTTTCTAAGTAATAAACTCATGGAATAACTTTTGTCAGTATGACAGTCTTTTGTCACTAAAACTCACCTAACTAAAAACTTTCTCATCATACACAGCAGCAAATCTATCATGTTATGCCACACGCTCCTTAGAAAACTCTACTTTTTATTTCAATAGGGTGATGTAGGGTAATATAAACCAAACACAGAATTATTTTGGTTGCTTTGCCCTTTTAGCTCATACTTCGAATCTATATCTTAGTATTTCCATGGTAGTAGCGAATAGGGCAAATCATAATTAAAGTGTTTCTCTACAAATATTGTGTTAGTCTGCACTTGCTTTTATCGTCAGGAAAAACTTGTGGCTTGAACTTGCCTATGTTGCTCCAGCCTAACCCTCAGCTGCTTCACAGAGCAGCAATTTCACTGCAGACCAAAGAGTTGTAATGAAATCTACACCAGTACTTAACAATTCACATCGCCGAGCTGTCATGCAGGATCAGTTTCTCCTTTTTCACCTTCGAATGTCCAGAAAATGCAGCAAACTCTCTAGGCCCGATTTTCCCCACAAATTTGACTGAAATAAACCAGGAACATCACCACCACAACTGCCATCATTGTGTGTAAGGGTCAATGGGCTTCTCTTCTAAATTCCATTCTGAAAAGTAAGGAGTTCCTCTTAAGCTAAAACATCTAGTTAATTCTGATTTCACTTTTATTGGCAGCTTCTCAGTTAAAAAGAATACAAAGTTTACAGCTCGGCTATAGGGATGAAATCAGGGAAAGTTTTTAAAAACCACTCTCACTCAAAGAACTTAAATATTCAAGTCCCATCAAAAACACTTATAATTTTTAGAGCCATAGATGCTTTTGCAAACCCACTGCACGCAGCTAGACAGGAACCTATGAATTTTGCATGCTTTGCTTTCAATTTCAGCGGTGAACTGCAATGAATCTGGGACAGAGACCCTTTGCTGAATCAGGACTCCTCATTTTGCAGGAACAAACACTTTTGGAGCTGCCATTAAGTAAGGTACCATAAATTCATTTAAAGGGACACAATTTCTTTGTTCCAGATAACATGGAAAGCTATGAAACATTAACATGCCCAACTGCTTCCTGCATCAAATCCAGGTTTTGAGAGCAAGACATCAAAACACGCCTGCCTGTCAAAAGGTTGCAAATGAGCACAGCGGAAGCTGGCAATTCTGTTTTCATTTTCTCATAGCACTGTCCAGACTTCGCGATATCAGCCCCAGCAAATACCTGCCACAGTGAGACCTGCTGTGACCCTGAGACAATGCCAGTGAGCTCCATTATTAAAAAGTTCCATGAGCAATGCAGCTGTGTTTTGGTGCTAGTATGTCCCCAGCTCATTTTTCTGCTGAAGTACACAAAACAATATTAAGTATCATCCCACTAGAATAGAGCGCTGCATTAGTTTAATATTTTGTTGTGAAATCGCACCCAGTGAGAATACATTTACTACAGTTTGGCCCTGGAGGGCAGAACAATCAGCAAATGGATTTTACAGCTAGGAGCTCTGTGAATCCAGAAAATCAGAAGCCTGGGTCTTTGTCATGCTTCAATGAAGTGAAGCACTGGGATATACAATGAGTTCAGAAATCGTTATAAGAGAGGCAAGAACAAGTATTGTGAGGAGTAAAATGAGTAAATGGGCTTTCAGAGCCAGTCCACATTCAAAACAGACATGTTGCTATTAGTTTTAATCTCTGACAACTACTTTTGTCCTTGCAACTAAAAAAATGAATGGCTTTCCATTAATTAGGCTGGAGTGTTTTTTCAGAATAAGGGTGTAACAAAACAGAAAATCTCTTAATTGCATGGCATGAAAGTGGTGATGATTCTGAATGTTAATTCCAAATTATTACACATTATGGTCTCTTAATCTTTCCCATTGCATTATTTCCCAAGATCGCAAATCTGTAATGTAACTGTGTAAGAATTGAGAGTAGACTATTCAAAGCTTTCCAGTTGTTTCACAATTTTCTGATAGGCTTAACACTCTAAGGATAGAAATACCATTTCAGGCTGACAACATAAGCAGTCACCGTGATCACAACACCTGACAGATCTGGCCATCTGAACTAATCTTTGGCCTGGAAATGTCAATATTTGACTCTTCTCTAGTTTTGCTTTTAGTCACATGGGTCACACTGGAGATCACTTCAGAAGCATTACAATTGCAAAGTTGTTCTGACATCAACTTAGCCTTTAATCATGGTAATTTAAGACTTAGATTTTGAAGCTGCACCTACTTTGAGCCACTTTGCTGAAAGCATAGGATCCAGTGAAACAAACTTTTGTGAAAATAACTGGGCTAAATAAGTATTGCTGTAAATATGGACAGGAACTGAGTGGAAAATAGGTGTGAGATAAGCAGTCTTGAGCTGATCTAATGTTCAGACGGCAAGGAAGCAGAAGAGGAAATGAGCTGCACCTGGGTGTTTTTGGGCCCTTATTGTGTGTGTGTGTTTTCTGTGTTTGTGAATTCTGTGTTTTCATCACCCATTTACAGGGAACACTGCTCACTTCAGAGCTTGAGTTTGATCCCCACCTAAGATACTTATTTCACACACACATACTAAATCCAAAATCAGTTCTAGTCACACCATCCTTCTATTGCATTTGGTTTTGACCAACTCAGACCAAATAAGCAGCTCAAAATACTATTTTGAATCATCACTGAAGAGGCTCAACATTTGAACCTAAATTTTGCTCCACTGAAAACTTTCAAGATTCATACTGCTGCAGTTATCCCGGGCAGACACTGTATAGACCTATTTCACATTTTATGAAATACCTAAAGATCAAAGGACTCCATTTGAAATAAACTTGGATAAGGAGCCCCACACAAATAAACAAACAAATGTCTTATTATTTCTAAGGAAATAACAGTAGCAATGAACATAAACTAGTATGTACTTTTCCCCATAGGTCACAAAAGAGAAAAAAAAAAAGATACCTTAGGGGAAGGTCATATTTCAGAATACCTCCTTTTAATGTATTTTATATTCTATTTTCCATGTTACATTGTACAGTAAATACAATTGATTTTAGCTTTCCTTTACGAGATTATATTGACCAGGGGGTGAGTGAAGCAGTAAGAATTGCCCTTTTTTTGTATGTGTGCATCTTGGTCCCAGGTAAGGCATGTGACCTGTTTAGTGTACATGACTGACTACCTGATTCATACTAAATGGAAATGGATTTAGTTGTGGTCTCTGCTCCTAAAGGTAATCACACCAATACTAAGTCTTCAACATAACCTCCCCCAGAACTGGCCCCAAATAACAGGAAACAGAGACAGCTGGAATGAGGAGCGAACTTTCTGCTATCTGGTGAAGTCAAACTCCAAGCAAAGCTTTTTCCTCGTTCACGTGGAACAACCTGTGTGTTGAGTAACAGGGCACGAGCTCACATGGGCATTCCTCCCTGGAGCACAATCCCAAAAGTCTCTGCTCCACACTTGTCATTTCTTCTTACAAAGTCTGCAGAAAGCAAACATCTTTACAAGGTAATGGTAGTTAAATTCCTTTCCACCAAAGGCTAAGCCTTTCACCATAGTCAGCTGGAAATGGACTGCTAAATCTAAGACCAGGTTTGCTTTTATATCTGTGGTGAAACTTGCACAGAAAAGATTATGCTCACATATTTTTTCAGGATTATCAAAACATCTGTGTAAACTACGGCAAACTATCAGAAAAAAGCCTTTGTACTGACGTCCTGAAGACACTTCAGAAATACACATAATACAACAATAAAAGTGGCTACCATCCATTACATATTTCCAGCTGAATACAATAAGATTCTAGAAATATATATTCACTGGTAGTACATTATAATAACATGGCTAAACCCAGTTTCTTACACTATGTTCTTGCTGTGCTACCTTTACAAATACCTGAGCTATTGTATAGCTCAGCCGTTCAAATTTCTTTTTCTAAACTGATGTCTTAAATGTGGTGGCATTAAGCAATAACAATGTGAGATGTAAGTCTTCTCCACATGTAAAAGTGCTAATAGTGGTAGGTCGTTTTCCCTGTTTCTTCAGCTCTGCATTTTAAAAAAGGAGAAAACACTTCTCGCACCACCAAGGCAAACAAGGCATGCCACATTAGCTTTCCTCTGTCACAACTGGTTAGGTGTGCTGCAGCACTCCTCCAACCAGCCAGGCACAAAGAGGCTTGTCAAAACAGCGACGACTTCTTCAGACCTGGCTTTTAGGATTTACTTTGATGTGGAAAACTATCATTCTGCATTCCCCGAACAACTTAATTCACAACACTGACACTTCATGTGTATTAAAAAGGTAGATGCAATCATAATTTTTGGCAAGGTCAGCATTGTTTCTCTAATGTATACCTTCTCTGCACAAGATCTAAAGATGATTTTTATTTTTTAACCTGTTTTTCTGGTGTCAATCCAAAATGGACTTGCTTTTCTTCAAAGTATTGTACAATAGAACTGCTTGTCGAGTAAGTGTAAACTATGTAAGATGTAATTTTTTTAAGTTTTTTTTTTTTTAATTATATAACACCAGCAAAGCATTTGCCTTTCTACACAATAATAACAAGAAACAATTCTGAGAAAATCCACTTACAAATACTTGCTATTTTTGTACAATACATATAATCTTTGGAACATGTCATTAAGACGTTTGTTTGAACCCCTCAAGACTTTATTCTTCTGTCTTTCAGATTCCAAGTGAGCCGCAAAGCTGCAATCTGCAAGCACCTGACAGAGGAAACTAGCTCCACTGAAAACTAAGCAAGTATTTGGTGCTTATGTGGAAAAAGGATGTTGAATACCTAAATCTTGGTTACACTTCTCAAATAAGTCTCACTTAAAACGTTTTGGCAGCCTAGGGGCTTGTATTCAATTCAATTAAACGAACACCAGAAAAGATACTACTAGTTCACACTGAGCGGAGCAAATGCAGGATTGTGTTAATAACACACACAGGGGTTTCACAACAGGTTGTTTTGCACACAGCCTTTGACAAAATTCTACAGACTTTAAGCTTAGAAGATCCATCACTCCTCAATAACATGCAAAGGTAAAAACCTAAATAAAGCAGTTCATCTATCAATGGATGAATACCTCAAATTTATCATTACTTGTCCTATCAGAGAGGTGTAGGACAGTCAGAGTGCTTGTCAAATATGTTCACCTGCCACATCAACACTCAGCAAACAGAGCTTTCAAAAGACTACAAAGACAAATAAAAGTCACAACACAACATTAAAAATATAAAACTAGAAGGAAGTATTCTCCTTGCATTCACGAATCAGTCATTGCTACCTAAAGTACACAGGCCAAAAGAATTATCTACAAACATTCGGAAATCCAGCCAAATGGATGTGTGGTCTCTAAAACATTCTTGAATCAGTCCTTGACACAGATTATGGGAAAAGACCCTGTGTGTTCCGTGAATGGTGAAATAAGCAAGTTATGGTTAATCTGTTATGACTAATTATGACTAGAAGCTCTCCATTTTGTATTTTCGAACAAAGCTCACAGAAGAAATATAAAAAAGAACAAACCAGCAGACAAATGACAAATGGTGAATTCATATTATGCATATTCATACTTCTTTCTATCTTTTTACAACACATACCTTGTTCTGACCTAGTATATGAATAATTAACATCCGAGACAAAGAAACAGAATGCAGAGGAGTGAAGGTCCAAGCTCAAAAGCCAAATCTATACTCTTCTGCAAACTAAGCTCTATTATTATGAATGTATTCTTCTATAAACCAGTGATCAAAACTTGCTATTCTTTTAACTTTTTCTTCTTTTCATATGTTACCTTTGAGAAAACAGTAAAGTGCCAGTATCTGGGATCTGCTGGGATTACTAGAGTTGTTTACAGTCAGCTTCATATTTTTACTGTTAGCAGTTTGCCAGTTCAGCTGATGTAAACAACACAGACTAAAGACAGAATCAGAAACTGAAAAAATGAAATTAACGTAACTAAACCCTAACCTGTACTTAGAACTGTGGCATATTGAGAGTTCAGTGGTCAGTGAACAAGAAATACAGGTACAATCATTTTCTGGCAGCCAGCTTATCGTTCTGTGTTTGTGCATAAAAATCAAGGCCTACAAGCCTTCCAAATACATAGAAGAGAAAATTAAAGTCGAGCCTGATATTTAAATCCCAATGGTATCTAAGTGAAATCTATCACCCTGAAATCTGACTCATGCCCTTCTGATTTGAAGAACATTACTTTCAATATGTTAAAGCACACCAGTATAACTGATATAAAGTTTGCCAGATGCAATAAAATTCTGTAATCATAATATCATTTTGTGAAGCAGAAAGTAGTTTTGGGTTATTCTGAAAGAGAAAAGATAACTCTAGCAAGATGCATTCACTCCCTTAGCCAAAACCAACAGTTTTTAAACATTTTAAAATTTTTGTTCTCTTACCCAATTTATCAATTGATGCTTTAAATTCTCCTAAGTCTACTACTTTTCAACAGACTGCAGTTCAATGTTCTTTTTCTTAATGTACTAGGTGGAGGTAATGTGAGTCTCTTTATTCAATTGCTTTATAACACCAAGTAAACTCTGAACAGCAAGTACATCAGTGTCTTAATCTAATCACCTCCATCCAGATATGAAGGGGAACAGACAAGCACACAAGTGCCTTTCAGGTGCAGAACTTCACTTGACACCTGTGGAGTTCTTCAGGGAAGAACCCTTGTAATGAGGTTTTTACCAAGTCATTATTGGAATAATTCATGGGGACCATCTGCCCAAACAACTCTGTAGCTGAGTCATCTAATTATGATCTTGGAGAAGTAGCACACACCTCTGAGCATGGTATTCAGTCCACATTTTGACACCATTGCTTTTTTTCTTTTACATCATTGTATTATTAGAAATAATGCTGTGCTTGGCTACATCACACTATCACTCTTCTGGCACGTGTTTAAAGCACTGCATGTATCAAAACTCCTTCCCAGTTGCTTGCCCACACCAATGAACTGCATTAAACTTTTTGCTCTCTGTTTTTGTTTAGTAAACATAAACCCATTAGAGGCTAAGTTCCTTGTATTTGTATTGATCCCTACTTCTTTAATAACCCCCCCAATCATTTATAAGCAGAAGTGAGTGTGCAAGTGTGGATCATCTCTAAGTAAACAAAGGCCCCAAGGCTTCAGAGTACAGAAACTTCAGAAAAATACA
Source organism: Cnemophilus loriae (assembly GCA_013397755.1). Taxonomy (NCBI): domain Eukaryota; kingdom Metazoa; phylum Chordata; class Aves; order Passeriformes; family Corvidae; genus Cnemophilus; species Cnemophilus loriae. The sequence continues at coordinate 486,957 of VZTF01008266.1, read as the reverse complement.
GAGATTTACTGTCAAGAAAATCAAAACAGGAGAAAAGTCCTTTTCTGCTATATGTCAGGCTGAACAGCATGAATCTCGATGAAATTAGCAGAAAATAAACCATACTGTAAACACATATTACTGCAAATCTCTCATCATGGACAAGAACTCTAGAGCCCTCCATGTTGTCACAGACTAGAAACATTTTTCTGCTCTTGAATCTGAGTCCATACAGGGTGATTTCTTCAGTTCAGTGCTGCCTCCTGTCTTTCCCTACAATTCTGCTATATGACTGCATTTTTCCTTTCCGTCAAGTTACTAGGCAAGTAATGTTCTGAAAAGCTCCTCTATATATACAATCTTATATTAATAAAAATTATGTATAACATCCCAATATAGCATTGCTTTTAATCTCTTGAAGTATTTTCATGGTTACCTGATGAAAGAGTTGTAGACTTTATTCTTTTTACATTTAAAAAACATCCAGTGCATGTCTCATAAAGACAGTAAATAGTCAGTTGAGGCTGTTTTATTTGTTTGTTTAGCTGGGAGAGAGAAACTGTGCAGATTTTTCTCCCTGCTCTGCCTGTAAACTGCAGATCAGAAGTCCATCACCCAAAAGAACATGCGTTGGCCCTTCCACTGAGATGTCCAACAAAGACATCAAGTAAATGAACTGGTGACAGTATTCTGCAAAAGTCATACAGAGAACAAAAGCTAAATTAAATTCTAGCTGCCACCTTTCTGCTGATCTCTGCTGACCTGAATGACTAATCTAGACAGATGGCACAACCATTTAACTTCATACAACAAACACAAATTTCTACATAAATCTACTTAACATGAAGTAAATCACTGAGGAATTTACTCTTTGTACAATAGCACTCCTTTTCCTTCTAGTTTAATTAGGCAAAGAAATTAAATACCGTGCAACGCAGACAATTACTCTCCTACAGTAGTGTAAAAGGATGGCTTGAACACAGAACAGCTTAATCCCTTGGGTAATGGACAGCCAATCTCAATTAAAAATCAGGAGTTGGTTAGCATCTCAAAAAGCAGGAATAGCTCCCACATTTGCTGGACTACATCCTCCTGATGATGTACATGTTATTCTAGTATCATTTGTCCACCCCCATCTCTGCTGCTGTCAACACGGATGATGAGTGCCCAGCACTGTGCTGTACTGCTTAGCTAGAACAGAGATTTGAGCTGCTGCTGTCCGTCATCTGTTCCCTCTCCACCTACAAACTCAAAAGTGAAGGAAAGAAACTCCCTGCCAGCATCCATTTTCAGACTTCAGAGGAATGAAATCTGAAAATATCCGAAGCAGCTAAGGTGCTTCTTTCTGCCCCACCTTTTGTCTTCTGTATCTTCTAAATTCAGAAGATTTTTTTCTGCCACAGCTGGAAGTTACTCAGTCCTCTATGGGATCAGGAGGTGAGAAAGGGAATAAATACACTGTTTCATTAAACCTTGTGTGACAGGTGCACTTGAAGCCTTAACCAAGCCAGCAACAGTCTGGTAAAGGCCTGAGCTGTAGCCAGGCCAAGAACTCCTCTAGTTTCAATCTGTTCTCTGAAAACACATAAAGGAGCAGAGTGACACTGTGAGCATCAATACACAGGAGCTTGGAACACTGACCATGCATGTAACACAGGAACAGAGGGTGACTTTTCCAAGACGATCAAGGAGCACAGGAGGTTGTAGGTTACAAGGAGCCTCATCCACACCTTTCCAATTGCATGTAATCCGACTGCAAGGCAATGAGTTTATCCCAAATGAGCCCTTCTTGAGCTCTCCCTACTAGGCAGCCATGGCTGCACAGTGATGATCTCCGCTTGAACTGGGACATCTCTTGAGTTTGGTCCTTGAGACAGAGACCTTTTATCTATAGCAGATTAGTGGTAAGTGACCAATATCACACATAACCTTGTAGTATAGTAACTTTCATTTGTGCCTTGGTAGTTTTTAATCATTGTTCAAATGATTGTGCTGTACAGTAAAGGTGAACCTTGTCGTTGAGGTGAATTTCCACAACATCATATTAAAACCACTTTTGCTGATACCTCTGACCATGATGCTTTCAGCAATTTAAATCACCCATATGTAACACCTCAATCCTCTCCTTCTACCTGCAGGCCTTATGGGAAGCACTGTTCTAGCAGTGATATTTCTGTAAGACACAACTGAAATTGGAGGAAGTACACTGCCTTAATCCTGGGGGCCATACCAGTTCCAGAGCTGAAAGGTCAGCACAGCAGCATTAGTGCAAGATGAATAAACAATGCAGGGTACTTATATAATGAACTCTATCTCTTCTGACCTTCAAATATGAATTCAGGCTGTACAGTCCTACAAAAAACCCCTCTCCACAACATAACCATTAAGTTACTGCCTTAAGTGAATGTTGTCTGTGATTCATATCCACCGGGTGAGGGGGTGAGGTAACTCCTCCTTTTCTTTTGGGGTACATTGCAATTGTTTCCCAGAAAATCACATCATCTGTAACCTGGAAGATTGCCTGCACACTTCTCAATGCGTCATCTAGACTGAGTAGCCCACAAGCCCATGGCCAGAGGACATATATGTAAACCTCTGCCTTAGTGTTTCCACAGAGGTTCAGGAAACCATGCTGTAGCCTAATGGATGAGTGGCTTTGAACCTACATGGTATCTGATCCCAAACACTGGAGAATATCTAACTTCTCATCCCTATACTCCTGAGTCTAACGTCACCAAAACAAGCTTTTTCCAGGAAACAGATTCTCTAGTCTTATGTTTTGGTATCCTTGTAGGGAGAGGAAGTAAAGTGGAGTACAACTTGTCTCTCTCCAGCTCTGTGCATGGCTGCTTACAGTGCTGTAGCCAATACAGAGTAAACATGACACAAGCTGACCCACTCAGCCACGTATCCAGAATATTTGTGATAAAATCTTAGATATATGCATATGAAGAGGATCTGGTTTAATGAGATGAGACACAAATAAAGAGGATAAGATTCTAGATGCACCCCAATATTCTGTTATAGATGCATTAGAATTATGAAAGTTTTCTTTTCATACTGCAACTTCCGCAGAGCTTAGAGGAAGCTATTTCATTAGTCAGATAACTTCTGACTCAGGTCAGGAACTTCTGCATGTCCAAATGAGAAATATCTTCAGTTAATGTTGAAAGATTCTGTGAAATCCTTTTACGTCTAAAAATTGGAGAAATGTGATAACTGCTCTTCTTTACTAAAACAATAAAAAGAAGAATGAAGAAAATGGCAGTCTTTTAGCCTGTCTAATGGAATGAAAAGAACTGTATTAACGGCATTAGTTCCACAATTAGGATCAAATTAATCAATGCTTGAGTGGCAAAAAGCAGACAATTCTTTTCAAACAGTGATAGCAATCAAATAAAAATGAAAAGCATTACAGAGGGCTTAAACAAAGTTCTGTGAAATCAACACTAAGGCTAAAAAATAAAATGACAACACTTTTTGGTCAGAAAAGTTTTATTATTAATTTTCCCGTTTTCCTATTATTTGAAAAAAATAGGGGTAGAGGAAGACAAACCCTTGTTGATAAAAACAACAGATGAAAGATGTCTTCTGCCACCTATCAAATCAAATTAAAGCTATGCTCTAAAATGTATTTCAGCCATGAATACTGAGCTGCTGTCATACACATCTCTTGAGCAAGCATGCTTGAGACATTCTGACAAAACCACTTCCCACACACATACACCATCTGAACATATTTGGACCAGTTCAGACTGTGCTGCTAGAACTAAGATCACCACTATTGTAAAATCTGGAAACACCTGCTTAGAAAACATCAAGTCCTGTGAAATCAGATTCTTCCTCAGCAGTATTTTGACAGTCAGCATCAAATATTTTTAGCTGAAGCTATCTTCAAAATCACAGCTAATACAGCATTTTAAGAATGTATAAGCACACAGAATCTTAAATAATGAGCCAGGTCCTAATCAGTAAGAGTATTTAAAAAATGCCACATAACTTTAAAATGAGAACATCCTCATGTTCTCTGAGAGCTCCCCTGTTCCTCAAAAGTTCACCGTCATCTTTGCATTGGCTTTACTTGCATTGCATTGTTTTGCTCACAGAGCTTAAGACAAATAAATAAATAGGAAAAAAGCCCCAGTGAACAAATATGCAACACCTGAGAGTGAAGTTTCTCAACTAGCAATTATTAAAGTATCCAAAGGCTATTTCATTAAATATTGTTATAGAGCAGAGAGGGATAAGAGGGCTTTATAAAGAAGACACTCCTTACCAGCCTGTTTGCCTTGGTTGTAATCTCTTAAATGGGTGTAAATGAGAGTTACTACTAAAATCCGCCATGAAGGTGCCGTAACAAATAATGTTGGTGACTCCATAATGGGGTATTTCACTCTCTGAAAGCCTTACTGTGCTTGCATCAAATTCTAGCTATTTCTGGTGTTTAAGCATTTTCTGCAACATTCACAGAAAAGAAAAATTAAAGAAGGAGAAAACACAGAACACTTTGTAAAGAATCACAGTCAATTTTTTTCTTCCTAAATACCGTTTTTTTGTTTTCAGAAATATATCTGTAGCAGGTTTGTATGTCTAACATTTCAGCTCCCTTAAAAAGTACCTTCTGAAGAGGAAATTCTCTACTAATACATCAGCCTTTCTGGAAAAGCAAAAACTAATTCTTTGTAACTGAGAAATGGGTAAAATTTGCTAAAGGTAGGCAGATCTCCTGCATACAATAGGCTAAAGACAGACTAACTCCAAGAGTAAGGGAAATGAAATTAACAGAAATATCCAAGGGATTAATTTGATGAATAATAAAGCATAAGGATAATACATCATCACCATCACTAATGTTAGAGGATATTACCAATGATTGGGCATAATATGGTGCTATATTAGTTAAAATTATTGTGGGTTCAGAACTAAAACCCAGTAATTCTTACCATTAAGCTAAAACCCAATAATTTGAATTTAAATTCACATCTGTCAAGCTTCTTTTTCTTTCAGCCTCCTCAATTCTGAACCATTAAGTGATGTAGCTATTTCCCAAAGAAATTGAATCAGTGACAACTAGTATGCATTCTTCTTATCACAAGATTCTGCAGAATCTCCTGTGTGATTTAGTTCCATTTCTAGTGCCAAGAGTCTTAATAGTCTCACGAGAAGAGTATGACTCATCTCTGTTCATAAAATGAGTAACCCAGAACAGAGTGGGGAATCCCAACCCCCAAATATGGATTAGCAAACATCAGATTAGCAAATTCAGATAGGCACTGGTCTCTAGACTGGATTAAAAATACACATAACTAGCATGCAAAAATGGAGCCAGAAGGAGCCTTCTGCACAAGCCCCAGCAATTCTGACACTAACAAATTCCATGATATTACTCCAAAATCCTCAGTAAATATACACATCCTCATGTGTATCAGTCTAAGTTTCCAAACTGCTGCAGTATAAAAACCACAAATTCAGTTATGCAATTTATCAGCATCAAAAGAGGGTGGTAAAAATTCTTCTGGCCTACCTGCAGGCACCCTTAAATTTCTGTCAGTGTTTGAATGCTGGCCTTTTCCCATGATCCCAGACAAGAAGGATGTTCCGAGCTTACTCTACAACATAAGGGAACCTGGTCTGGACAGCTGTGCTCAGATCTATAGCAAACCATTCCTCCCCTCACACTGAAGCAGGAAAAGGACAGGGAGACTTTTGTCTCCATTGCTCCATTGGTAGGAGACTTGGGAGATTCATAATATTAGAAATTAAAACCGTAATGCTCCTTGAAGTCAAAACCCCTTCCATATCCTGCAGTTTCACTAGAGAGAGAGGGGCTCCTGCATCAGTTACAAATCTTGAGCTCCTACTACATGAATCCCTGCCAAACTTAATTTGTCTGTTTAGTACGAAATGTAGAAATGATACAGTAACAGTTACTGAAACAGCTGTGACTGAATCATCAGCTACAGTAAACACCATTTAGAAAGCCCCAATCAAAACATCTTGGTAATACTGCAAGATCTGGGAACTGCAAACACAGGAATAGACTTACACAATCTGCTGCTCTCTGGATCCTTCAAAATCATCCAGAGAAGGAAGAGAGGTGGGGCAAGGCAGAAAGAGTGGCAGGGAAAGCAATTCCTTTCCTTTGCTTTACTTTTCCCCTCATAGGCAACTAGTTTGTAGAATGGAGATTGGAGAGTGATAACCTCTCCTCAAGCTCCTCATATGCAGTCTGACCTCTCAAAACCCCCTGCCTTCTCACTGCATACTTGACAACACACCAGCCGCTTCCTCCAGTTTTGTGAAGAACAGCCTACAGTTTCTTAGGAAAACAAGAGGTGAGGTAACATGTGGAAATCAATTTTGGACATGACTCAGAAGCCAAAAAAAGCACAAACCTTTCTCTACTGACTACATTTTATCGGTCACAGCAGCACGAAAACCAAGGAGAAGCCCTGTCATGCTGTTTCCACCAGATGCAAAATATAGCTGCCAGGACTAATTTTGTTCAGAAGTGCTTTCTTCCGATATTTTGTATATAGATTGCCACTGTTTTTCATCACCTAGATCTAGCTATTCTTTGCTTTTAGATAAAGACATAGCAAATTACAGAATATATAACAAAGCATCTAATTGTAAGCAAATAGATAACATAGCTCAGTTGTCACTGAAGTTACCCTGTTCCTGTAATAAAGTTGCAAATTTTATGACTGTATAGTTAACATAATTAATCTAAAAAATGTTTTCAAACTATCACTGTAATACATAGCGGAATTCATAGAATGAGAATTCTATAGGTCCTAAACCACTTACATGTCCACAGACTTTGCGGCAGAGAAAAGCACAAAGAGAAATTGCACTGGGCGAAACACACCAAAACAAACACAAAAGTCTATCTAGACTTCTTAAGTTTCAAAATAAATTTTACTTCTGTACAAACAATTTTTACTTTGTCAGTCTTTCACACTTAGAAGTTTGAAACTCTTCATTTCTCTGAGCCCACCTGCACAGGTATCTTTTTGAATATACTTGATCTGCAAACAGAGGCTTATGTAAGTAATTTTACTACAGCTATATTTATCTCTAGCTGTCCATCTCCAATCTACTACTAAACTTACAGCAGGACTAAGATTTGGAAGCATCTAAAAATACTGATTGTCAAATAATGTCTTTCTGTCTGCCAGCTTTTAATACTTCAGATTTACCTATAGTGCTTAAAATGAATTTTCTATGTTGTCATGTAAATGCTCAAGTTTTTTTAAAGGACATGTACAGGGTACACACAGACACAGAAACACCTCACACTGCCAGCTACAAAATGCCAGAGATAATTTCTTGAGGATATTATGTTTAGCTAGCTAAGTGAGGATATGAAGATACAGAAGTTTAATCACAAGACCCGTATGTGGAACAGCTGCTGTTTACCTAGAGAATAATGTATTTCACTCAGAAGATCAGTATGATCAAAAAAGTGCAAGTGTGTCTACAATGAGGAACAAGAATTTCTGGTAAGAAGGCTACTCTTCCCATGAACTCACAAGGAAGAAAGACTTGAATTTTAATTGTGAATTTAGCAGTCACGTCTCCTTTGCTATGAAGCTGGTTAATCTTTCCAGTCATTTTCTTGAAGAACACATTGATTCACTTGGAGAATGCATTCAGTTGCAAAATTTTGACAACACCCACACTAGCATACAAAACCAGAACAAAATGCTCTTATCTGTCTCTGTCCACCACTATTAACCTCAGAATCCCTCCCTTTTTTTTTTTCCCTCCCCTTTTCTAGGCTAGCTGCATTGTTCTCCCAGAGCATTATCTACTTTTCTCTCCATAACCAGCCAGACACAGCATGTGTCATACAAACAGATTCCTTCTCTTCAGAAATAATGCTCTATCCTGCATTACCCTCCAATTAGGTAACTGCCTAGGCCAAGTGCCCTGTGTTCAAAAAACTAGCAGGTCTCTGTGATCTGAACATCAAATCCCTGGCTGCCTTGATATTCCTTGAAGTGTGGCAAACAGACAGAAACACAGTTGTTCTTGGAGCAGATCACTGTGGCTTCCTATAACTGAAAACGTCAGGTGAAGCTATGCTCCAACCTCTGCTCCAGCTATTTCTTCTTTCCCTCTTTTCGTGTGCTGATAAGCAGCACAAGTAGTATTGGACAGGGTAACCTGTCATTTCAAAAGGGTAGATTTGCTGCCTTTTTTCCAGACCTAGAAGCTGTTTCAGGGGTACTTTCCAAGGGTATTATCATTTAGATGTACTGTGAACCCCACTGAGGGCATTAAGTAGAGTTACAAAGGGGAAGAGAGAGAGAAGTCAGGACCCGTATCTCAAACTAAGAGACTCTTTTGATGTAAAGGTGTAAAACATTTTTCTATGTCGAATAAGAACATGTAAGGCTGAACAACAGCTCTGTCGTGTTCCAATTCCACCAGTCAGCACTACTAAGTCAGAGAAAATTAACAGTAGACTAAAATAGCTTTACACCTTCCTAACATATCCACATGTCATACATAATTAATACAACAGCATCTTATACAAACACCATCATTTTATTAGCATACATAATTTAGGTAGCACTAACCAAAAAACTCACATACATAAAAAAAATCTATGTGTATATATATAACAAAATTTCCAGACTTCTACTCCGTTTATTTTTCTCAAATCCTAGAAAACATCCTCCTATTACTTCTGTGTAGAAAATAAAATCTAACAGCCCCAAAGCTGTTCATCCTTTTCTTAATAAGTGTTGCACTACCCTGATCAAGAGAAGAATGAAAATAATTTTGACTGAGACAAAAAGTGAAAGAAGAAATGACAGTGAAAGCACCTGAACTACCACATGTTTATTGAAGGCTTAGAACTACGGAACAAAGTCATAGCAAAATGCAGTAGTTGCGAATAAATTGATAAAGTGAACAGATATTTAAAAAAACCCAAAACAATGGTTTACAACAAAAATAGCAACCAGGTCTAACAAAAAAATTATTCAGTTACTTTGATAGCTTTGTATTCCACTGGGGGTTTGATTCTTTATCTACCACATCTCCTGGGACAGAACCATCTACTTGCTCAGCCCAAAGAACGTAAGCTCACAGGCAAATTGTAGCACTGTTACTTTCCAAAATGATAAAGAATTGGGTAGATGCTCACAAACCCATCTCTATTCCATTAGCGGATAAAGTATCAGAAATCTTGGTGTGGGGAAGACAAGACAAGCAAAATGATCAATTACCAACCTAAATTTTACATACACAACTTCTGTGAAGCAGAACTAGTTGATAGCACAGAAATCAGTAAATATTAGATTTCTGCAATGATTCCTCCTCCTCCTCCTGTGGGTCCCAGCACAGCCTATGGATTAGCGTCACGTCTACGTTTTGCCTTCTGCTCAGCACTGTCCTATCCTTTGCAAATAATCTTAGGACTCTCACCTAATCATCCCTTTGCTTTCATTTCTTTTTTTTTTACTTACTCCAGCCCTTTTTGTATAAAAGGGTTAGGAAAAGAAATTTTTTTCTGAAGAAGGACTGAAGAACTTTCCTGAAGGAGATTTTCTCCATTCCAAAGGCCTAGTGGCATCCATTGAACCTGTGATGGTTCAGAGGTCTAGTACTCTATTTGCCGAGTCGTTTCAAAGACCAATTAAGTCAGCCAGAGCCAGAGTGCAAAGCACAGTGCAAGACTGAGCTGAAAGAGAGGCTGGTTTAAAGATGCCTGACACATTAACAATTTTTTACCAGCTTCCAGTGCATGAAGTTAAAGTAATTGTAAAAAGACAGAAGAAGAGAACTGACAAAAAATAAAGCAAATGTCTTCAAGAGTCACTCTGAGGAAAAATTTAGCTTTCTCACAAAATCGGCTTCTCAACAAACTATCATGTTACCCAGAATTTTATCTGTGAAAGGCTTCGCCCAGAACATAAAGACTTCTCCTGAACACCACCTAGGCCTCTTCCTTCTAAGACTAACCAACCTCACTCAGCAATAAGGTCTAACCATCATGTACAGAATGAAAAAGGGAAAGAAGATCCACCTTCACAAAGGAGATACAGAATTTTGTGCTTCTGCAAGCACTATTCAAAAGCTGCACATCACTATTTTTATTTTGAGTATTGTTGGTATTAGGTTTTTTTGGGTAGAATAAAGTTCTTATGAATGATGTTAAAATCAACACTATCCTAGCATTAATGGGAAAAACCTACAATGAAACTGCATGTCACCCCTAATCAGCAGAATATCAAAAAATGTGATTATAATAAGAAATAGATTAAAAAGCCAAAATAGAATATGACTTTTTATTGAGGCAGGTATGTTAGATCCTCATGGCTCTGCCATGTTTCAGAGATTAGCTGTGATGGGAGTAACAGAGAGCCAGATCCAGGCTCAGAGGCTTGCAAATATACAGAACGGCACTGCTCTGACATTCACTCCTCTCAGTAGCTACAGACACCAAAAATGTGGAATAACACGTTTTAATTTTGTGATTCAAACAATTTGCCTCTATCCTTCTTCTGTATCCAGATATAATATACGATCTTAATGGGTCAGGGGTAACAATTTTGTTGGGACTTCTGAACTTAGATTTCCAGTCATTTCTGCAGACCATTCAAGGTGACAGGAACAGAGGGTGTCTAATCTGTCTAATTTGTATATTTACCAAATAAACTTTTAACTTAAAAAAATTAGTATAGTCTGAGCATGCAATGCGTAAAAAGAGACAGGAGCTGGGATAAAAATTTAGTATACAGTTTAGCAATTAACCATTGATGTACGGGATGACAAATACTGGCAGATTTTTGTAATGTGAGATAATTCTAGTAGTTATTCATAATATCACATTTTAATGCATAGTTTCATGTATCTGAGCTCTAGGAAAGATCATCATGTACTTTTACATACAAGCTACACTGATATGTGAATATTACATCTAAAGCAACGCTCGAAGAATATAATGAAGAACGTCTTTAAAATTACAAAGTGTTTTTCTAAAAACAGAATTGCAAATGTTATGAGCCAAAGACTAGAATAACTTTGTTAAATCACACTATTGACACCAATTTAGATATAGGGATGTTTATATATATTTCCTGTCAATGCTGAGATCAAAAATTGAAGACATCAATAACCATGGAAATATTTACTCTCCAGCTCACTCAGGCGCCATTCCAAAACACATTTCTATCCTATGTACTATCATGTTATGAGCTTGGTGTAGTACCAATAGAATCAGTAACACTGATAAGACATTACAACAATTTGGGTACAAATCAGAAAAATCTGTGGATTAGTCTACAGTTACTATCTAAACAAATAAGCAGCATTCAGTCAACATTTCAATGTTAACTGAGTTATAATGAACACAATGCAGTTCCAATGCACTGTATATGCAAACTTGCTTCTTTGCCCTTTTATTTACTAAAAAAATAGTAAGAAATATAATATTTCTCGCTGCATTACATGGGTGCATTCAATATGCACAAAAGAAAAAGAAGTTTAAAATAAAACCCCTACTCTTTAATTAATAATCTAGAAAAAATTACGTGAATAGTTGTCACTACTAATGACTGCTTTCAAAATTCCGAAATTACAAGTTCTGGATTTTCCAGAAGAAGGGTTTTTTCTTGTTCTGCATATGCGTGATTAACTCAGGCTTGCACCTGGGTCTGTCTTGTTTAACTGTTATGAAGAGAAGAAAATTCTATAAAATTCACTAGTTTTTACAGTTAAAACTTCACTGATTGTGTTGTCAGTGATGACAGGTATCCCTAGGACACAGTGGCCAGAACTGACTGCAAATCTATATACCAGTACTAGATTTTGTCACCTTTAAACCTCTTTTCCTTGCAACACAAGACTTTAATTAATTCGGAAAGCACCTTGCAGTCATATAAGGTCTCCATGGAAACTTTTGTTCAATCCTTTGACCCATTTATGTAAGACAGTACAGGCTATCAACCAGCAGCATTTTTAAAAAATACATCTCATTAAAAAAGATCTTTGAAGGTTTGATAGAGTGATCTAATTAGGAGTCACACTTACTCTATTACTTCCATGGTGGCACAGATGCTGATTTCTGTTTTCCTCAGGTGCCCAAGGGGAACTTACTAGTTAGTGCCTTCCATATGGCAGCAGCCATCTCTGCCGACTTTAATTCTTGGGCTTCTTAGAAAGTTATATTTATTAACAGCAGATGACCTCAGCTGGAATTCAAAAGACCACAGGTGGCCAACTGCAGGTCCTAAGCAGTTCTCTAATACTTCAAGGACAGCTCCCAGGTCACATCCCAAGGCTATACAGGAGCAGCAAAATAATCTGAAATCTTGGGAACAAGTAAAATCAAGCCAACATGGCTCTGAAGGTTGGTATCATCAGAGAGTGCTAAGTTCCAGCTATGTGCCTCACATTCCCAGTGAGAGCTGGGAGGAGCCTTTAACAACTGCCCAAGAACAACTCCCAAACCTCCGACATGTGAAGATGAAGATCCTGGCATGTGGCTCATGGGGTTGAGGAGCTCTGCCCATGTCTGCTACATACACAGCATAAATTTCAACTACACTGACTGTGATGGTTATTTAACATGTATCATAAAGCAATCTATTAGCAGTTACATTGGCTTTTTTTCCCCACAGACTCAGACATCTGTATGTCAACTGCTGCATATTCTTTTGAGTTTGGTAGAGTGCAAGAACTCAGAAAACATTTTTAAGCTCTCATCAAACAGAGGCAACGAAAGTGATTATTACTAGACACCCTATAGTTCTGGCAATGAAATACTAAATAATTTACTGTAAAACATATGAGGGCAGGGAGAATTGAAGGCAAAATAAAGAGTGTGCCTTCTGTGCAGGGTCCTCAGACAGAATTATAAATTGAGACCTTGGAGGGCTGTGTTAAACAGAACTAACACTATGCAGGGCAGAAATGGATTTTCTTAAGTAGTTTCCATATAATAGGCTTGGTAGCTTTCAGAAATGCCTTTCCCTAATGGTCATCCTATTGATGTACAGCCCAAAGACAATTTTTCTAATTAAGCAATAAATTACAGCTGTGGCGAAGCCTGGTAAGTCACTATAAGATCTGTGCAGAGCACTGAAACTTCAGACTGCTAAGGACTCAGCAAGCCTCTAACCTAACTTTACTCATTAATTCTTGCTTCTCCACCTAGTTTTTCTTACAGCACTGAGATCAAAATGCTTCCCTCAGACCTCACAATGTCACTCAAAATGTAGGTGGTTTTGGCTCACCGATTATAGTTACCACATTAATTTTAACAGCTCCTTACATCTCCTACTCTTCCTTCATTTTCCCCATGAAGCCAAAACCCCCTCATCACTGTTTTTTTTCCTCGGTGGTGGTCTTCAGTTATTTGTATTTTTTAAAATTCTGGTTTTTCCCCTTCTGAAGGGCTGGAGAAAGACAGCGTATCAACAGTGCCTTTCTTTGTGCTCAACAGCTTGTAAGATATGACAATGTTTGATTCCTCACAGATCACTGAGAGGCAGCCAAAGGGCATATGTCAGATAATCAGGCTGGCAGCACATGCTACGTAAAGGTAAACCTGCTTCTTGACAGCTACGCATATACCTTCAAATTGCTTCAACTGACAGAGGCAAGACTTGCTGCCAGACTTTCCATTGAAATGCCCCAGCAATCCTTCCTTCTGCAGGCTAGCAGACAATTTTATAAACCTCCACTTTTTTCTTTGCATTGTAAGGCTTTCTGAGATGTGTGCATTTAAGGAAGAAGACCTCCACACCTAATAATGCAGTTATTGATGTCCTCAGTGCAGGAAGGTTGATTGAAAGGTGCAAGGAACATTTGGTAAAATGGAAAACTGTGGGGTGTTCTCTCTTTGAGAAAATTTCTTGCTTAACTTCATGCAACTGGTTTGTAACTTGGGTAGAGGACTCATGCCCTCACGATGAAAACACACTACATAGTGACTAAAAGTTCTCAACATCCACGAAAATCTCTAGCCTTTTGCAAGCTTCCTATGCTTCTAGTTTCAGCAGTTTCTTAACAAGCTGAACAGAAAAATGACACCTTATACACAACAGTATTTCATGTCTAATTTGTTCACTTTCCATGACAGAGGTTAGGCAGAAGCAGCTCATTTTCTTTGAAAAGTCATTATTCTACATACCATTACCTTATACCTTCTAACACGTCCTCAAGCTAGTGCAGAGTCTTGCTCTACTTCAACTTATTCATTTCCACACTTATTTTTGAGATGCGGAGGCCAGATTTGACATAGGCATGCCATTGATTTCTACAACAGCATAACATGGTCACTTATTTTCTCTCTCTCCTATAAAGTATTGCATTTGCATTTTTCATTAACATAAACAGCTTAGCCAAATGTTTTTCAAATGTTCAAATAAAACTCAGAGCTTAATAACCCAGGTGAATGATAAAAATGGTTCTTTTCAGCCTACACAGTACTTCTGAAAAAGGAGACAGTCTCCATCCCACCTTCCCAAATGGTCCCTTAGCCAAGTATCCTTGCTGATATTACCCTGTCAACAAACAGTCAGAAAAACCTGTGAAAATCCGTATTTTAGCTTTTACAATCCTAAATACATTTTGGAACAGAGGTATCATCACAGAATCCTTTTGCATTTTCCCTACTTTTAATTCACAAGTGCTTTGCGTGAAATTCCATTACTATTCAAGCTTCCATTAAAAATTGTAAAAGCTTTTAGAAATAGTGAATTGCAAATAGCTGACTTCTACTGTGTCACTGCTATAGTTACTGAATATCAAAAGATGAGACAAAATATCAGACAATTCTTTGGAAAAACCATTCTCCTTCATTCTAAATTACACACAAATTTCAATAGGCATTTTATACAAAAGTAAGGTTTTCAAATCTGCAGTTCTACTTATTCTTTTTGCAAGAAGGTTGCACTCAATTGCATAGTTATTGACAGGAGATGTAAACACAGTTAAGGTGCAAGGTTCTAGCCTGAGTAAAAGTCAATATAGAAACTTAAAAATGTGTGTAATGTAATGGCTGTTTTTTTAAAAATGAAAAATCTAGCTTTTCCTCCTTGAATCCAAAATTTTCTGTGCTCAGTCTGTACCTTACCTCTTCACTAAAGCATAAATTGCCTGACCTCAAAAGGCAGTATAGCAAGTTATTATTACAGGGAGCACATCCCTC
Organism: Cnemophilus loriae; assembly: GCA_013397755.1. NCBI lineage: Eukaryota > Metazoa > Chordata > Aves > Passeriformes > Corvidae > Cnemophilus > Cnemophilus loriae. The sequence goes on along the minus strand of VZTF01008266.1, from coordinate 471,806 downwards.
TGAGAACACGCAAAAAAGAAAAGAGGAAAATCTTGTCACCTAGTAAAATAAATTCCCCAAACCAAATCTTAAACATAAAACACCAGGACCTGATAATTGGAAGCCTCTCTTGAAGAATTTGATTTGTGAATATCCAGTCACTAAAGAGTATCAAAGAATACAGTCAGTCACTTATTTCAGCTAGGTAACTTCCAGTGTACCAAAGAACGCATGTAATTGACATTTCTGAGCACTAAAATATTGTGGCAAGAATTAAATCCCAGCAGGCTTCACCAAGGTCTCACTGGTGGATTAGAAGGAATTTCAGAAACCAGACTAATCCTTTTCTCTGTCACATAGTCTACCAGATATTTGAAAGTAATGAGCTATAGGCCAGTGCAATACTGCAATAGCATTTAAAGTAATTAAAGAAATATTGACAGCAATCAGATTCATTTAAGATTCTTCATCTTCCTACATGTTATCCTTCCCCAACATACAATTAATAGCTCAGGAAGATGTTGCAACCAGATGTAAAAATCTGTTTCTTGCTGAGGAGCTCTGCCATATTATATAGCCTTTTACAGAAACACAAAGCTAAACACAGATGGAAGAATATTACTTCTGTGTTCAGAAAGTGCTGATTCCTGATGAGCTTCTAGAACTCCCTAACAAATTATGAGAATCCTTGTTGAAAGGATTCCTGCAGTCTAAAGATTTCTTGTCATTTGGCAATAGTAGCTACAAAGCCAAGTAAGATTCTTTTCACATAAAACAACTGAGACAAAAAGTACCCTCAATTTCCACAATTCTCTCTTTTTGCAGACTGTTTTCTATTTCATCAAGCTGAAGATACTTCAAGAGAGTCTGTATTCTGGTTCAACCACGCACTTCAAAGTAAGAGATGAAAGTGGAAAGGTGTACAATGATGAATTACTTCTCAACCTACATTTCTGCCCATCCTTTAAGTTTGCTATGATTTATAAAAATACAGCTTGGCATTTCAGGAAGAAAAATTTCTTTCCTTCCTCCCCCGCTACCTAAAACATATATCTTCCATAAAACAGACTCTGAGTGAAAATTATGACCAGCTGTAGGACTGTGTTTCTCTCTGCTACTGAGGGAACTTCTAACAGCAGTGAACTCAATAACTAAGGATCTAGACTTTGCAGGATGTACCTCGAAAGTGTTAGAAAGAATTGCTGTAACTCTCCCTTCTGGAAAGAAAACAAGCTTCTTCTGAACAGCCACGCAGGGCAATCTCAATCTATGCCATTCTAAAGGAATTTCCACCAATATGTACAAAATTAAATACCTATTATATTTTGAATAGCTGCCTAAGGGATGCCTCAAGCAGACAGACAGTAAATTACGTTAAACAAGAAGTCCAGACAGAGTTTTGCTAGTGGCAGAGGAAGAAGGTTCTTCTATCAGTCTCCTGTTCTGCTGCAGATTGTTACAGGCCTGGCCACAGGACAGGTTAAAAAGAGTTCAATTAGCCTGCATTTTCTGCCTTAGACTTCTGGTAACCAATTCTGAAATGTCAGAAGATATTTTAAAAATAAAAATTAGTTTGTGCGGTTTCAAATGCGTGGTGACAACATGAAATGACTGTTTCAATTTTTATATTTAAGTAATGTTTATGCCGCCCCTAGGAATCTGCTTTAAACGCTGAAGCTAGCAATCAGAAAGTATTTGCATTAACCAACCAAAAAAACACTTCCTGAATTGTGGTTTTTTTAGAACCTGTGATGTATACTACAGTGGTACACTGTACACATGTTCCTGGCTATGACACATTCAGCTACATAGCTCTTATTAAAAGAAGGGAGAAATTAGAATCCCAAAGTGCTGGAACAAAGAATTACGCCCATGCCAAAGCACAAATGCCTATACTGGCTGCCAGTGTGACCTCCAGTTTTAAATGGTCAGGTCACAAATTGAACATACTCCCCTCATTACTCACCTAGATGAGAGAAGATTTCTAAGTATTATTTTTTAAAGTCTTCCTTTGTGTGCTGGATAAGAACATAATTTAAGTGATTTCTTTATAGTCTGGAGGTAGAATTTTTATGTAGACTTAGAAAGCCACAGCTGGTGGCCAGAAGAACAAGGTTGTGTCAAAGCAGCTTTCAGAGACAGAGCATATGCAGAAGGTAAACATCTGAAATAGAGCCCTGATATCCCAGAAAAATACTGTCACTTAACAAGGTACTATTTGTCATGGGTACTGTAACAGCTGACTGCAGAAATGTTTTGACCTGTGGCTAATGGAAAGCATTTCTTACTGGCATTTGAGCCATCAGCTGGATCAACTGAGTTCCAAAAGGCTCAGATACACTGAGACAAGGACTCCTGCCAGTATTTCTACCAAATGTCTCTTACTAGTTTTAAATTGACACACTTGATTCAAGCAAATCAGCCTAACAGCAATTGTGGAAAACATTCAAGTACTTGAAAGTACAGAGGAATAAAAATCAAAAGACTAACAATTCAAGATGTTATCATAGAATGTTAAGGGATCTCCCTCTTTTATGCTACAGAAGAGGGAATTACTTAATTTAAACTATAAAGAAACATGCAGAAATTAGAAACGAATGCCCATTGAGGTGGCTTTGTGCTAAAATGCAAGAAAATACAATTTGCTTAATAAACTGCTGGCACATTTGAAACTGAGTTTCATTATAATCCCCACTGAAGACTCTTTCAGGCGCAGTTTCACCAATTTAGTACCTTTAATACAAGTCATTCAAGTACTGTAGTGTTCCCTCACCAGAGAAGACATTTTCAAGGAGCGTTTGAAATGCAGCAACTCTGACAGAGACACTTTACCACTGGTGGGAGCACAGATATATACATGAACCTAATGGGTGTGAGGTTTTAGCATTTAATAACCCTGCACTTAACATTGGTACTAAAAGCAGAAAAATCTCTTCCTTCCACATTCACACAGCTGAGCAGCATGCCTCATGGTGTGGGATCCTTCCCTTTTGCTTTGCTTTGACACATCAGGAGATCAGCTCCCAGCATACCCACCAGGCACTCCAGATCTGTCTTCCGTGGCTCTAACACTCTCCACATCCACACTGTCAGTGCCCAGCTTCAGAAAGAGGTTTTCCCTTTCAACAAGGACAGGGAACTTGCGCCATTCAGATGACCCCGTGTGCAAGCCAGCCAGCTCCTACGGCTCACCTTTGCCAACAGAGCCCTGAGCACCTTTCCACTAAGCCTGCTGGACAGGGAAGTTGGAGGGCCTTACCAGCAAAGCTGCAGCAACCAAAAGCCCTGAGCACTGATCTGCTCAGCAGACACCAAAAAGGGCTGTACAGCCCCCTGGGCTTGAAAGTAGAAATAGTAGATGAGTTATTGCCACTTCATCTTTTGATTCTCTCAATCTCTAATCATCTCAGGGAATTCTTACTCCCCTAAGAATTCTCCAGCCCAAATTGACACTTTTGGGGTTTTTTTTTGTCTTTCTCCAGCAAAAGAAAGACACTTTGCAGGATTTTGGACAAATTGAATGTATGTTTTAACGCATTCATTTTTCTGGAACCCTACTGATCTTTAAGACAGAAGCAATGAATTACTGTGTGTATTTTGGGGTTATTCCTTAAAGGAACAGCCAAATACAAGTAACACTTCTAAAACAGTGAGAGGTATGCCAAATGCAAAAGTACTTCTATTGTAATAATAAGTAATTTCAACACTACAGCTGTAATAGGAAGTTCCAGGAACATGGTTAAACTAAATTCTTCCTGGCTCAGAGCCATGCCAATATTTCTTTTCCACATTCCCATCAATTACAGAGATACAGTAAGTGTTTTTGTGCTTAAGTGCACTATTACAGGGGACACAAATAAGCCATTTTTCTTCCAGTGGTTGCAGCTAACATTTCTATAATATCATATTAAACATTTGGCAGACTTGAAGCATGCTCAGATTTTTACTTGTATTGCATTAGTAAGCCACACCATTTGAATCAACTGAAAACGGGTAGTACAACTGCTCATCCTATGCAGATTACACATGTTTACAGTGTCCATAGTGTAGTTTTTACTTCAGTACTGGTATAAGTAATCACATTTGGGAAAGCACAGAACAACTATTGTTACCTGTTTACGTGCAAACAATAGCAGGTATGTACCATGAGCAAAGCGTTTTAATGAAAAATTACACTGTAAAATTCAGTTGCCATTTTGAACACGTTTTAGACTGACAAATTAATACTTAGACTTTATTAGGACAATTATTAATCTTACTAATAAAGAAAAGCTAACCAGAGGTATGCACACACTTTACACACTTTTTAGAGTGAAATATATTGCCCTCACAAGCACTGCTCCATCACTGACAAAGTCTATTAAAGTGTGAAAAGACTGTAGAAGTGCAGTGTTCTGTCTGCGTATCAGCTTAGTCTGCCTGTACCATGCATGCTTGTCTCCCCTTGAAGAAGCCCCAAACCACACAGCTCGAGTGCATTAGGATAAAAACAAAATTACCCATTTTCTGAAGCTTCCAATTCCATATGGAGTGCACAACATAGACACATCAGAAGCTGAGTTTCTACAACACTAGTGTAAAAAATAAACATCCTATGGAATTCATCATTATCATTAAACATGAAAAATTATCAATGGAAACCATGTTTCCATCATGGTTTTTCATCCATGTTTCCATCCTTCAGTTCATATGACCATCTTAGAAAAGAAATCAAGGTATTTCATGAAGAGTTAGGTATAATCTTATTCTGTTCTTACCAATCCTTTACACACAACTTTCCTGGGAGTATCTGACCATACAAAGACAGCACCTAGCCAGATACACAGGTAGGGAGGTTAGGGAATACAGTTCCATTCTCTTTAAGCCAAACAAGTGAACTCCAAGAACTGAAAAGCCTGACCTTACACATCAGACTGCTACTGGCAGGAGGTTTCTGACCAGTGCAAGGATGACTGTGAGACAACTACAGCAGATAGAAATTGTTAAACGTGAAATTACTAACATGGTGATCCAGGAAGACAGCATGGTTTTGTGGACAGCTTTATGCTGGATGGTACAGGACCGTATTTTCTTCAGTTAAACCTGATCTCAACTGCAGTATCAAAAACTGTAGAATTATCACATTTGCACATATTACAGTTAGCACAAAAAGAGTTGAAATAGGTTAAAGCTTTCAAATGTCCCTATAGTACATTGCTTTTTTACTGCAATTCTGTTACGCTTTATTTGCAATAATTTGCATGGTAGAACCATGCAGAGATCCTTATTTTACTATTACCTTTCCTGTGGAAAGGCAACTATTGCCCCAAACCCCTCCTGCATACCCAGCTGAAGAAAGATTTACTCCATCTAAGGGTGATAAAATTTACCCTTCCTTCACAGTGCCATGAACAGCCAAGGCAGGGAAACAACTCTTTTTTAGAATGGTGAAGAATGGCAATGCTAAGAGAGTTCATAGTCCCTTTTAAAGCGACCTTTAAAGAAGTCTTTATCTCCTACTCTAGACAGCTGGTCTAGACTACTTTCAATATAACCATTGTTTGGGTGCTGAAAGCACCAATCTAACTAGGCCACATAAGGTACTTCTGCCTCACTGTTCTTTCCATTACATGCCTAAAATTCAAGGAGCACAAAGCCTCTGATCTCCACTATGACAGTGCACAAAGAAAGTGACTGTAGCCCATTTTGACCCCTCTTTCTGAGACAGGAGTACAACAATATTTTCAGACAGAAGGACTACAACATATTGGTCTTTACAAGAAGTGATACTATGGGATGTCAGTAGTACATCTTAGCCCCTTGGTTGTAGACGTGTCATGGGTTGACAGGTTTTGGAGCGAATTTTATGCTGCCAGGTCCTTTGGACCAGTGAGATGGTTAGGTCCGCCCCTGTAAACCCACTATTTCAGTGAGAGCGGAGTTTGAAGCTTCCTCTTTTGCTTCCAGCTTTTGAACAGGTAACAGGGAGGGGGCCAGGCCCACCAGGCTCCCCTCTGGGCCTGGTCAGGCCCCGCTCTGGGCACGGGCCGGGCCCCCTCTGACCATCCACCGGGCTGAGCCCCCAGCTCCGGCCTCAGGCCAGTGGGCTCGGCCCAGCCCCCACTACAAGATGACATATAGAAAGCGTATGGACTTACTGACAATCCTTTGATTAATTTTCTTAACTCCTTGTGCCCGTGCTTCTTTGCGATATTTTCTGGATCATCTCCATATTTATTGGTTATTTTGCAAGCCCTTGTGGCCTCAGGACAACTGAGTAGAAACGTTGCAAGGTTCTTCAACCCAAATCTGGCTGCACAGTGAAGCAGAGTAGGAAATTCTTCCAAATGGCTATCTGTATAATGGAAACAAAGTCTTAATAAACAAAAGTTCTGCTTTTATAGAACACCTTCTTCTATAAATGTCTTTTGAATATTAGTGCTGTGGATTCACAGTTATCAAGCTCCCAATATTGAACTAACACCGAAAGAATTACTTTTCCAATTAACAGTTTTACAGTTCCTATACATATATCAATAAAGGAGCCTTCAGTGTAACTGAGAAATCTCATTTTTATCCTGACAGAGGGATTTTAAAGCACCTCAGTTGTATTGAGAAGTAAGTTTTCTTGCAAAGGGCAGAAAATTCTACAGCCAAGACATGTTTTTGCTCAGGTAGAAAATTTTTGAGTGGGAAATTTTTCTAGGTTTATGATGCTATGTTTTGATAGTAAAAATAATTTCTGAAAATTCACATGACTACCAGACACTTGGAAAAATTTTCTTATCCCTGTAATGAAAAATCAGAGAATTTAAAAATGAATGTATTAGATAACGGTTTTTAGGATTTATCTGAAATAATATGATATTAATTTCTATCGCAAACTATTTTTACATTGGAGAACTGGGACATTCATTTTATCATTTCAGCATCTTCCTGTATTTTAAATCTGTGAGTGACCACAAGTTACATACAACAACAAACAAACAACAATAACAAAGAAAAAGAGTTGAAGCATAAAAAATACTTCTCTCTGCCTTCGTACCCTGTTTTCTGATCACTTGTAGTTTGCTGTGTATCAACTGGTCTATAAATCAGCATGCAGTGTATCTCTTCTCCAAGCATGCATGCAACCCGGCCCAGGCACCATCAACCTTTTGCACCCTGAGGGTCTTTCGTGCCCAGTGCATGAAGGAATGCTTCCCCTAGTTTGCTTTGAGCCTGGCTCCTGCTAGGTTCCATTGACAGTCCCTAATTCAGCTTATTCTCCATCCGTGTCTGCCCTCTATGCACTTCTAGTGATTTACCCATTCCCAGAATTTCTTTCTTGAAGACCTCCAGTCTAGTTAACTAGGCCCTATAGAGAACCAACTCCACCACACATACTGCTCTCTCCTCAACTTTTTCCAGCTTTAATGTAACTATTTTGAGATGACAGGAGAAGAGCTGCACATGATACTCAACTTTTGGGTGAGCCATGTAATTTATGCATTGCCATAATTACATGCTGTTTTATTCTCTATTCCATTTCTAATAATTCCTAGTATTTCATTAGCTTTTTGATCTGCTGCCTAGCAACGAGTTGATGTTATCATGGAACTGCGTGGTCTTATTCCTCAATTCCTCAGCGCTAATAGCCTGCTCAAATCCTCTCATTTTGGATGATAACATAGCACTGCTTTTTTTCCACTTGCATCACTGTGGTTTTACCTGTAATGAATATCATCTGACATTTTACTGCATAATTACCAAATCAGTTATTCATCTTTACCCAATCAGTTACTGACTTACAAAAAACTACAAGAAACTCATAAAGCCAGACTTCACATTACATAAGACTTATTTTATTAACACGTCTATTAGTTTGTCTGGTAGAGGTGACACATTAACCTGCTTCTAGGTCACAATGTTGCCTGAGAAACTGGGTTTGGCATCACAGTCATACCTCCTGGTACTACAAAACTGAAAAATTGCATTGTTAGAAACCCAGCTATTCTACTTTAAAATTTCCTCAGAGCTCTTAATGAATGCCAGATAGTCCTGGTAATTTCTTTGCATTCAACCTGCCCATTTTTGCAGTAACTTCATGATTCCTTTGACTCCAGACAGTCTATTTTCATGTGTCTCCCATACAGGACTACAGCTTGGGAATTTACACAATTCTTCTAGCTTTCTTGGGTTTTATTTTATATCCCTGTCATCAGTTGTCCTACGGGTTAGCCAGCACATTTTCAGCCCATAGTGTGCTGGAAGAAGTTATGACTCCTTTTGGAAATCTCTTAGCTGCCAGTCTTTAACAAACTTTCTAATTTTTACATTCTTCTACATAGCGAAATTTGGCTCAGCAGTGGTGAATCTGTGTAGCCCCCTGCCCACCCTTTTTGCTCCCGCAGAATGATAATATGGGAAAAGAGTAAAATCTCACCCCATCATTAGATATAAGGAGCAAGAGCAGTTCTTGGAGTAGGCATAGCTAAGTACTAACTGAGAAAAAAATGTTAGGACAATTCTTGACTGCATTTTGGACAAAGAATATTCCACCACTATCCCACTCCAATATTATTTTGACACAAGGTATTTGAGTGGGCTACATTTTAGTCAAAAGTCCCATTAACAACCCTAAAGTGATTTTTAAACAAATTGAGTGTTGTCTGACTTTTATTTCCACCAGGCAAAGAAAAATTTAATCAAGAAACTGTCAATACACAGCACCTGTGTAAATCAAGCCACTTGTTTTGGAAGCCTTGGCAGGTTGAGCTTCCATCACCAAGGGCATGTGTTGTAGTTTATAATCCCTTGCATTCTCAGTGTGCTTTAAAATCCTTTGGCTACAATAGGCAATCTTAAAACTGCATAGCAGCTAAGGTTTTTGAGACAAATAGGTACTACAGAGGTTTACTCCATATTGCTCAGCATTTTAATTAAAGTTCCACAAACTGGGTTTGATTCTGTCATTGGAAGAACTATCAATTTTAGCCCAGAGTATATGCCTTTGATTTCTTATTTTTATCTAGACTTTTCTAAATGTAGGAAAAATGGGATTCTCTTAAAAAAAGTGTTCAAACCTCAGCTAGTATTTAAAAAAACTTCCACAAATCATCAAACTGCTTTTCTTAGTACTTGTGAATTTTGCTATTTTTTTTTATATGTCCAGCAATGCAATAGGTGTTGAGCAGTAATTTTAAAGGAGAGTAAATTTTATGAACTTTACTCAATAGTTTGCACTATTAGGAGACACTAGAAGGTCAAATATAGTCAGTAAAAAGAGCCTTAACACAGTATTAATAAAATGCTGCAAAAGAATTTCCAATCATGCTAATGAAACCCCAAAAAAACTGGTTACAAATCTGAAAGGGCAATCAAGTCTATATTACCAATGGACTGGATGCTACGATTTCTTCACCAACATAAAGAGAGGAAGAGTAGGTGGTATTCATAAGACTGCTCTAGGCAGGCATATGCACATGCCTCAAGTGCATTTCTGCATTCGTAAAGTAACACAAAACAGAGGTATTCCAAAATCCCTTCAGCTCCTTGCTCTTGAGCTGTTTTTTTCTGGTCACCACTCAGCTCTTCCCTAGCTGACTTTGATATTCAGGTAGGACTCCTACGCTTATATACTTTGAACATTACAGGAAACTACACTATTAACAAATGAAATACCTCAGCCAAGAGGTATTGGTAAAGAGGATGGTAAAGAGAAATAAATTAATAAATTGATTTCCTAAAACGAACTTCTTTTTTTATATTGCTCCTTGTAATAAGAAGAAAAAAACCAGTTGTCAAGCATGAAAACTTTAAAAGCAACACTGGTGGTGTAGTGAGATCTTTTACGTAATATTCAAAAAGGAAATAAGTGGTTCAAATGGACGGTTTTAGTCTCTTCTGCTCATGAACCTGGAGCCTGGTGGCATCAAGTTGTGACACAAGGCAAAAAGTCATTATGAGGACCCTCAGATGACTGAGCTCCGCTGACTTAAGACAGTTTTCAATACTCTGATTTTCAGGCACACAACTAGCAGCACCCTGCACTCACACATAGCAGGACGCAATCTTCAAGGGCCAAACTTTCCCAGTCCTGCTGATAAACCCCACCAAAGCACCAAACTACATGACGCCACCTCGGTACAATTGATGTCTTGGTAAATGCTACACTGACAGTGGAGATGGCTGCTGTTGTTTCAGCAGCCTCAGCAACATTTCAATGACCATTTCTGTATGCAGCTGTGGTACCAGTAGTCATTCTCTGCTAGTAATAGCTAATAACAGTTAGCTAATAACATAAGCTAATACCTTAGCCTCCCATGCAGTGAAGGGGAAAAGATGTCCTTGGACTTGTCCTCTCAGAAATTTCTCCCCCAAATATATACGTAATTAAGAAATACAGTAAGGTTAACAACCTCAAAAGAGATGATTGAAACCTCCTGGTCTTTCTTTTTTGCCCTCATTCTGAAAAGAGGCACCACTGTCTGAATCCCTCTCAAGTCACTAGGAAAAGGTGAAGAACTTCTCTCTTTCCACCAGGTTCTGCAGCAGAAATCAGGGATGACTATGGGTACCACTATCAAAAGGTAGGAAAAGCCCACTGCAAGATCTATTTGTGTTTGTTTGTTTTTTAAATTATAACTGTTCCTTAGTTGCCAATTCTCAAAATTGAGTGAGCTCTTAAGACAAATTAGATGTTCTGCTGTAAAGAAAATTCCATCATACCATGTTTAACTGCTTTAAATGAAGTTTTGTATTATACTCAGTAGGAAGAGGCTGTAATTATCTGAAAGCCCACGTGCTTCAGGCAGAAAATACCATCCTTGAACTTGCAGTTGGTGAAAATTGCTGGAAATTTTGTCTGCTGTGAAACTGGAACAACTGATACATTTCAGCTAACTATACAGAACTGAGCAAAAGTAGTAGTTATTAGGGTAATGAAATGAACAGCTTTTACTCATCATCAGTCCTTTAATGCAGAATGTTAACAGAGAAAAGCTGCGGCTGTTTGGCACCTACACTAAGAACTAGTTAGCTGATGATCACAAGCTGGAAGGAAAGGTTAAAGAGAAAATCCTCCAGTGGCACATTTTTAAGTGCTTTAAGGTGGCTTCTTCAACTTTCAACTAACAGTTGAGGCTAGTGCTTGCTTTTAATTAAAGTTTTATTTGACATACACAAGGTTAAGAGGGTATCGCTGGGGGTTTTTTGTATGTTTTGTCCTGTCATAATCCCATCTCTTTGCAGAGAATTCTGGAAAACCTCAGCTATAAAACAGAATATGAAATCTAATATTACTGTAGTGTAGCATTGTCTTAGCCTGCGGGAATTTTCATAAAATTGCAGTAAGGAAACAGAGCAGCCTGCAGTGATATTTCTGCACATCTTGTAAGACATCCGTCTTTTATTTCCCAAATTATTGAAACAGAACTTTTTTTTTTTTTTTAGCAATTTAAATAGGCACCTAAGATGACTTCTACAGTGCCAACACCAATATGTTTTCTCCCCCCGCATTATTTTGCTGGAAGCTGAAAACCCAGACTCCATTTCTTCTTTTGGGATAGATGTTTCAACTTGAAAAAATAATTACAGAAATCAGGATAGTACTTGCTATGTTGCTAGCAGTTTTAGGTGACAAAAAGCACTGTTTTCTACAAAGCAAGTTAAGGGCTTCTCATAAGCACCAGTAGCTGAGTTTAATTAGAGAAATAGTAATAGATAACTTGTAAAAAATGAAATTAATGAATAGTGGAAAATGAAACAGTTTTTCCTCAAGTAAATGGTTATTTCTTGGACAGGAATCAATGCAACAAGAATTCCCAAATCTGAGGATTCTGAGAATCAGGGCTTCCCAAAACGAAAAGTATCTCTCAAGAAATATTTTGAAATATGAGTTTGGATTTGTTAGTATGCTTTGACTGGATTCTATTACCAGAATATAAAGGAATAATTCACATAAAATATACCCTGAAATCAATTCAGGATGGAATGTACATTATTTTAGACAGTACTTCCACCTTCAGTTACATTATTCCACAAGGGATGACACCACCACTAAAAATCCCAGACAAGCCTTGGCTCTGTCTCTCAGTTAATGCTGTTTGTTAAACACAATATTTTCCAGTGGTTTCTATTCAGCCTGCATTTAGCCTTCTCATCTGTATCAGAGTTAACCTTTTGCACCTTTGCCACCTCTCTTGACCTTACCAGCCTAGACACTGACTGCTCAGAAGTACTGCATTATCATACTAAAAAAATGTTAAACAGCCATTTTGGGATGGGACAGGCTCCTAAAAAATTATGTAAGCAAACATGCACCTCATGATGTTTTCATCTAAACCACTGTCTCCATAGGAAAGCATCATATTGCATTTTAAATTAATTACATCACATACCTTTTATATTTACTTTTACACTCTCAAGTTTTTAATCACACAGCTGCATACTTTGTGAGAAGTCAAACCATGCAATTCATTATTTATCCAACAAATTAATCATAAGTTCTTCATTCTTGGTTCATTTTGAGGTCATATGGAGAACTTTCAAGTGCAGCAATTTATCAGCTGCACCCTGATGTGTCACTGAGAATGTTCAAGTAAAGCATCCATGTAGAACAATACAGAGAAAGGTTTCTCTTATCTATGCCTCATGCTGAAAGCTTGACCTCCTCTCATTTCCTACTGGACATGTCTAGTGCTTGTTTGGGATGCTTTTATGGGAGTCAAAGACACAGGTTTATACACCTTTCAGGCAGAAGAGGGATCAGAGTCTCAGCCTCCCACATTCTGAGTGCTTCCAGCTGTGCAAACACATCTTTCTTTCATGAAGAATCTGGCCATCTAACTTTGCACCTTCTTTTTGGGCCCTACATCAAACCAGTTCATTTTAAGGTCACTATTGGCTCAAGAAGTCAACTTGCTCTTGAACCACACAGGTTTTTTTTGGGGCCATAGCAGGTTGGTTAGCATTATTCTCAGTGTTCAAAAACATCACCAGATATAATAGTTACTAGAGAAGCAAAAAATCTTTTGCTCATCAACTAACATTTCATATTGGGAAACACTCTTGAATCTGTCTTATCCACCCCCATCCCGCAGTCTCACACAGGAAAATGTCAAGGACAGGTGCCTCATTTATTTGCTTCCACTAACTTTGACATTTAAGCTCATTTTTACATAACAAGTTGAATCATGTTTATCTAACACAGAGGAGTGAATTGCATCAACATAGAAAAGGAAAGGAAACATGATGGCAATCCCAGTAGAGCTACCTTCAAAACTTGTTTGTATTTGGTTATGAGAAGTGGTATGTTTACTGATCGTAGAGAGCTTATTTCTCTCTCAAAACCACAGTCCAGCTACACAACACAGAAGTCAAGCAGCATTCTGAATATATCTTTCTCAAGTATGTTAGAAGGAAAACACATTTTCTTGAGTATTGTTTTTCCCCAAAAGTTTCTTAGAAAAGCTGAGGTTTAATACACATTTGAAATAACATCATAATGATGCTTTCAAAACACCAGCTAAATAACCACACTCTTAGTTTATTGCAAACCAGTTTGAACCCCTAGTAAGTGGTTACTGAATTCAACCAGGGCCCTCCATTTGGTACTAACAGCAGCTTCTGTTAATGCATGACTGAATTGCGCATATAATATATCCACTTTGTAGAGAAACCCTATTTTAACTCCCCGGGATGCCTTCTTTCAAAAATTAAAAATAATAAAATTATCTTTTTGCCAGAAATAATGAAAACTATTAAGTGCATAGGTACTAAAAGTGACTGGAGAAGTTTAGTGCTGTTCTAAGACCAAAAGCCATCGATTCTCTTTAGATAAAGAAATCTTTCAGATTTTCTCCAGACTTCAAAATAGTGAAGTTTAAACTGCATTGAAGAAAAGTAATTAGTAATAAACATATCATGTACAGGCATCTCCACATGACTCTTATTACCCATTTTCTCTGTAAGTATAAATTTGCTCAGCAGTAAAGCTGTCAATTTGCAGTTAATCCAAAGCTGATCAAACATCTAGAGAAGTATAAATACAAAGTACTGAGTCACGAAGTAATGATTTACAGAATTCTTTCTCCCATTTTTCCTGTTTATGTTGTCTTTATTGTGGATTCTTCCATTTCACTAGAGGCCTTCAATACCTAAATATTGTCTTATTAACATTTATAAGTAATAACCATAGCATCAGTAATAAAAATCAATACATAGAACAAGTGACTCACCAGCTTGTTGATGGTGCTCTTCTTCACTTTGGAATGGGCTGAATTCATAAGTAGATATTTTGCTTTTCAATAATGAAGTCAGAACATTGTCTACCTTCTCTACAGAAGAAAATTTCAAAGCCTGCTTAAAAGAAAGAAAAAACAGAAAAAAATATTAGTGCATTTGTTTCATATATATTTTTAACTTTATCCTCAAGGTGCTGGTGAATCAAATTACTCAGAACAGTATTATGGGAAATTCTCTCTTAGTAAGAGCAGCACAATTTTTGAAAACTACAGAAGAGATATTTTAATACAAAAGAATCATGACAACATGATTCAATGGTACATAAACATGTATTATAACATATGAAGTTCAGCCATGACTTAAAAACTTCTGGATGAAGTGTAAGGATGGGAAGATTCATGTTTTACTACAGCAGTAATTCAGGGTGAGTTTAAAGATTATAGTAGCTCTCTGTTACCCAAAACTTTTGCATTGAGATTGTGGGCTTGTCTAGGTAGGAAACAGCTTCAGTTTCATCAGCCAAGACATAACATTGTTGACAGAACAGGAAACTGATATCAACCAGATCGATCAGCTTCCTACTAAACACACAGTCTTTAGACAAGGGAAATCCTCACTGACTGCCAGGAGATTTTTGAGTGCCTCTTTCTGGACAGAAGGTCAAGATCTACACCTAACAACTTTTAAGGTAGCCATAATTAAATATTTGCCTGGCCTGACAAGAGCAGCCTGACTACAGAGATTTGAAGAGTAAGGACATTTTACACCAAGTACTACAGCTCTAGTCCAGTCTGTGCTGCACTGGGCAACAAAAGGAGCTCAGCCACAGCAGAGAAGAGCTCAGGCGGAGTTGCTTTATTCTGCCCAGGGTCAGCAGCCTGCGTTAAAGTTTGCCTTCCCACAGCTGGACTGTTGCTGGTCAAGACAATTCTGGGACGACTAAAAGGGAACATCTGCAGACATGCTTACCATATGAACTTAAAAAGAAAAAAAAAAGGCATATCTATGACTGACATGCTGAGGAGAAAAGGACAGAGAGGTCTACTGATGAAACATGAAGTTTAATTCCCAAGACTGTTAAAAGGGAATAAGAAGAGTAAGCATGATGTGATCAGAAAAAGTTGAATGCAGAGGCAGGATATAATTTTCATCCAACTCCTACCAAAAATCAGAAGAGAAGTTTGTGCAGGTAGAAAGCTAACAATATGATTGTTTATTTTTCCCATAATTAACCCTGGTCCTTCCAATATTAAGATATGTAAAAACCATTGCATTTGTTTTCATAATTCACTCCCTTTCTGTGCTGTTGCACTACATTCTCAATAATTTTTATTCCATAATTATGAATACATATAATAATCTTCAATAAGCAAAGCAGTAAGCATTAAGAAAAGACTCCACCTAGGAAAAAAGATCTTTGAGACTTGTTCTAGAATAAAAATCTAATCTGAGTACAAGACTTACAGTGTGAATTCAGAAAGCATATGTAAAACCTCCCAAATATCTATAAAACCCCCAAACTATTAACATGAATAACAACACTATGCTTACAAGTTTTTAAGAGGAGTAATACCAAAATTCAGTTAGGAAACCATACTATTCTTGCTCATTCCAAGTAGGTCTTCTTAGATATGTTATCATTACACTATCTTAATAGAGTTCAATCTAGAGTAGGACAAAACCAAGTAACAACATAGGAACTAGCTCAGATGAATGAATATGGCAGATCCTGTGTCATGAAGAAAGAGGCTCAAAACCACTGGTACTCACTGAAGCAACTGTATAATAGATATCCCACTATGCAGAGTGAATAAGAATTTAAGCGAGCTTTTAGACAAACTAAACTTGAAGTAAGATTTTTAATCTCCATTTAAAATGGCAGGGACACCCCCTGCACATTGTGCTACCTATCTAACCTTCTCTGTTCAAAAGTAAATGAACAAACAAACCAAACCCTCCCCAACAATACCTGCCTCTCATCTTCTGTCCTGAAATTACAGAGAAGAATTTCAGACAGAATTCATTTCAGACAGAATTCATTTCAGACTGCATTGTATATCCAAGATAAATAAGCACTCCATAGTCTCTGTTTAGCAAGCATTCCAGAACATCTTGGCTACAAATCTCCTCTGCTTTTTAATATGAGCTAAAACCAAAACCCTTCTTTATCCCTTTTATTCAGTCAGAAACCTATGGAAGAAGTGCCTTTACAATGTATAGCTCTTACTTCATGCTCAGACAACCAAATTTACATGGTATAAACCAGTGTTTCACAACCTGAGACAGAACAAGTTCTTGAACAGAGAAGAGCTTCAGTAACTTGTAGTAAAATTTCTCATACTTAACAGGCCTTCCCTCCAATGACCAGCCTATCCATTTCTATGACTTCCAAGTCAAGAACAATACATTTCTTATACAAAGTTATCAGTGCCATTTGCTTCAAGTTTTCCACCTCAACTTTTTGTTTTTCTTCTTACTCTTGGGATGTAAAATCTGAAGGCTTAAGCAACGATTTAACAAGCTATGCTGTTAACTAAACTATTAAGAAGAGCTTTCTGCTACTCTACAGCAAAGATACAAAAGGAAAAAAATATTAGTTAATTTAAAAAAAAAAGGCAGCTGTATCTTTTATCTCACATACAGGAGGGCCTGTTCCAGCACTTATGTGAAGATAACAGCTTAAACAACAGCAAAACACAACTAGGAATAGGGCCACTCTGCCCTGCTCACCTCTGTATCATAAAGATCACCTCTCCAAGAAACAATTCAGTTTAGAGACTTTCACTTTACTGCCCATTCCTGCTCCAGAGCACTCACAGACTCGAAGTCTGCTATGTTTACGTATTTTAATGTACCCCACACAGATCTCTATAGGCCCATGAAATCCTTCCAAGAAATGTCACCAACACTACAAACCTGAAGTTCATGCTGAAGCTTCACCAAAGCAAACAGAAGCAGAACTGTATTTAAAATCGTACTTAAAGTTAAGCACCCTGCAAGAGAACTCTGAGCCACTCAAGAGTTTGAGAAAGCCCACCTTTTATCCAAATAAAGATTTACAACACTAGAGAAAATAATAGGCAATAGTGCTAGTTTCCCCCTATGTCCTTGCAGCCCCTCAGAATTAAGCTAGTGAGTTTGTAGGCAATTCTTCCCATACTCACTGAAGCGCAGACAACTATTCTGTGCTCTAGTATTGCAAGTCCTTCAACAGGCGCTACTGCTTGTCCCAGTACCACCTCACCAGCTGTAGGCACTATCTCCATTCCCTCACCCCTTTTCAGAGCAATGGGACACAGCTGTGAAGAGCAAAGCCCCAAGTGCTGACCATCACACCTGGGCTTCCAAAGACATCCTTGAAAAAGGAGACCACCAAGCACATATTTTGCTACTTTTATGAATGAGATTACCCACATTCTTTAATAACTGCTAACCAAGCCCTGAAAATGTGTGCCACTGAAACACAGCATCAACAGCCAGTAAATTAACATATTCCACACTGGCTTTGGCAGTACTAAGAAGGTTACATTTACATGAAGATGAACTTTTTCAGTTGTTCTTACATATCAGACGCTACTTTATATGTACTTCTGTATCTGGATTACTTCTGCCAAAGAGAATGGGCTAGGTTTAAAAATTAGTCAGGCATTTCTGACAATTTTAGCCAGGGATAGAATATAGACAGCTTTCATACCTAGAGGAAAAGAAAGAAACATTTTAAAATAACAGCCGTTGATACGTCTGAGAAGATTGAAATATTAAATATAGTTTCAAATGAAATATCCCTGGGGACCAGGTAGAGACGCACACAAAATATCACCACGTAAATCATATAGCTATTTTACAAGTTTTCATAGAGAAGGCCGCAGTTTATTTTCATTCTTTTTTGCCAATATCCACTGTAACTGGAGTCCTGTTTAATGACTATGATAAAAACATCCTTTAAGATACCAAGTATCTCAGAATCATAGGAGTATTATTCAACCAAAGTTTGTTATAAAGACTTCCTCAAACTCCCTAGATATTCTAAGTCACTCAAACTAACGTGAACTTATCAAATTCAGTAATAAGGATACGACCTTGGCTTCAGGGTTTTTTTATTTTGAAACCTAATAAATCTATGCCAGGAAACCCCAACACTAAATAATTGAATCAATAATTCCATTTGGTAGAAACTCTGAGAGAAAAATCAATACAGCATATAAATCCAGCAGAATGCTGAAATGATTAGTTGATGTAAAGTAAAACATGAAACGTGAAAAAGTTTAATTATGAATTATAAAAACCTTAAAATCAGTCTGTACATTAGGTTGCTGTAAGAACATGAACTCCCTAAGAGAGTTTCTTGAATGCAGAATTATGTGAAAGTGAGAGAACCAAAAATCATGACCTTTAGCCAACTTTCACCCTCCTATATTCTCACAGCAAATCCATTCAGCACTATGATTCAGTTACTATGATTCTAACTCTTCCCACTTTAACATCACTGTTTTTTTTCTTTCAAAAGTCATGCAAAGAAACTTATTTAATTTTATTTATTTATTCAATTACATTTTAAATATTTATTTGGTTGTTTAAAATGTCTTGCTGATGTTGGTAAATGCTTTTTAGATTTAGAAAAATTTGGAACAGAAAATTACAATCTATCAGATGTAGCAAAGAATTTTATCCAAAACCATGATTTGTAAAATCTTAGATTATGTTTAATCTAAACCTTAGCTAATGTCAATCTTTAATTGCTCTCTACAAACAGATTCATAAATGCTGTGTTACCGTATTTTGACAGTCTCCCACTAAGATCCATGAATTCACCTGACCATCACTAAAAGCGATGGATAGCTGTAATCCTATTTGTTTGGTTTCGTCTATCTCTTTGGTTTTACTGGGGGATAAAGTGGAGCATCTCAAAGGAGCTGGAAAGGCTGGCAAGACAATACTGAATACAATGTAAGCATTTTACCAAAGCACTCCGCCTTTGGTATGAACTAATGCAGCCATTTGCTTTCATTGCAGAATTTTAATAAGGAGATACTTCTCAGATTGCAAGTCTTTGTGAAAATCTTGAACTTTCCTTTGAACCACAGAGTGATATTGCTTTGACCAATAATTGCTGTAAGCTTTTCTATTTTATATCAGTTTTGTTTTCCATTGTGTTTGATTGTTACTTTGCATAGTTAAACGACTGTTGCCCCAGGATACTTTTGCAAATAAGTTGATAGTCTCAAAGGTTTTAATTATCCTGGTTAAATTGAAGTTACTACTACTCCTGCTACTTGATGGGAATTCTAATTAGTATCAAGTCTGTTTTGTTTTTCCTTTTGTGAACATATTTTAAAGATTAAGTTAAATTATGTTCTGTAAATTGCATCTTTATGAGGTAGCTTGTTGACATTAAATCAGGAGCTCATTTAAAAAGTTTGCAGAAAAATTTTAGCTACCTAGCTAGTTAGTGTACCTCACTCTGTGGCCCAGCAGGTACCATTAAACAAGACAAATCTTCCAACACATAGGTATACTTATAGAAGAATTATCAACACTGTACTTTGCCACAGAGTAGCCATGACATTGTGTGGACTGTAGAACTCACCCAACTAAAAACATTTTTTCAACATTAGTTTTTCAGTTACCAAAACAATAAAAATAACAGCATATAGCAGTGTCACCTCATTTAAACCCTTGCTTATTATTCAGAGGAGTAAAGTGAGGAATTGTTAAACATACTTCACAGTCATAGCACTACAACTGTATTTCCTGGTGTGCACTACTGCTCTGCACAGAATTATTTTTGCATTTGAATATGATTTGAATTGCATGTGCTTTAATAAATATTAGTCATGCTGGTTAAATGAAGGGTCAAACTCCTGAATAACACAAATAACTCTCCAGTGGAAATACCTTGTGTGTTGCAGGTATCTAGGTTACCACGTTAATGATAATTTTTTAAATCATTATGGCACACTTCTTATGCATAGAAGTTTAAATGAAACCTGTTAGAAGCTTACTTTGATGTACTTCAAAATATAGGCCAAAATATAGGCTAAGAATTTAGGAACACATTTGTTCTTTGAGTTGCACTATTTTTCTTGTGCAATGGCCTGTTTTCCTAGAACAGAAGTAACTTGTACTTGGAAGGAATCTAGCCTCATCCTTAATAGAACACTAATAATGCAATACATCATATTTTATTAATCCTTTGTTATAAATGTAACGCCTTAGGTGGCAGATAAGATATATTTGTCACATGGAAATGAGGCTGTCTGCACTGGAAACACAGACTATTATTTTTGTTCTGGCTTTGCAATTACAATATAGACATTGTGAAAGGTCTGCTTGGGCTACCCACCATTCAACAAATAGTACTTGAGATTCCGTCCTTTCTTAATCTGTGCTTTTTTTTCCTGTTATTTCTTATGTGCCACTGGCAAAGAACAGGCTGCAGAGCACTGCAGTCTGCTGTGCTGATCTGAAACACAGCTCAGAACCTGATTTTTTCTAAATATACTCAAAGAATCCGCATGGCAACCAGCAAATCACATGAATGATAATTCAGCAGCTGTAAATGGACTCTACATGAACAGCAACCTACTGCCTCCCATACAAGCTATGCCAGAAAAATTTGGTTTGATGGTGAATGAATAATAACCCTCCAATTGCAATGTAGTTTAAGATTACTTGCTTCTATTAGTTTCAGAATATACAGAAAAATAACACTTTAAATGGAGAGGGACTTCACTAATATTTGTTCTTATTTTCAACTTTTGGTATGCAGCATGTTGCTCATTGGGCATATACAGCACAAAGGATGTTTACATCACTCTCTAAACAAAACAAGAAAATGGAAAATTTGTTTTCTCTTGCCTGACTTGCTTACAACTAGATATCTCAGAGACAGGCCTCTTAATCCTGAGCCTGCTACTGAGCCATTACAAATTACTGTGCAATAAAAAGATTGCATACTATCTCTTAGTTCATTTAGGCACTTACATTCTATTTTTCTTTAATTAAAATTTGAGAAGTCAGCTTACCTGACAAGTGAAAGCTATTGGGTCAGCCACTTTCTTTAAAATGGGTTCAATTTCCTCTAGTGCAGTATGGTACTCAATCTGTGCTGTCGTCTTAATGACTCCCCCACAGTAGACATTTACATATACAGGGCCAGCAGGAAAATCTGATAAAACACAAATCAGAACAGCAGCTGAAAATATTTTACAGTCCCAGACCAGAGATGTCAGGGAATAAGTAAAAGAACGGAGAATATTAGAGAAAAAACAGAGTTGATGAACTGACTGGATTTGCATTTCACAGATGATTCAGTGTAGTCAGTTTTTTATTCAGGTCTTTCAGTCTAACATCGCAAAGCTGACAAAAGAAAATACATATCTTTAAATCTGTATAAAGCAAAGCTATTGTATTGCTTCATATTAGAAAGGAGATGAAAACAGAATGCTTAAAATTTTCAGCTTCCCTTTGATAGACTGATGACCTATAATCAGCTCCCTTATGCCTACACGTTAAGGAAAAGTTCATTTATCACAAATAGTCCAATTGCTATTCGTCTTATGAAACATTTTTCTTAATTGCAGTCAAGGTTCTCAAAACCGTATTTGAGCTAGGCTGCAGAAATTGCAGTATAATGAATCCATTCCAGTTATTTACCTCGTAAAAGCCAAGGAGAGAGGCACTTGTAGTCTGTTACTTAGTTATGACTCGCTCTGTGCATGCAGCACAAGCCTACTTTATCAGCACATTTCCCATTCCATTAGTATTTGTTGTGCCAGGCATTCTGCTGGACCATACTAGCACTGTCTTCTTAAAATACTAACTCTGCCCACAAAACAGTGAAAAAAGGGGCAGTTCTGAAAATGGAGAAGAGTAATAGGGTCAGAGAAACTGGACTAATAGTACATCACATTAAATCACTTAAATGGAAACTGCCCAAATGTAGGGGCATTTAAAAAATTTTAAAATGTAGGGGCATTTTAAAAAAAACCAAACAAACGACAAAACACAACATTTTTCCTGTAACATCAGATGAGATGGACCTAAAAAAGGATACTTCCAAACTTCCACTTTTCTAGATTTTGAAACAGAAAGAAACATTACACACAAATGATATAAGACACATAATTAAACTTGGGCTACAGCTCTCTGCCAATTTTTTCATATTTTATTTTTCACATTTTATTTTTCACATTTTATTTCTTCACCCACTACAGAAACCTTCTTGTGATCAACAGTGCTCTCACAAAAAAAAAAAATTGGAAGAACCTTTAAGATCTGCACATGGGGAATGCAGCTTTTATTCTCTGAAATCCAGTTACAGATGGAAGTTCCCTGTTCATTACATACTTTCCAGTCAGGTTTCTAGAAACAAACTCTGCACCATCACAATGATAAAGAACTCTCAAGGCCATACGTGGCCATTGTCTCAGGACAGTGTTCAGGATGCAAATCACAGAACCAATTAGGTTGGAAAAGACCTCCAAGATCATGGAGTTCAACTTCTGACCGACCACCAACCTATCAACAAGACCACGGCACATGTGCCACACGCAGTCTTTTCTCGAACACCTTCAGGGATGTGACTCCTCTACCCTCCTCGCGCAGCCTGTTTCAATGTTTAACAAACCTTTCTGTGAAGAAACTCCTCCTGACGTCCAACCTGAACCTCTTCTGGCACAGCTTGAGGCCATGTCCTCTTCCCTGTCACTGGTTGCCTGGGAGAAGAGACCAAACACCACCTGGCACAGCCTCCATTCAGGTAGGTTGTAGGGAGTGATAAGCCTTTTCTCCAGGCTAAACAATGCCAGCTCCCTCAGCCACTCCTCATGTGAATTACTCTCTAGACCCTTCCCCAGCTCCACTGCCCTTCTCTGGACACAATCCAGCACCTCAGTGTCTTTCTTAAAGCATGGGGCCCAGAACTGGACACAGCACTCGACTGGTGCAGACTCACCAGAGTCAGAAATCATCAGGTCATAGAATTACCAAAACATAGCTCCAAGAAGCCACAGTGGAAAATTGCAGCCTATGTGTATGTACTTCCTCCTATCTAAGGTTATATTGCAATCATTTTAGAATAAAATATTATGTAAGTTCCTCTGGGAATTCACAGCATGCAGCCCAGTAACAAACTATACTCTGAATACATAGGCGAGAAATGTTTTAATTCTTAACTCACATCAAGAGTGGGGATAGACGTGGCCCTTAAATCAGCATACATCTTCTAGGAGAAACTGTTGTTAAACAGTTGAAACTGTTATCAACTAGTTACGGATGGAGCAATAGGAAAAATCATTAGGAACTAGCCAAGATGAGTGATACAGAGAAATGGCATGAATGTGAACAGAGAAAAGAAATTATTTCCTGCATCAGTAAGAATTATGGAGAGGAGTATAACTAGAGTTACTGCATTAAATATAAAATGAAGCATTTAGTAACAGAGTAATAAGAAAAGAATATTAGGTTTGCATTTTATGGCAGTAATTTTGAAGAATGTTAATCTGTAACTAATCAATGACATTTCAAGACTGCCACCTGCCATTTAAGCACAGAAAACCAATCTAATAGAACCTAGATTCCCATAAATCACAAGGCTTTGCTTCTCTGCATTATTAAAAGTTATGTGTGCAAAACTCACGTACAGGAAGCACTCATAAAATAGCAGAAAGGGAAATTCCTTATCAGAAAAAGTGAAGGGAGTTGAAACTTTTCAGTTTTTCTTAAAGGTAAAGAATATTTTTCTTACCTAGGGCTTTCACGTATTTGACCTTCTCGTTCCAAGAGGCTGTCTGCGTTCTAATTCGTTGATTATCTGCTATGAATTCAATTTCTAGAGTTTCTTCATCTATTTCGTCTTTCAACAAAATGAATATTTCACCAGGGTTCTACAAAATTAAAATGTGTTCCCATTAGTCCTTCAGAAAATTATATTGGAAGTGTAACATTATATTGAAAGTGTATTGAAAGAATTTTCCTTTACCAACAGCTTCATACAAAAAAATTGTACTACCAAAATATGATGGTATCTCACTGCTTCCTTTAGTATTTTACTTACATAAATGACACAAGTAATGTAGGATTTTAAATTCAGCTTACATAAGAATATTTTAAAACAGTATTTTAAATGCATATGTAGGTGAATTGTTACATTTTCTAAGGCCCCTCTATTTTATAGTCTAGAAGAATGACATCCATCCTAGTAAGAATCACCTAAAATACTTTAGACTCACTTAACCTCTTACAGTAAGGTGACAGTAGACAGAAGCAGCAGATGATGTGAGACAATAGCCTTCTACTACCTCCTGAACCAGAGGCAAAATCATTCCCTTAGAACTGTACTGATCTCGACAATGAAATAATGTGTGTAAGTCATCTTTAAAAGACAGACAGAAGGCAAAATCTGTGACCCTGCACATACACTGCAACCTCCACACTTGACTGTGACCACTCACTTATATAAAGGAATGGAGTGCTGGATTTTGTACTTCCTCTGTTTATGCTGTCACATATTTCTCACAGCTGATTAAAAACACACAAGAACATTTATGTCCACTGCATATGTATGCAGATACTCATATATACAGATATATAAATATCTCTGATTTAATTTAAACTCAAACTTGGTCTGTGCTCACAAAAGGCCTGTGTAATTCACGGTATGGGCACATATGCACATATTCATACACCCATCCTGGATTCTTGCCAAGACAAACTCCATATCTCTCAAGAAGTGCCTGATTACTTGGTCCCTCTGAAGTGTAAGGCCCACATGACAGTAATACTTTGACTCAAGCTTCTAAATAACTCTAATAGAGCTGTCTCCAAACTACTTTACTTGCAAATCTTTTGACTGCAGTGTGGATGCAACACAAAGGCAAAATAAATCCCACTGCAGTCTCGATGCACTCTCATTTTGGTCCCTTGACAATTTTGGAAACAAACAGCAGACATAGCATGAACAAGATTGCAGCAGGAGGAGGAGAAGAACAATGACTGTTATCTCAAAGATTTTAGCATCCAGAAGTCTTACCTCACATGAGATTCTTCTCGGAAGCACCAATATTGACTGCTCATTACTTTCTAATCTTTCAGAAATTACCTCTGTTTTAAAAGTGTTATTTGTTTCTTCTGATGCTCTCCTGACATCTGACAAGTTAATATCAGAGACAGTCTGGTGATCTGAAATAAATAATGTGAAATGAAGACATTGTTAACAACCTAAATCAACAAAACATGGCAATGATGTGGTTTCCAATGTATTACTCATATGGCATTTGGAGTCACATTAAGGACAGCGCATGGAAGCCTGGCAAAATTCCTTTAATGTAAATGTGATGAGGTGCCCTCCTTTGTTAAAGAGTTTGCCTCTGAAGTTTTGATCCTGCAGCCTTGATTTACATGAACAGGCTCTGCACATATGCTTTGTCTTCCTAAAACAAAAAGGGACATAGCCTTTAGACTGAAATTGTTGTGAACAGCAAAGTAACGGAGATCAGCCAGTTCTGTAGTCTCAGAACTCTCACACACTAGGATAAAATGGGATTTTTACCACTCCTCCTTTCTCTATATGTAAACAAGCACATGCTATATGTTTACAACATCAACCCACCTGTCTACAGGAAGGGTTTACATGAGGGCAGTGACACCTGTAACGTGACAGTAGGCACAGATTTCTTTGACACAGATTCCATAGTCTTTAACTGCCTTAATGAACAAAATGATGGCTGGAAGGCATATCCTTTTTTTAATAGGATAATCTGTGTTTGGAAATGCTATACCAGTTATACAGGTAGCTTGCAATCAGTTTCTTTTCTGTTTCGCTGTACCAGAAAAGGCCCAAGAGCCTTTAATGAATATAGTGAATCCTTCACCACATAACAGAATTTTAATCATGAAACAGAACTGAAAACTGCATCTGCAGAGCTCTGACTAAGCCTGTGTGTTAGCAAAGGTATCCTTTACCTGCTATGTCTCAGCTGTATCATTACTCCTCCTTTCCAGACACTCTATTACCCTGTGTGAAATGCTCCCACCACCCATCTCAAAGGACTGCAGCAGCTCTTCATCATGGAGGATTACTCAGTATACTGCAGTCACCTAGTCAGGTTATTGATATCATTTCATGCAGTTCAGAGCTAAAAAATAATGTCTGGCTGGTGAGACAATATCCTGAGAGACATTCACACTATCTTGTATTACTGTAAATTATGAAAGACTCACAGTCAATTACATTCAAGGATACAAAGAACTTTTGAGGCACATCTTCTCCTCTTCAATGGATATAGAATATTAAAATAAATTAGTGATGGGCAGAATACAGAACAGTAGCAATTTGGCTTTGCTCAAAGAAGTACCACAGCCATTTTGAGTTTTTTTTGAAAAGGTGCCCAAGTGACTGAGGTACAGAAACCTTTCCAGCGGCACAGAAACCTTTCCAGTCACTGTCAGTACTGGCAATTTACAATTAGTTTTCTCACTTTTTGCTTGCCTTTACTTCCCCCATATGCACCAGTTCATCTGATACAGAATGTTTCCTTTCCTTACCAACCTTGCCTTGCTTAAGGCACAGATTTAATAAAGTACTATAATAAATGTGCCTGCTAAATGAAGTTATGCCATGGCATCCTACGTCTGATGTAGAATCTTTTTTATCCAAGGATATGCTTTGATTGTTAACAGAAGGATGGATGGATGGATGGATGGATAGGAGGGAGGGAGGGAGGAAGGGAGGAAGGGAGGAAGGAAGGAAGGGAGGGAGGAAGGCAGGAAGGCTGGAAGGGAAGGAGGAAGGGAACGAGGGAGGGAGGGAGGGAGGGAGAGTATCAATTGTCCACGGTTCCTTGAGGAAGCTGAAGTTTCCTTGAACATCTAATCGAAGTTAATTGGGTTCAATGACCATTACTAGCTAGTAAAATCTGCCCAGCCTACTCCTGCTTATATTCTCATTCCTTGAAGTCAAAATAATTCTGAATTTAAGCTGTGAATTCAGCATAGATTGTTAAAATTACACTGAACCTACATGTAGATGTAGTTTACTGAAGTAGCATTAATTCCATTTGCTTTAATTTACTTTAAAAATTAAATAGGCTACACTGAACAAAGGCTCTTCAGTTTCTGAATGAGAACCCATACACAGTTCAATGCGGTTTAACTAATCCAGCTCAGAATATAAACACAATAATTTCTCTAATTATCACTGTGAAGACTAGACTTCATTTAGCACTGCCCTTCAGAAAAATGAAGGCCTGAACTCTTGCTGAGGAAAACAGGAGTTATGATACTTTACAGCAGCCTTACAGTACCTAAACAGGCCTACAAGAAACATGGAGAGGGACTTTGTACAAGGGCATGTAGGGATAGGAAAAGGGGGAATGGCTTGAAACTCAAAGAGGTAGGTTTAGATTAGCTACATTAAGAAGAAATGCCTTACAGTGAGGGTGGTGAGACACTGGCACAGGTTGCTCAGAGAAGTCATGGATGCCCCATCCCCGGCAGTGTTCAAGGCCAGGATGGCTGGGGCTTTGAGCAACCTCGTCTAGTGGAAGGTGTCCATGCTCATGGCCCGGGGGTTGGAACTACATGGTCTTTAAGGTCCTGTCCAACCCAAACCTTTCTATGATTCTCTGATTATGTATGCCCACCGCACATATTTTGGGAATGTATTCACATTTCAAGTTGCTCATAAATCTTACACTTAACGCATGCAGAATTCACTTCAGAAGATAACGCAAATGAGGTACATGCTGCTTCTGAAATTTTTTTCCGCCACTTTAGGCAGAGGAGTCTAACAGAGACAAGAAACATCTTGTTATCAGATTGACAAAATGAAAGGAATGAATAACAAATCTGGAAGGCACTGGATTCTCAGATGTCAGCTATCTGTCAGTGATTGTTCTTCAAGGATCATGTAGATGCATTCTAATCTATGTAAAGTTCACGACAACTCTATTTCTACAGTCTGCACTCTACTTATCGAAGATGATATTAGTCACTTTCACCTTTTAATGCCAATAATTCATCTACTGAGAACATTAATGCCATTGCGAACAAGTTGGTTTAAATTAGGGTAACATTTTTCCTCCCCATTAATTATTGCATTTTAATATTTTTTATTATGCCTAGTGACGTCTAAATGCAATTTCAGAACTTCAACCCAGTCACTACTGTGATAGCACAGCTATCCCAATAATAGACAATTAAGAAATGTGGCTCTTACATCAAAGACTTGGATATTTAAGAGGATTAGGGATTCCCCTGCTGACTTGAAAGCGGCTATCAATTTATTACCTAAAAACCATCAAGCAAGACCTCTTTCACTAAATGGCAGGTCTACCTGACAATCAGTGAACCATGTACAACAGTCCAAAAACCACAGGGATCGATATTATCACTAGAACAGAGTCACCAAACTTCGCAGCCACCATCTCCAGCACTCAAATTCCTACAAGCAGTTGCAACCGATCTGTCCTAAAATGTGGAACATGTAGCAACCACATGAAATGTTATTTGTCAAAGCTGAACAAGCAATACGCCAGAGATTAAGCAAGCCTCGGCTTGCTGGCATTAACTGAAACAAAGCAGCTCATAAAGGTATTACTACTACAATAATGAGACTGTAGTAACACAAATGGAGCAATGATAGACAATATTTGTTTTATATAGGTAGAAGGTGTTGCCAGATGTTCAAGTCTTTTGAACATTTAAATTTTGGATGTCTTCATTATTTGTCCTCTTTACATTCTTGGTTTTAACCTGAAAGCAACGGCTAAGGAGCTCCACCAATTCCTGAGGCTTTCAGAAAAATTCAGAATTTACAACTGAGGGTGAAGATTATCTTAAAAGAAACATAAAAGGAATATCATTATTACGCTGGAGTATGTAAGAGAGAGGATTTATTAAAGGGTATTTGTTGCTTGGTGAATGTATTACTTTAATGTTTTATACAATGGTGACCTATTCCTGAGGTTTTTAAAATGTAGAAGTAACAATTAAAATAATTGATGAATAAAACTGGACCCTTTCTTGTAGGATCAAAGTATAAGAAATTATTAACTATATCTAATGATGCATAGACAACACTATGAGCCAGAAGCTAAAAAGAAAGGAAAAATCTATGATAATCTTCCCTTGAGTAATCATGGCAGTACTACTGGGAATTATCCTCTGTTATAAAGGGTAATGCTTAATTTCCATCAGGTTACTTTTGCTGGCTTACTTTTGACAAATATCTACTGCTGATGGCCACATTGAAAGGACTGATCTTAAATTTATGTTCAATTTAAATAGTAAAATATAACACACATTTACTGTAACTTAACTGGGGACAGTGCTGATGTTTTCAATTTCACTTCAGTGTTCTCTCCTAATTCATATAACTTCAATACATCAACTTGGTATATTTTACATAAGACCCTTTGGAACACATTATTGTTTTCAATTTAACATTTTGAACTAAATTCATGACATGACTTTGAAACTGTATTCCTTTACATAAACTGAGAAATTTTAATACAGCATCTCAAGTCTCCTGTGTATTCAACAACTAATGCTTCACCATGGCTTCTAAGCAACTCCCCTGCCATATCCAACTTCCCCCTCACCCCCAAATTCTACCTTTCAAATACGCTCTTTGGCTATCCTTACTGCAGCCTACATGAGAGTTAGAGTGTTCTCTGTCTTTGATTACTTGGTACTTGCTACATGTTTTGAGTCAACAATGTATGTGACAGATTTAGGGCATTAAAAATAGCAGAAAACAAACTTATGAAAGATTTATGTGTTTTCTAAGGCTACCCATGAAATGAATCTCTCAGTCAAAATTAGGCTGGTTTTACAAAAGCAAAATGCCTTCTAGCTTTACAAATTTCAGTTCTTCCTCAAGTTTTGCTAAAACAGTGCCAGCTAAAGAACTGAAACTGTGGTACAAAAGAAGTCCTCAATTAGCCCTAGATCACACATCATACTAGAGGATTAGAAATATGGGTAAATCAAGTTAGACAGATGACAAGGAATGGGAGGGTAATTTAGCACATGCGGCCACCTTGCCACCTGAAAGAAAAGTAAAGGTGTTCCAGTGTCAAAGATTAAAATAAAGAGGATTACAGGAGGTCATTTAAGTGCAGAAGGCATCCCATGCAATATGGTAGGCCCACTCTCCAGTGAGGTAAAGGCAGAGGTGGTGCCACTGGGTTCAGAGAGGTATAACTGAAAAGGTTCCCATGTATAAGTGATTTCCTTGCAATTCAGAAGCCTGAAGTCAAGCACTTCTGTGAGTGCCCAGTGGAAATATGGATTAAAGAAGAACCATCTAGAAAAAAACAAAGTAACCTTCTGTAACGTGGAAAAAAATCAAGAAAAACAGATGTATGCACATCATGTTCTTCTTGCAATCCACCGTAAATTTATCATAGACATTTATGAAAGATAATCCTGTTAAAGTGTGGGTACCTGTAAATGCTGTATGAGCTCAGCAGAGAGTGCAGCAGAGTGGGATTGAAAGGGAGCCTCTAACTGCACAAATTGCTCTATAAATTACCTGAGAAAGGCTGTGAGAAGCAGGGAGGCAGAAAACATCCACCACATTGGGCTTCCTTCAATGGGACTATGCTCCTTGCATGAACATGGGATTTACTCATTTTTACCATAAGCACTTTCTAAGATATTATTTCAAAGCAAATCCCCTTTTCTGCTCTGCTGACATTTTCTTTTACTGATGGTGAGAGAAGGCTTAGGAACGGAAATGTTTCCAAAAATCACAGAAAATTATTAATACATACTCAAACACAAAAACTTCCGACTTCAGTCTTAATTTCTTTCATTTGTTTTCTATGATGAATAAATTCCAAACCAAGATAAACATACTTATTAGTGAACAAGCTTTAAATAATGCTTCTCTCTATGTTGAACCAACTATCTTTTGCAAACACACTGACAGTTATCGTTGTTTTTCTCAAAAGCATCCTCAGCCCCAGTTTCTCCTGCATGGTTGAGTTCTTCTGTCAAAAACAGTAGCTTTCTGTAAGTTGGCCTATTTTGCCCATGTCTCTAAAATATTTCTGTTACCTTATTTATGGTGTACAACTTTTCTTGCAAATAAGCATCAAACTGACAGTTCCTTTAAAAGCTACGAAGAACAGTTTTTCCTGTTCTGAATATTATATGTCATATGGTGTTTATGTCATCTTAGCAACCAATGGTGCTGTAATTTTCCTTAACATCTATTTCCCTCCCATAACAGCGATCCCTGAAACCCCACACATCTATTCTTTTCTGACTTACTATACACATGTAGGCAAAGATTGATTTGCTGTGGAGGTACACGCCCACCTCTTCTTCTATTATCAGGTATATTTTTGTACACAACAACTTATCACTGATATAACTGTAGCCTGATAGGCTCATCATGAATGCATCTAAAGAGAATATGAAACTCTTATTATGTGTAGCCTTTTTGGATCTGATAGTAAAAACAAAAGATCCTGCCTTCAAATAATCCCCGAAACTGCAAAGTGCTATTTACCATGAGTTTATCAATAATCTTTAAGAAATAAATTGCATGAAAATGTAGGCATTTCTTTTTATATATATTTTCATATGATTGTAACTCCATATTCAGAGGCAATCTAAAGTTATAACAATTAACCACTTCCTAACTAGTCTGTGATTTGGAAGAAACATTTGACTTTGTCAGTGCTTTAGCTAGGATGCATACATTTAGGTGTTTTTTGGGACTAATTTTATCTTTTACTGCACACCAATTCATGTTATTATTTTTTCTGCAATAAAATCCATGACTTTCAGCTTCACCGGCAGCACTAGGAACATGACTACTCTGATGAGTTTTAGACACATAGCAAGACTGTCCCAAAAAGTTTCTATTAGGCATACCGATAAGTTTGGAAGCAACAACTACCTGCCTGAGGTCATTTGGTGCTGAGCAGAGCTGTTGATGGAGCCCAAGCCTGTTATTTCCAGTTTCTGCATTCTGCATACTTCTCCAGGGAGAAGCAAACTGAAGTTTACCCCTCTGTGTGTACCAGAAGTTCTTAGTTATTGAAGCCTTATGTTTTATTAAAGAGTCCTTCCATCCACTTCAGAGTTACTGGAGTTCTACCACAGTAAGAACGCTTTTCTGTTTTTGTTCCATTTCTCTGTGCTATCAGCACACACACCTCTCACCTCTGTTTCAGTGAAGGATTTCAGTGAAGGATTATACAGCACTAAACATTGCCCAAAATGAGATGTGCTGCTGCAACTGAGACAGGCTATCCTCCTGCCACTGACTCAAAGTGCCACTGACTCAAAGTACCACTGAAGACAAAAAAACTGATAGCAGAGGCATCCAGGGTTGTAAGACCTCCAAAACTTGTTAGCCTGATAAAATGCTCCTGCAAATCACTTAATATTGCAAAGGGGCCAGCTGCAGCTGCCTGGTGGCTCCTTTATCTCTAAACTTCAATTCAAGCCTTGCATAACTGGGCTGGCTCAAACTGCACACTGTGCTTGGACACAGAAGTGGCACACTGCTACATTTAGAAATACACACATATAAAAGAACACAGAGGGAGAGGAGTGTCCGAGAATCAAGGCATTCTTCAGGGAGGCACAACATTCAAGCTGAATAGGGGTTTAAGTTTTTACAGGTATCACCCTCAAGGAATGAGGAAATTCCTCAAGGAATGAGTAGTCGAACTTTCCCCTACTGGCCATGTTTGAAGCTATTCTCTTTATGAAGACTACTCTTTAGAGTCATTAAAAAAGGACACGGATGGGAGGTCATAAAGTTTAACATAACTGAAGAGTCCTTTAACAACTGAATTGGGAGAGGCTGGGGGGAGAGACACTGGTAGCTGGCATTCTCAGCCTTTACCTTGCTCAGACATGTCATTAATAATATCAAAATATGTAAAACAATATACTCCATGTTACAGCATCCCTTAAATCAATCCGGTAACAGAAGCTAGCTTGGACCGCAGCAGGTAATTTACCAAAGAGTGTGTCTTAGTCTGAGGACGACAGCAGAGCTTCAATACCTGCACAGGGCTCTTATCAATGTCTGGATTAAATTTATGATGCTGTTCTTGATCTGTAGAGCTCTAAATTACATGGGATTTGTCTATCTAAGAGACCACATGTCTCCCTGTGCCACGCTGCCACAGTTGCTGTCAGCAGAAAGACTCACGCCAGACATTTGGTATTAAAAAAGGAAAAAAAAGTGAGTTGTCAGCGGGACTGACTCACTGGGGACAGGCTGCTTTGCAATTTACTCCCACCTTTAGTTTGAAATAGCTAAAATCTATTGACCCTTAAAGTGGGCTAAAAGGTACATTGCTTTCTTGGGAACACAATCAAGAGTGATATTTTTAGACATATCTGAAAACTATGCTTGTTTTCTAACTCCTGCTTATTTTCCTGTTGTTAGAGTTATGAATCAGAAGGTAATCTGAGGTCTTCATCTTTTAAGACAATGTCCTTTAATCCAACAGAATAGACACATTTTATTAAAACAGGACTTTAGATAGCATTATAGGAAAAGAATAGCATAGCAGAGGTACTCTTAGAGCTCTTTATCTGCAGAGGGGACGCCATTTATTTTGCTAAAAAATGCTGGCCTTTCTCCAGTTTAATTTGGTAAAGGATACACATATACCTGCATGCACATACATCTTAGCTTGATGAGACCTCTGAGCAGGACCCAAACATGTCTGCTGTTAAACTTAATAGGCAGACAGCTATCACCCTTTAAAATAACCTTTTGTGCTCCATTTGCCCACCCCTAATTGCTTCAGTTAATTAGTGCTAGGATACAGCCTTTAGTGGCAAATGTTAAAAAAGACAAAGCTGTTTCACAGAAGGGCAAGAGCCTTTTCTGAAGCTGAGTATCACCTAATGGGTACCTAAATCTGACGTTAGCTCTATTTTGCAGTTCCACAATAATGCATTCATATTTTATATTGTGGTGACGAGGCTGTATACCCAGTTCCTGTACAATTGCTTCACTTTTCTACCTTAGTACAAATTATAAATAATGATTCTTTGCGGAACAGAAAATCTCCTGAGGCACCACAAGGGAATTTCTCAAAATACGGCTCCCTAGTAATTATAACAAGTCCTCTTTTCTTACACAGAAAACAGAAATAAAGTAAACACATAACAACATTTGTGAGTGGCTGAAGAGCTGATTTATTCTGTTACCACCTACAGGATGGAGTCCTCATATACTCATATTATGCTCATTAGCATTCCACAACTGGATCTTTTCCCTCACTCAGCAGCAAATCAATTGTTTTCACATCTGCTTGTAGCTCATATTTCCCCAAAGGATTTCGGCGATTGTATTGTTTTTCCATTTTCCAATGTACTGTCTGACCTTTTCCCTCAAGGCCTTGCACAATTCACTTTAGTCAATCACTTCTTATTGATTGTTAGTGCCTGCTCATTCCCCATCTATCTTCTCTTTAATGAATATAGGGATATTTTTTAGTGATCTTATTTTTAATACGTCCTGTCATCCACTCACTGTTCTTTCCACCTTTGTTGCTCTAGATTTCTCATTTAGATTTATACTTCTGCTCTGTTCAACTTTCATTCCAGTTCAAGCTGAAATGCCACCTTCTTTCACCTTATCCTTTCTTTTGTACGATGCCTGTATGTACGATGCCTGTATATACAAAAACTTCAGCTTTCAGTACACCACTCTCCGCTTCAGACCGCACCTAAAGCACCATTCTTTTGGGAATTTATAGGGTTCTAGCAAAAACCCTGTCTTGGTTTATAATTTCTCCTGACACTTCTGTTCTGTGTCTTTCATATAATTTAGCACTGCATACACTTGCTTCTTATCAGGAAGAAGCAGAGGGAAGGGACTGTCCCTGGAAACACTTCTTCACAATTCATCCAAAGTCAAATCCTGTCTGCTTACCTGAAGATTCACCTACTTTCTGGAGGGCACAAATACTCCCTAATTTGCAGCTGCCATCTTATCTTTCTGGGCTTTGTAAAGACCAATACACTGCATCTTGAAAATTCCAATTGTTTCACTTCTTGGGCTACTTTTCCCTCCAAAGCGCTGCAGTGGTATCAGGTAACTCCTCCCTCTTGAATCACTACAGAAGCAGTGTTGACCCCGCATTTCCTTACACTCATTCAGGAGTCAGTCATAACCTCACATATGGGATACAATTACTGGGAGTCCCTCATTTCTAACTGGCTCTTTCACTCATCACAACAATGGAGAATCTCTTCGGTCCTCTTAGCAATAACTAGACATCATTAACCAGCAAAGGCCACAGGCAATCAGTGCTATCAGGATGACTGCCAAAAGCTGACTGAGAACGGCTGTTCAGGAAACTTCTGCAAAGATTTCAAGTGAAATTTTTGCTTTTAATGCACGACTTTCTTAGCTGGAAAGTCCCCAAATCACTTTATTTCAATATCAACCATCCACTTGACAGTAAACTTGGACTTAGAGCTGCGCTTCAAGCAGCCATAAGAAAACAGAAGTAGCTTGGAGGACCATCTCCTCAGTCCTTTCTTTTCTTGGGACTCTGTTTTTTCCAACCATTCCCTATTTTACTGTCTCCTTTTCTGGATGTAATATTCACGAATGAGAGAAACAATGGTGTTGACTTATTTAGCACCTGGATGATGAGCCAGAAAGCCTTCTTTATACCAACACGCTTCTTCAGTGCACCAACCCATGGCACATTCAACACAGGACCGAAAGAGACATCCTTAGAAACCTTGACAATAGGTCTGTAGGGATAAACCAGTGCAGCTTTACAGCAGCTGTCTGCTTGAGATCACACCATTACACCCAAGATGCCAAGAGACTCACAAAGAGACCCGTATCAGAATATGGATAAGGGCTGGATAGGAAAGAGAGCCACTAACCTCAGAGTCCAGCAGGACAGAACTGCTATGCCAGGAATTCTGGAATAACTTACTTGTCCCTTTCCATTGGTAAGCACGCTGGTGCTATTAAGCCTATTACTTCGCAACAGAAATAAAGTTCTCTAAGTAAGACCTGAGGACAGGAAACATGCTAAGTAGCTCTTTACTAAAAGCAAGTTAAGATTTTGCCAATCTGTTATCCCTACTAAAACTCTTTATAAACTTTCACAGCTATGAACAGACCAAAATGGCAAATGTCAACCGGGGCTGAAGCTGTGATGCAGATCTTCTCCCAGCCACTGACTGTCAGTGAATGATGCTGCAAATGTGATGTGAGTAGGACTGATCCACATGAAATTCTAAATCAGCTCTTTCTTATAAGCAAAACTCCTCCTGCTGGGAACAGGAAAAGAAAGCTTTCCATGTCTTCCTTTTTCTCTACACTGAAATCAGAGTAAAAAACCCAACCCTGTTTTATCTCCTCCCCTTTTCACACTCTTCACAAGAATGTGTGGGTATGGATGTGTGGGTGGATGTTTGAGAACAAAGCACGTTCCTCTGCACAACTGTATGTCGTGGTAGGGTTAGTTTATTGCCTTTCATGTCTAACATCATGTAAGAGAACAAATTTAATTTTCTGAAGAGTACTGGCTTTATTCTGTGAAATGCAAGGGGAATTCAACTCACCATCTGCAAGAACTGTTTCATAGATGCAAGACACAGAGTCTCCAATATTTTCAACCCGTGGTTTATCTAGGAAAAAATAAAAAATAAAAATAAGGTAATATAATCACACTGATTTCCACTTTCTTTCTAGAAGAAAATCTATATGTATTTTAAATGTAAGAGAAAGCTATTTTAAAGCTATTATTCTGCAGATACAAAAATAAATCATAGAACAAATCCAAGGCTAGAGGAACAGGCCTAGAGAGATCTTTAGATGCAACTGTATTTATCCCTTTTCAGTAAACATCCCTTTGACTGATTTTTTTTCAGTTTACCCAAACTGGTAAGAAATGTGTACCTGCGGAAGAAGTTTCCCTGAAAGTCAATACAGCAAACAATGGGAAAGGAGTTGGGAGTAAAGGAAAGAGAACATAATCATGTGCAGTAAAGTGAGAAACTGAAATGGATACAGACATCGCAGTTTGGGAGACAACTGTTCAGTGCTCTGTTTGATAATACAATAGATCTGGGTATAGACAGTATCATGGAATCATGGAGTGGTTTGGATTGGAAAGGACTCTAAAGAACATCTAGCTCCAACCCCTTAGCCATGGGCAGAGACACCTTTCACTAGACCAGGTTGCTCAAAGCCCATCCAAACTGGCCTTGAACACTTCCAGGGATGGGGCATGCACAGCTTCTCTGAGCAATCCATTCCAGTGCCTCACCATCCTCATTGAAAGGAATTTCTTCCTTATGTCAAACCTACACCTACCCTCTTCTAGTTCAAAGCCATTCCCCCTTGCCCTATTCCTGGAACCTTCTATTCTCTGCGCTGAACAACCTCAACTCTCTCAGCCTGTCTGCAGGAGAGGTGCTCCAGTTCTCTGAGCATCTTCATGGCCTCCTCTGGACTTGCTCAAGCAGGTCCATGTTGTTCATATGTTGGGAGCTTCCAGAGCTGGATGCAGCACTGCAGGTGGGGTCTCACCAGAGCAGAGTAGAGGGACAGAATCCCCTCCCTTGCCCTGCTGCCCACGCTGCTTTGGACACAGTTGGCTTTCTGGGCTGTGAGTGCACATGTTGATCTTCTCATTGACCAACAACTCTAAGTCCTCAGGGCTGCATTCAATCCATTTTCCACCCAGCCTGTATTTGTGCTTCAGATTGCCCCAACATGTGCAGGACCTTGCACTTGGCCTTGCTTCATGAGGTTTGTTTGGGCTCACCTCTTGAGCCTGTCAAGGTCCCTCCCAACAGCATTCCTTCCCTCAGCGTGTTGACTGCACCACACAGCTTGGTGTCAGCAGGAAATTCTCTAAGTGTGCACTCAATGCCACCAACAAAGATGTTAAACAGCCTCCAACACAGAATCTCTGAATCGATCAGGTTGGAAGGGACCATTGTGACTCATCTGGTCCAAATGTCCCTGCTCAAGCAGGATCATCCTGAAACACATGGCACAGCACTGCATCCAGACAGCTTTCGAATATCTCCAGTGAGGGAGACCCCACAACCTCTCTGGCAATCTGTTCCAGTGTTCAGTCACCTGTACAGTAAAGAAGTTCTTCCTCACATTTAGGTGGAACTTCAGTTTCTGCTCATTGCCTCTTGTCCTATTGCTTGGCAATCCTGAGCCTGCCTCCATCTCCTTGACACCGTCCCTTCAGATAGCAATAGACATTGATGAGGTCCCTTATCAGTTGTCTCCTCTCGAGGCCCAACTCTCTCAGCCTGTGGCCCATAAGATACTGTCTTAACATTTTCAGGACCAAGTTCTGGACTCACAGCCTTTTAAGTACACAGAGACCCTACCAAGTACAAAATCTGATTCTATTTTTCTGCTATGAACTTAAATAGGTGTTATACTTCAATTTTTTTAGGGATAAGTGACAATTTTTTTCGTCTGGACTGCAAAACAACATTATTTTATCCCATTTCCAAGAAGATGGCACTAATCTAACAGAAATACATCATGGTGAAATTACAAATAGCAATTTTGTTATAACAACAGTTATGTGCAAAAAAATATACAAGGGGTGCCTTTACAGAAGTCTTCTCTAGATGCCTTCCAACGATAACTTTTCAGTAATTGTGACCGGTAACCACGGTGCAAGACTCAGTCAGACCCAATAATACATTACTTGAAGGACATATAAGACTACAGATTCACACAGCCATTTTACAGCATTACCTGAAAAAATACTTGCTGGAAATCTTAAATTATTTGTCAGCTTTCGAAATAGCCTCACAACTGCAATGAAATACTGACTGATGACTGGGCCATAAACAATACATAAATTTGCATGATGTCCATTTCAAAGCTTGAAAGAGCAGACTAAAAATGATAAATCCATTAATTTATTTTTAAAATTTAAAAAATTGTAAACTAAATAAACAGAAGTAAAATGGCAGTATGTTAAGTTAGCACATGCTGTTGCTACAACGCTTATGTTCTAGTCATCTGACTTTTATTATTAACTAAACTTTTTATGAGTTTGTCCTAAATGCTGCCAAAAATTGCTAAAAATGCTTAAAAAGTTCTAAAAAACATGCTAAAAAACTCTAAGATGCCAATGCACTCACTTTTCCAGGTGTAATAAGTTTTCATCCAGTTAGTGTCAAAAACAAGAGGAAAAAACATCACATACATGACACATACTTCAGAATCTAAGGGTACAGGTTACCATGACTAGCTACATAGATTAGAACATGAGCTGCTAAGAAACCTAACAAACCTCACAAACCCTAAAAAGTAAAGTCTTCTCTGGATTTTGCAGAAATAAGAGAAGAAATAGCAAAGAAGTCAAACAGTTTACGCGGCAAAGGATGAGGGTCTCAACATCTTATCTGCGGTTGCCACCTCCAGACAGTCACTTCAGTTTCTCTTCTGCTTTGAAATAGCCAGGATCTTATGTCAGATGAAAGAAGTTAGCGACACAAACAAGTTTTTCGTTGACAGTCATTACCAACCCCCATCACTGCACTGGCATCCCTTCTGTGTGGAATGGAGAAGCACAGCATCTCAGGAAGATTTATTACTCTGGTAATTTTAGCAGTCCCTGCAGAGCAGTTCAAAGACTCACTGGCAGGGCAAAATGGAAATGAGAGCTATACTGCAGCACACATCAGCTAACAAAATGTCCCTTCTGCTCTTGTGGTTATGATACAGTCATACAGACTATTTTTGTTTTCAAAAAAGAATAATTAATTGGCATTTGAGGTGCTCTGCAATAAGCAGATGACATCACTGCCTTAAAACACCAACAGTGGTATGTACTGTCCGAGTGTAAATACAATGGGGAAGGATTAAACGGAGGCACAACTGTGTGGTCTCATTTACTGAAACCTCCACTGGCAGTAAACGAGGCCAGAACCACCCACCTACTTTCCTCTATTTACTCAATCTTGCATGTTCAGGGGAGAAATCTTTACAACCAAGACTTTATGCGACACACACACACACACACACACAGAGTATTTAGTATGCACAAACAAACAAGACCAAAAAAACAGTAATTTTCTTTCTTCTTCAACTTTGGTTCTTTTTAGCACTTCAGCTTAATTATCTTGTAGACTCCAAGTCAGTGTCAAAATTTAGGTGAAGGACCTGTCCACTGAAGCCAACAGTAAAGTTCCCACTTCAGTCAAGGGGTTTAGCTCATCAGCACAAGTCTTGCTCACAGCCTAAGAAATTCCACTGGCACTGGTTACTCGTATTTGAGTATCAATGTGAAGAGGATTTTACAGGAGAACAAGCAAAGCAGTGGATTCAAAATGTGAAGCATTACTTCAGTATTCAATGCTATAGCAATAAAATTGATGCCACTGTACTAGCAATGAAACAGGAAACAGATACCATAAAAGTTCTGGTAAAAATATAATTACTTCTTTCTCTTTTCTGTGGTCTGCACAATGGAAATTAGCCCCATATTTGAAGCGCTCTGAAGATTTGCATGTGTTAAGCCCTATTTCAACTCCCAGCCTGCTTTTCCCACATTTACTTACTAGAGAAAAACACCCTATGCTAGTATCTCATTTGTCCATATCTATACCATACTACTAGTTGCAAAAGTAGTTTTCTTCATACTACTCTTCTTGGTCATTAAAATTGTGTGCAGATACATGGAATACCTTTTAGGTAAACAATCAGAAATTAATGCAATATTGTTGTCTCAGGTAAAAGTTACAAATTTGTTCTGAGAATCTTTCCTAGGCTGTCAAAGACCCTGGATACCATTTTCTAGTTGTGTTATGTTACTTTATGTACCTCTTACTTTTTAATACAATAGCAGATAATGAATGGATACATGTAGATTTGATGAGCTGTTCTCAACTACCAAATTTTGTAGAAGCAAATTCTCTTCATATTTTGGCATTAAAAGAAAAAAAGCAATGCCACTGCTTAGGGAAAAGGCTGGAAGTGGAAGTGACAAGAGTTGCTTTTGTTGAGATTTAAAAAATGAAACCTAATAAAACAGCAAGCAGACTAATGGATACTTATGACTCCTGAGCTGTACCAAGAAGTGCCATCAAAAGTCTAATAAAAGTGTCAGCACACTTTAGAAACAGTGTCACAGAAAATTATTTGTATTAGATAAGACTTGTTCTCTTTTCGCATCATCAGTACTGAGGACAGCTATAGGAGAAATAGAGGACATTTAAGGATCTAAGTTTACTCCCTACAGATGCAAATATCTATCTGTAGCTACAAATCCCTCGCATAAACACATGCTTGCCCGAATTTGAAACGGAAGTCTTTCAGGACTAAACAGAAAAACCACAGCTATGTTTAGTACTCCAGGATTCAGAATTAATACACTGAAAATATGTCAATTTAACCTAAAAAAAGGGCACACAGTTCAGCAGACCAAGGACAAGTAGTAGAAAGACACAGGAGAAGGAAAAGACAGATGCAACCAAAATATATCTCCCGATTCTACTTTCAACAGTATTGGGGAAAGCTGGTAAAGAGAAGTCAGAATTCTAGTGTCTCACTGCACCATCTTAGATGTTAACATAGAATAATAAAATTTCTGAGTGTTCTCCTCTTTCCCTGGCGGTTACCTTTTTTATGGCAATAGGCATAGAATCTAAAAAATTTGAAACCAACTCGGAATCTGAATGCGGCATTTTCAAACTGAAATATTTTACAAACGAGTCCTGCAAAAGGAATCTTTAGACAAAAATAGAAATATTTGTGTTCCACTTCATGCAGAAGATGAATATAATAAAGTCTGCCAGCATCCCAGAAATAAATGTTAGAAAGACCAGTCTCCATGTCTTAGTTCCCCTTTTACTCCTCCAAGAACGTGTTCAAACAGGCATGACAAACCATTCAGATTTTGTGTTTGAACCACATCACAGACAAACAAGCTCTCTGCTGAGTACAAACCCCTCTGCATCTTCTGTTTTATTTAGTTTCACTCAGCAATTTATTTAGTTTTGGTTTTTGCCTAGAATGTTTGGCATATATACTACTTTAGATCCGGAAGGAAGTTTTAACAGATTAAGCCTTGTCTGCTCCAACAAGATGAAACCAGCACCATCTGGTAGGTGAAATAATTGTGGGGGCATATAAAATGAGACTTGCTATGCACTTTTTTCATCTCAAGTTTTAGGGATAGTGCTAAGAGAATAGCACCTAGGAGAGAAGAGATAGCTAAGAACTTACTCTCCTGTGAGCTTTCCAGAGCATGGGGAAATCTATAGTGGAAGGGTGGTGACTACTAGCACCTATGCTATGCCATTGTTAACATTCTCCAGCAGAATGTCAAACTGTGAGATAACAACCTGATTTAGCATCCATCTTCAGCTGTTCTAGCCACCTGCAGGCCACTCCTGAGCCCTGGCATCCATCAGTCCTAGGATCTCAATGGCTCGCCATCCCAAGGGATTAACAGAATTTAGTTGCAGTGGAAGACATGGTGGGGCCATGATAACTAAAGCGCATTACCAAGTTTTTAGACTGGTAGAGTGACAGCTCTCATCAATACTGAGGAGACAAGAAGCTACAAATGCTTGGGAGAACAAGTTAAGAGCAACGAACAGTTTAAAGGGGAAAAAAAGGAACTAAAACCCAAGAAGAATACACACAAAAGTGTTTTCATCACTATCTCTACAAGGGTCAAGAATATAAGGGTCTAGGGATGAGCACTGAAAACAAAAGTGATTGAAGACAATGATCCATATGAAGAGAAATGGGAAATCTTGTGTGTCTGGTCCTGAAGGAAGGCAAAAAAATATACTCCAAAGGAAAAATAATCCTTGTATATACTCAACAACCCCTTAGCAAATAATTTTAAATACAAGGCAAAAATCTTTTTTTCCCAGATGTGCAATCTGTCAAAATCCCTGTTACAGACATCACAAAGGCTAAGAGCTTAACAAGATTCTTCAAAAGAGTATCATAAATACAGACACCATTATCTTTAAGCAAAGATAAATAATGACAAACCATGCACATCTTCATTCCTCAGGGCTTAAATCAACACTCAGATGAAAGCAAATCTCTTAGTTGGAACACTTTCACTGTGCAACAGAGAGCAGAGCAGAGGTCTCCTATCAGGCACTGATCTAAGCTTGCCTGGCTGATGGCCAGGGCACACCAGTACAGA
The DNA here is from genome assembly GCA_013397755.1 of Cnemophilus loriae. Lineage (NCBI taxonomy): Eukaryota > Metazoa > Chordata > Aves > Passeriformes > Corvidae > Cnemophilus > Cnemophilus loriae. The sequence continues at coordinate 428,445 of VZTF01008266.1, read as the reverse complement.
AAAGACAGGGCCAGAGCAGTTCTAAGCTACGAGTGTGGAGGAGGGCTTAGCCCTGAAGCACCAGCCATCATGACCACTTCCAGTCCTGGATCTAGCTCAGTCCACTGAACTTGTCTGATCTCAGCCACAGTCTGTGCATCCCCAGTAAAGATGTACTCACTGAGACTGAGGCCTTCAACAACTATTCATTAATTCAGCTTTCTCCTAATCTCTGAAATTGCTGATATTGGTCACTGTCAAAGCAAAGATCATTTGAACACCTACTAAACATCTGGCATTACACTGTAAGTTAAGTCCCAAGGGCACACGTAGTAAGTATTTTTGGTAATGCATAGACCTAAGCAAAGAACCGTCCTGTGTCTTCTAGGAAACTGTTTATCATTGCAGAAAAGTTTGCAATTTCCTGTGCACGTGTCAACTGGTATTATCTAAGCACAGTTACTTCCTATATATACACACACACAGAGTACAGACCCACTGTTTTCATCCCGTTGAAAAACTGCCAAGAAGCTTCAGTCTGAAGTTACATATTGGACACAGTCAGAAATTGCAAACATTACCTTCTGAAACCAAAACAGACAACTGTAATGAGTCCAAAACATAAAGTCTGAGAGATGTACTGAGGAAAAGGTTACTCAATATTGAAGAGAACATGGTTGCGGTGGAGGAGTCTAAAATGTTCTTTTGAAAACACTGACCTCATATAGGCAGACTGGGTGTAGACATATTCTGGGCAGGTTTTAAAGCCCTATAGTATACTTATGCTTAACTGCTTAAGCACAAGGCAGCAGGAACATCCAGCTAGGTCACTCATTCAGCTGGGGTCTCTCTACCCCAGTGTTCAAAAGAATATTCTTGGTTGTTCATGTGCATCCAAAACTAGGTTAAGCTCTGAGTAAAAATCCTGAACTGCAGGATGTCTTTCTCAAGCACAAGCTCCCATGCCAATAAAATGCCACCTTGCATGTAATGAAGAGAGAAGCACAATATTCTGCTTGGCAGATAAAATCTTGGCTAAATAGCAAGAGCTGAGAGGAGGTAAGAGACCTAAGGACTACAAACAAGCAGTAGTATATTACCTGGTTGAATAATTCCTTTCACAACAGAAATATATTCCTCAGGTTTCTGATCAGTAGAAATCTCTTTGCTGCCTCCATCTAAGGTCAGTATCTCATAAAGAATCTCTGAATTCTCCACCCCACAAAGCAGAATTACCACATCATCCGGAGGTTTTAGAACTTGTTGCAGAAAATAACTTCTCTTTTGATTCAGGCAGTTAAGAAGTCCACATGAGAGTATCAGGAGTTTACATTTATAAGATAGTAAACAGAGTAGCTCCTGGTGCTTGAAAGGTGAATTCTCTAGATCGTAGAGCAAGATTCCTTCTTTGTTCACTATGAGTCCAAAAAGAGATTTTAAATACAGAGCCCACTCTTCTGCTTCTTGTTCATATATCACGAGGATATCTTTCGTATTTTCTAGAGAGAAGAAAACATTAAAAAAAAAAATTCAAATGCATTTTGAATCCATTATAAATATCAGAAGACAGATTGTTTGTTTCCCCTCCAATAAAAACTTGACGTGCCAAAGAAATTACCTTCAGCAGAAATCACAGCTCATCACCTTGAAATGACAACCATCTCCTTATTTCTAAGACCAAGGCAGAAAAATTGCCCATAGAAATACCGGAAAAATAGCTCAGGATATTATGTTTAGAATAACTAATGTTTCAGAATAAATACTGAAATTGTAGGAAGCAGAGAAAATGTAGGAAGCAAAGCACATTCACACATTCTGCTCACTCCTAGAGTCTTGACAAATAGGCGATAGTATTAAAAATGGAACACTTGGCTTTTAATGACAGAAGTAAAGAATATATATTTGACCACATGAACATGATCCGACTTCATTAGAAAATGAATTGGTATGTTTAGGATGTTTTGTCCACATGGTGTTAGGATAATCATTCGTGATCTTTCTTTATTGTCATTATCTAAGAAAATTACTTGAGACCTGACAAAAATAAATCTAGAACTGTATTTTTTAAGTTCTCTTTCCCCTTAAGATGTAAAACATGATGCTAGCAAGACAACTAATACTCTTCCACAGCATTTCTAGGGTGACAGCTCGAGACAGAGGCAACACGCACAAGCTGAAACACAGGAGGCTGCCTCTGAGAATCAGGAGATGTTTTTTTTTTAGTGTGAGCAGTGGCACAGGCTGCCTGGAGAGGGTATGGAATCTGTCTCCTCGGAGCTACTCGAAAGGTGCCTGGATATGGTCCTGGCTCTAGGTGTACAAGAGAGCTTCCAGATGTCCCATTCAACCTCAGTCATTTTATGGTTGTGTGAAACCATCAAAAACTGATTTGATGAGCAATACAATAACAATATTCATCAGGCCAGGGTAGCTTAATAGCCCTGGAGTAGTTCACAATCATAGCCCTGTGGAGCAACAATGCGAGGCTGAGGAATAAATACAGCTGCTGCACTTTACCTGCACTGCACTTCACGGTGTCTGCTTGCTGGTCAGGGTCAGGCAGACTGACTGACACTTGCCAGCAATGCACCAGAGCTTCTTTGAGTGCCTAAGCTGCTGCACTGTGAGTATCAGGAGATATGGAAACAGGTGGTGTACACAGAGTTAGAATGTTTCTGGGGCACACAAGGGATGTGGACAGTAGGATGCACTGTTGGAAGCAGAGTACAGATGTAGCTAAGGAGAATAAAAAAACTTGTCAAGGATCCCACATAAGTCCATGCACAAAAGAAGAAACTGAACCTGTATCTCCAGTCCAGGATTAATGCTTTAATTATTGGACTTCCCTTCCTTTTACAAGAAATTATTTCTACATTTTGTTCATTCATTCTTTATTCAGGAGATACTTGAAACAAAGTTTACTCAGCAAGGGCTGATTGAAACTCGTAGAATATGGACACTATAGTCCAGTCTCTTGAGTTCATTATAGGTCTACAAACTGCTTGGAGGACAGTTGCCATCTTTTCAAGATTTGTGAATGCTTACCCTTTCACAAAGTTTTCTGTCACAGGAAATCACAAAGGGCCATGCTCAACATGGTAGCTGGTGATCGTATTTCAAGATAACTAACTCTTACCAGTACATTAAAGCAGGGTAATATTTGTCAAAATGTATTTGGAAAGATGACTACTGTATTTCCCATGGTAAAAACAATCTGAAAAATACCTGTTTCTGATGAAATGCTGAAGGTTAATAGTAAGAAAAATAGCAGTGTATTTCTCCTTTAACTCAGAGCAAAATTGGTTTATGATGCTGGGATGAAAAATCTACTTGCTGCAATGCTGTTTTCAGAATCTCATTTGATTTTCCATAACACTCATAGAAAGACATGCACAAAGTAGAACCAAAAAGCTATGAATTGCTGCACAGTTTCAAAAGAAGAAACTGTATTAACAATGCTGTAAAGCCAGAAGCTGTTTCAGTCTGACCACACAGCTTCATATCACAGAAAATGGAATAACCAAGTACCTTCTATTTCCAGTCCCTATTAACTAAAAGCACTGTAGCTGTTCTTTAAAAATATGGATATAAAGAAAGTACTTACACCATAAGGAAAATTTAAGAATTCATTCTTTACACTTTGTTTGAATTTACTCAGGTCTAGCTTCCAGACATAATATAATTTCACTTATTTCTGCAATTCTTAAGGAGCATCTCTTCTTCTGCTGTCAGAAATCTGTCTCCTAAGGTCTTCATATTCCCATGAAGTGACTCTTAGCCTCGCTTTCATTACAGTTTGTAAACTGGGATTAATACTCTTCCCACTACAATAGAGGCATTGTAGAACTCTTCCTACTTTTTTTCTGCACTTTTGCAAACTCTCCTGCTTTTTCAAAATACTTTTTGAGAAAACCAGAACTGCATACAGGGTAGGAGTTCCTTGATACAGTGCATGGGAAGAAAAAAATAACCTTGGGTATGCACATGCGCTCATAAACAGTGAATTTCACATTCATTCACCCCTGTGCAAATGGACAGTACAAGGCTTGAGTACCGAAGAAATTCTAAAGATAAAAGTGAGAAACGTGCATCGAAAGGATAAAAGAAGACATAAAGTCTTCTTCACTTCCATATGGAATATCTGCACCAGTCTGCAGCTTCGATCTCAGCTAAGCAGGAATGAGAAAGGGGTTTTACGATGTTTATTGAAGGTTCAACTGCATTTCTTCTTAACTATATTGATTTTTATATATGAGAAAGAAAGCCTTATTTGTGTAAGAAAGGGGAGTGAAATATATCTAACACCACACTTGATGGAAGAAACGCTCTGCAACACACATCTCATAAAGCTCTAATTCCATATGGTTGCCCTATTTAATTTGTCTTTTCTATCTATGTACAGAGGGAAGAGCCATGCTGTTGAGCAAGGGTTTTCAAACTGCAGTTTGGTGCAATGTTTATTGAAGCAAGCAGCAAGTGCTATCAAGTTACCTATGGGAAACCAAATGTGGGTATGTTTCGAATTATAAGCTTGAATTTTTTTTCTGACATTGATCTGCCTTCTATATTAAGAGTTAACATCAGTGTTAAGCAGGAATGTAAGGCTTGCATCTTACTTCCCCCAAATGGTATTAAAAGTTGAAATATCACTATTTTGAAATGCTTGCCTGACTTGAAATGTGGAGTCAAAGTTTACACTACAAATAGCTATGATGTCCCCTATCAAAAATCTACTCTATGTACTAGTAGCTTTTGCCTGTTATACAACGTTTTTGCCTTCAGAGATTTTACTAAGATGCATACGCTTGAAGGCAGCTTACTTGAAAATTAAAGCCCACCAAAACTCTGCCTTCAGAACAGTATTATTTTAACCTGAAACAAAAAAAAGCTCAAGTCTAGCTTTAATGCAACACTATCCAGTACTGAATATACAGTAACTATGCTTAACTTTTCAACTAGAGTTTCTTCCCCTTCATTATTTTCACCTCTTACTGAATAATTCTTTGAATTTACTGCATTTGGAATATAATGTAAGTTGAGATTAATTTTGTTCCCTTGAAAGTTAATGTAATAGAAGCTCTCATATCCTGGCAAAATTAAGCTGTGCTTCATCTGCTCCTACTTGGAAACTGACTCAAAGGTAGAAATAAAATGTATTATTAGTTCAGCAATGAGAAACAGGAAGAGAATTTATGCAGTCATCCATAACCTGAAAGGGGTTCTTCTGACAAGCAAACTCTTCTCTAGTTACTGGTGCAAGAAAGCACATCTCATGTCATCTGAAATGCTCTTTGAAAAAACCTGCTAGATCCTATAAGACTGCTGTGACCAAGCAGGAATCAAGAACTTGTGTATTTAGGGCAAAAGAACATGTCTTTTATGGCAAGAATTATAAGATCTAGTAGGAGAAGAGGGACCAAAAAAAAGCAAGTATACTAGAGAGTTAAAGGAAACCTCAGGAACTCTGCAATGCACCAAGCACACCAGGAAGGCAAAGGAGACAAATCGAAAACTGGGGGCTAGTAGCTACTCTTTAACAGATATCTCAGTTTATGAATCTTGCAATCTTGTAAAGGATAATTTCTGTATGCTTAGAAATAATTAAGAAGCACTTGGTAACACTTGTCTTTGAGAATAACACTGCACAGGTGTCAACTCATTCCCTATCTTTTTAAAGGCCTTTTAGGTTTGTAGATGATATGCTTTACTTCTAGATATCTTTGACCTGCATTTTACTACAGTTGTTTCCAAAAATTCAGCACTAACATACTTTGTCTGACTTAAATAAGGCTGATTACAATTAGGATAGGGTCTAAAAATTGGCTCCACAGTCCCACTACCTTAGGATGTTTTGGTGCAAAAAAGGTGAGATTTGAACACCATTTACCCAAACATTTACCCAACCATAAACATTTACCCAAGTTTTAACGGAAAGATGGATCACCATATTTCTCAGGGTTGTCCAGAGTCTTTTCCAGTTAGGATACTGGAGCCTAACAATGGCATTCCCCGCTGTTCACTCAGGTGCCCGTGAACTCTTATAACTACATACCAAGCCTGCCACCGTCAACCCTAACAAAAATGTAATGCATTTCTGTTTACAATCCTCACCTCAATCCCATCAGCCTTTGATACCTGTGTGAAGAAAACACCCTCTCAAACTGTCCTCCATCACTATGTTGATAAAGGACAGGATTGACTGCTAGAGAAAGCATAAAATTTGTCCGTTTTATTTCTTCCTGTCACAGATGTCCTCACTTGGGGAAGGGAAGGTTGTCTGGTTTTTTAAAAAATGTCAATCTTAAAAGGAAAGACATTTGAGAAAGAAATGTATGAACTCTGTCAGTATGCAATGAACTACTGTCCATCAGCAAAAATTTATTAAAATAAGTACAGTAGGTAAATATCTCAAAGGAGAAGTGGAAAGGCACAGAAGTTCTTGCTCACTTTCTCATCATATATTGATGAAAAATCTGGGCAACATAAATGATATGGAATGACATCCATTGCATCTTTAATTCTTTTGTGAATAGCAGACTACACTCTCCAGGACTACCATTAGTATCTTTTCATGCTAAAAACTTTCACAAAAAGAGGCAATATTTTTTTTTCCAGGCAAGCAGTGTCAGGATAGAGCTATTCAAGACTTTACAAGCTGACTGCACTCATCTACTTCACCCTGTAGCATAAAACTACAAGGTGGGTGTAGTTAAGGGTCATGACACAATGACAAAAAATGGAACACAAGAAATATAAGGAAGCATAAAATAACCCAGACTCCCATCTTTGCTCAGAGATTTTAAAAACTTTTATTTTAATCTCAAGAAGATTCATTCCCAACTGGGCTGTATGTAGAATGAGAATGACAAGCATACGTACTAATTTAAATGAGACTTTGGATTCTAAAGATCTTTAGTCTCTTGGCCCCTTTGCAATCTTTTCACAAAGATTCAGCCATTCATCTCTTCACATTGCTTGCCCTGATCACTAACAGTGATATGATAAAAACTGGGAAAAGTTTCACTATCGCTTCAAACAACCCCTGCAATCTAACATTTGGAAACAGAATGAGAACATTTAATTCAGCACTAATGAGTGGCCTTAGCGTAACAAACTGCCTCTCACCCATCCAGAAGGCATTGATTTTCCCAGTCAGCACACTTCACACATATCCAGTAAATGTGTCTCAAAGTGCAACTGTAGCTCTTGGTTGCTGGAATTCTGCAAGGCAAATCCCCTGAAGCAAGCCAAAATGCGCTCATCGCGGGAAGGGCAGCAGAAAGCACTTTAGAACTACTTGCAGATAATGGAAAATGTTTTCAAGGCAGTTCATGTTGCTTCTCTGAGATGTTCCAGTAAAGGAAATGAAAATTATAAAAGCCACTTGTAAACTTTAGAGTGAGATCACAAAGTAGCAAAATTGCTGCAGTGCTGTGGCACACCTGTTTCAATTAAAACAATTATCCTAAAACACAAGGCATTCCTGCCCTCACTGTATCCGCCAGCAGTGGCTGCACTTCTGTTCTCAAACGCCTATTTAACTAGCATGTAATAAGAACATTTTCATCATTTATATACCTTCTGTTGCTAATTGCTAAATTGTATGTGAAAACAAATACTCGCTCTATCTGTAGAAAATCAAGCCTCATGTCTTCATCCTTCTTCTTACTAAGCTTAGTGAGGTCTGGAGTGGGCAAAATTTGGTTCTACAGAGACGAACAATTTTCTACAAATGGGATCATTAGGCTTGATCAAGTTGGCTTTCTCTGCAAAGAAATTCCATTGACCTTCCTCACAGTGACAAAGGGAACACAGAATCAAGTAAATTCCTGGGGTGTCTTTCCACAGCATGGACCTGGCACAGGTAGTCTAGAAAGATATCTGACTATCAAATATGACACAGCTACCATTATGCCTAAAAAGCTGTTTTTTGTGAAGTGATATGGCCTTATTTCCAGATTTAGGCTTTTCTCTCTGATCTGTCCTATGAATCCTTAGAACTGACTATCTACTGATGGACAGGTGCTCTTGTTTCTAATGAACAAGGCTAAACACAAACGTGGGATACAGAGGTCAGAACTCATTTCACTATTTCAAGGCAGACCTCCTCCTTTATCACAATTGCAATGAGGCAAAATTTCCTGTCATTACAGTCACTTCCTTGAGAGCAAATCACACCTTCAGTAGATTTTAGCACAAAACAACCAGGTAATTCAGAAATGCTTTAGACATGAACAAATCATGAAGAGAAAAATATACCATAATGACAGTATGAAGGGCTGGAGTAATACACTACTTTTTTAGGATTGCCATGGAACAAGTCTTTAAGGTCACATGAAAACCTGAACACGTCTTTAAAGTCACAGGAAAACCTGAGCAAGCTGTATCAAGTTTGCATTAATAGATGCTATTGCTACCAGAAACAATCACCACCTGAAGATTTCTCTTCCACTATGACTATAACTATGAAATAGTCCTTAAAAAATTTAATTTCAAAATTTCCCTGTTAGAGTAGACCAAAGCGCCCTCTTCTTTATTTGAATTTTTTTTTTTTAATTCCTGACTTAGTGTAGGCAATTTTGGATTTATGATCACATTCAAACTCTACTCACTTAAATTCAATGTCTTTGCTTTTTCTTTTGCCTTCTTTTGCTTTTTTCCTCTGCCTCCTTTGATTCCATTATTACTTCAGTTTCTCACAAATTCTTAACTTTAATTTCTTCAAAATAAGAAACAAAGACTGTAATATCCGTTCGGCAGATATTATTTAGGGAAAACATTCTCATGAAATTCAGTACATTTACCTCTATCACAAGAGAATATATCTCAGAAAATAGTGCTTATACAACAAAACCAAAACCACTCATCTTGCAAGCAATAACATTTTGGTTAAGTTGCTGTGATTCCAACTGCCATGGTCTGGGAAGGTCACACCGTAGCACTGATGTCCAAAACAAGAAAAGTGTCTTACACATTAAGTAGTCTAATTTGTACACCAGAGTCTTGGCAGACAGGCAATGTTCATCAGGCAATGTTTATCAATAAGTAGCACCATTAACTGAAATTTATGCTCAGAGATTTCTGTGTTCCCTGCATTTGTAACGTGATCAAAAGACACTGAATTAACCATAGATGACATCCCAACAATTCCTGAGTTACAGGTTACCATTGACACTAGAAATCTGTAGAAATCTGGTAGATCTTTCTCAGAGTAGTCATAGAACAGTTTGGGTCGGAAGGGACTCTTTAAGACCATCTCATTTCTACCCCCTGCCATGGGCAGGAACACCTTCCACTAGACCAGGTTGTTCAGAGCCCCATCCAACCTGGCCTTGAATGCTTCCTTTTACGGGGCATCAACAGCTTCTCTGGGCAACCTGCTCCAGTGTATCATCCACACTTCTTGGGTTTATAAACCTACTGCTTCCTTTGCCACAAGTCAACAGAGTACTGAGAGAGGGCTTCTGAGATCCTACCAATTAGATGGCTTGATCTTCTCCTGCTTTTGCAGGCTGATTTTAAATCCATTTTTAATGCATCTCATTTACTTGAGCATTCATCCAGAAATTTAAGTAAATGTGAGAAGCAGTTTTTCTTTGATATATAACATGTTGAAGTTATGAGGCTGTAGAAGAAATTGTCCTCCAGTTCCAGATCATTTCTTTCCTCCCTTTCTGACAAATACATGACAGTCACTAAAAAACCCTCAAACAATAACAACAAAACAACCCAAGACAAATCTCTCATCAGTGCTGGACAACCACTTTATATTTTTGTTTTGACCTTTTTAACAGCATTCATGCTAATGCTGCACACAGAAGGAAGTAAATGAAGTAGAAAATCATTATATAAATGTGCAGCTTCATAAAATGAGCAATGACAGAGCTAACAGTGAGTTAGAGACCAAGCTAAATAAAACACTCAGGAACAACCTAAGGCTGATTTCTCTATATTAAACCCACCTCTGCTTCCTCTCTACTGCCTTAAGACAAAGATTCTATAGACTAGCTATATAACAAACTACTTTTATTTCTGTCCATCAGATAAAGAAAACAGCTTAGTTAAATGAATGCCAACTTGCCTTCACAAATTCAACCACAGGCCTGCAAAATTGACTTTGATGCCCAAATTGCGCTACAGCTTGCATGAGATTCAAAAGACATTTTTCCAATAAGCTATCTCCTCGGTGTAAGTTTAACACATGAAATTCTCTTCCACCTCTGCAAAATAAACTCCCAAAATTATTACTGATCCTAAAATAAGAACAAATTGGAGAGTTACCTTGGTAACAATTCTGGGTCCTCCTCTAGCAGGGAGACCCCACAGAAAGATTTTGTGTAACCATTACTGCTTTAGACCACACTGGATGCTTCCTGGAAATAAAGCAATTCTGTGTGTTCAGGCTCTTGTAAACATATTTACCATACAATACAGGAATACCTGCCATACATTGCTCTCATTGTGGTATAGCCTGACTGTGGGATAGAAACAGGAAAAGTATGTCTACAGAATTATGTATGCTGGAAGAAAAGTATCTCACCAGTACTTCCACCTTTTCAAGCACACTATCCTCCATTTCTAGTTAGAAAGGTACAGAAAAGAAAGTGAAAAAAAGTCTTTCCTGAACTATTTTTAAGACCAAATTAAACCTTATCTCACTACAGTCATAGAACCTGTGTAGTTTAAATATAGTCAAACTGAGAAGCTTGAGATGGACAGGCCAGGACCAAGGAATTATGAAGCATCCTGCTTTTTACATCATCAAGCCCCTTGTTGTTTGACCAAATCTGTATTAACTAAATTTTTACTTTCCTCTTGAACATTCAGAAAAAGAAAAATCTTGAAATAAAACAGGCTGAAGCTGTCATAAGTCTATCACTATCGTCATTGTACTTGTATTTTATTAGTGTCTAATGTAAGACTCCTCAAGATCCCACAGTTTAACACACCACCGAGTGCCAGCTGCTCAGCAATAACTGCTTGCACATTTGGTAAAGGTATGAAACACAATGTGCAGTTTTAATTTTCCTCCTCTGGAGTTTATTCTGCCCATGTTCCATTTTCCATTTACTGCAGATTAGTGTTATAACTGCACAAACTCCTTAGATCTTCAGAATCACACCTCATGTGCACTGCCTGCGAAGGCCATGGGATCAGACTAGAGCAAGTCCAAAACAAACTCTCTTCAATGTACCCTGCCTGCATGGCTCTCAGGCCCTGCTGCTGACCTCTGCACATCCTATTTAGTAGGGAACACTGCTTACCAACGTGGAAGTAGCCTTGCAGCATGAGGAGACAAAGTCCTTAGAGTGCTCCCTGACCACATCCACTCAGTGCTAAAATACACTAACATGAGCATGAAGCTGAGCTCCCGCTCTCTCGGGGACACTTGTGCCAAAGCAGGTGCCTCAAGAGACACTTTTGAACATAGCCACTTTTACTGAATCTATAGCTGGTACAGACTGCAACGCCATATGCTCCTGTAGTGTTTAGTGCACTTACAGGTACCTGGCCTGGCTAATCAGGACCACAGCAAAATGAAACATTTCTTAAATTAAATGCTTATTATGATATCAAAATCCAGTGATCCAGATTTTAGCAATATACCAAGAAGAGAAATATCCACAAACAAAACAACATATTCAAGAGTCAATTTCAAAAAATGACAGTTGCTTAAACTTCTTGAGAGACTCCTCATCAGTCTGATCCCGCAGTAAGAAATAAAAACCTATAAAAGTGGAGGAACGTAAGTTTGGAAACACTCCTCTACAGACTTCTACTACTTTAATAAAGACTTAGATTCTGAACTATCATTTATCCAGTACTGGATTTTTTTTTTTGTTACACAAGAGTGAAAAGTTTTTCACTCATTAAGCAAAACAGATTGTTTAGGGGAGAGCATGTACATTTGGAAATCCAAATGCTACGATGCTCATCTGTGACGTAACTGTGGTGAGAGAAATAAAATAGTATAATTGACTTCTATAATACTTTAAGTATTTTAAGTTAATGTTTAACCCCTGATTTCTAATAAAAAGGACTAGCTTTTCACAGAAGTCTCCAAAATGTTACAGCCAATGAATGAGTTGCCACAGTTTGAAAGGACAGTTCTGCCTTTTAATGATGTTCTTTAAGGCAAGGTTGTGTTCAAAATGAATGCTATTCGTTATTATACATGTCATTCAAAATGAGCATGGACTTAACAGCATGTAAGAGTACAAAAACTATGGTATACACTACATATTTGCAAGCTAAGATATAGAAACATGGCATGCCATTTTAATGAATTCCATAAGCATCAGTGTTGAAATACAGGCTGTAGGGTTGCCAATGAAACATAGCTGTTTTTAAACTCTCTAAGAAAACCAACTGACAATAGCTTGGCAAGAACATTAGCAGAAAATTAAAATGAAACTGTCCTGAATGTACCCTTCAAGCAGAAAATTCTTCTGTTTCCAAACTGCTAAATGTAGGATCTGTCCTCAACTTTCACTGAAAATACATTTTCCCCAATTCAATCATTAAAGCCTGTTTCATTCAAGGCCAAATTAGATTTGGCCTCCTCTAAAACAGCTAGTCTTGAACAGGGAACAGAAACAGGGAGAAACACATTTGAAAGTTTTAATGATAAGATTACTGTGTTACAAAACCAGAATGCATGTATAAGAACCTTAAAGTTTTGATTAAAAACACTGGCAAAATTTCCTTCGATAGTGCACAGCAACAAGGCTCCGTTGATTAAATAGAGCTATTCTGAGACACACTAGGCTGGGGAATTAGCTTTCCATGTTTACAGGTAGGAAGTCTACAGCAACCAGAGACAGTGAAATATCTACTAATAGACGTCTCAGGGGAGGTGGGGGGTGTGGAGGAAAAAAAGGTATATTGAGTTTTGTGCATTTTTATTAGATTTTCCAGATACTATGGAACATCCTTTTCAAGCACGACCACTTTTATTATTTAATTAAATCTTTATAAAGTTTTCTCATAATATCAGCCTACCTGTAAAAAAAAATACTTTTTAAAAGATTCAGATGAATTTGAAATGCAAATTACCTTTAGATACCAAAAGTAAGATTAAGCTGCTGGAGTTATCTTTCTGGACAGAGCTAGAATCATTTAGACACTCATAAAGATGTGGTCTATCTGGCTTACTTGAAGGCCTTGCTTTTGTCAGAAAAATCCACAAACACCAGAGGTTTATATCCAAAAAGGAGACAGAGAGACACTGAGACAGAGACAGTAAGACCCATTTCAAAGACATTAACACCCATACCTTCACCCATGAAATTGTTTGTAAAGACTTTAGCTTTCCTCTCACTTCGGAAGTAAACTTGAATTGAGACTATAACTCACACGGATTGTTTATTTCAGTTCCCTCAAACAAAAGCATTTGAAAAATAATGATCAAATAGTCATTTTTCAGAGGACTTTTTATTTTCCTCTTAAAATGTTCCTCTAAACTGAGTTTATAATGGGAACAAGTTGTTCTAGGTAGACACAGTCTGCTTTGTACAACGTGAGATACACTGGCCACCTTCTTATGAGTTTTTATACATCAGCTCAAGCACACACTCCTGGCCAGCACTGCACACCTCAGTCACAACCGAATTACAGGAATGCTACTGCAAACATTGCAAAACAATCTTAGTAACAAAATTCCTTAGGAAAATTACTTCTTCTTGAAGAGGTTTATACTGAATACTGCATATTTACCAGTTTCCCACCGTATTTCATATTTTTAAAGGGAACCTAATCAAACCCAGAAGATACCTGGTTTCTGCTGTTCATATGGCTTTGTTAATTTAAGAAATTTATTTCTGTCACCCATGCATATTATAATTTAACAAAAAGCGAGTGCCCAAGTCTTTTCAATCACAAATTTTAATAAATCAGAGGAATACCACACTTGTGGCTTCTGATTAAAGTAGCGCTTGTTTTCATTTAGTGCTCACTCTCATACCAGCATTAAATTGCTTTGAAGCCTGTACTGTATCTAGCCTTTCATTTCTACAGAGGACATAGCACTACTTAACATGAAAGCTTTTATTTTCAGTCTTCAAATGACTAAAAATTGTCCATGTTAAATTCATTCCTGGCACACCATAATTTTTTCCTTCTAGCTATTTACACTGTAGATGTTTCACAAATAAATGAAAATTATGAAAAATGGAAGGGTACACTATATGAAAATATGTTTAGCATATATTACCTTACTTCTTAAAAGTTTAATTCATAAATGTCATACTATTCATTGTTCCGTTTTTCCCAAAGCTTCTAGAATTTTTAATATTTTCCACTAGAAAATAAATAATGCTTACTATTTCAATTGTACCTCTAATCTGATATTAAAAAACAAAACAAAACAAACACCACTTTTTACTGACTACAGTAAACAAACTTGAATTATTTACTCTTCATGACTTAACACTCACCCTGCAGAGAGAACAACTAAAAAATTTTAATATTTCTTTTTGGGTTTGGGTTTTTTTGTTTTTTTTTTTAATTGGAAGCAAGTATAACAATAAATAGTGAGTGAAAATATCATTACTTCATTACATTTTGACAGGAAAATACCTTGCATTGTTTGAGAGACACAACACATGCATGTCCCCAACGCTGAGAAATGTGGAGGATAAAGCACATTTAGGCATGAATTGAACTGTATGTGACAAGGTCTCAGTCAGGTTTGGGGACAGGAGATTGTTTATCTTCTAATCTGACATTATTTCTTGTAAGAAAAGTCTTTTAGGCACGCATAGAGTAGAGGATCTAGGACCAGGTGTTAGCTCTTAGATCCAGCTGCTCTATTCAAGGCAAAACTCGGACATCCAGGAAAGCCTCTCTTCTGATGCTGGTTTCCATGGAAAGGAAACCCAGGGATGCAGGCTGGACAGAAGCTGTGCTACACTCCAGCAGAAAGACCAGACACAGCCATAAATTTTTTTCAGCTACGAAAACCTGCAAGATTCAGCAACTCACTTGAAGTAAGTTTACCAGTAGGTAAGAAAGTAGAAAAAACTGTGAAACTTGACAAAGGTATTGCATTTCAGCTGCACAGTCTTACATGAATTCTCTATTTCTTAAACAGAAGCAATAGCAGTTATGAAAATTCACATTTCCTTTGCCAAAGAACATCCTTATTTATATAAATACACACTTTCACAAACAAAAGCACATCACACCACATGCAAAGGAACTATTTAAAATGCCAACAGATCACCAATAAATTTTACCAATTTTTCAAATGTTTTCTTTGGCTTGCTTTTATTTTTTGATTTCCAGGTTTTACTTTTGCATATATCAATAATAACAATGAAATATTGCACAATGAATCTGAACTTGATACAAACATATATCTCAGCTGTAGAAATAAAAAAACATGGGGTAGTACATAAGACAGTTGGATATGCTAGAGAGAATTTCCAGTAAAAATTCAGTACTCTTTGCATGTTTTGAGGAACCTACTACCGCAATGACCATGGGACACATGGAACATATGCTTGAAAAACCATCTCCTTTCTCATCTCAGCATCCCCTAAGAACTTCTCAGGACAGGAAAGCTAAGCCCTGCACTGCACATTGCAAACCACCACTGTGACCAAATTCCGAACAGACGCTCAAAAAGACTGCAAAAAAAAGTTTAATAGGCTTGGAAATTATTTTTCTTCCCACTTAAAAACAAGGGAGAGGGTGGTTTGCTTTCCCTTTCTAATCACAATATATGTATACTCGAGAGCTTGAATGCTCTGAATCAATGCTCAGATGGTACACCAGTAAAACTAGTAAAACTCTGCTTTCTGATGAAAGCAGTAACTGAGTATCACTGAATGCTGGTATTCCAAATAGGCTACACTCAGCCTGTAACTGTAGTTCTTAGAGATACGTTGAGAGTTCTCATTTAGCATAGAAGTGATTTCAAGATACTACTAAGAGGAACTGTACTTACTGTTGTAAATTTGTTTTTAATATTTTGTAGTACTTAATAATGAAGACTCATTAGTCGGCAGCTGGTCAAACAGAAATGACTGCTTGCCACCCAAGAAGCAGTGAACCATAGCCACAGACTGCAGCTGTTCATAAACACCTGCGGAAAGTTTCAAGTCCTTTCCAGCTGTTAAGCATGTGATCTGAATGCACACGGGTGCTTTCCAAACTCGGCTGTACCTCTGCTTGAACTGTCTCGATGTCAAACATCTGAAAGGCTCTTCCTACTTAACTGTTCACAAAAGCTCACGGAAACATTGAAAAACAAAGTAATGATGGGGCTGGTAAGACCAACTGGCTTTAACTGTCAGGCCTGTGATAGCATAAATTATACACTGTGGCTACATAAAAAGCCTTGCTTTTTTACAATGCAGGGAGCCAATAAACACTAAGTGAACATCCATAGCATTATATGAAATAGACACCAGTTTAAAATTTAAATGCTGGTATTCATGACTCCCTTCCTATCTTCACAGTAGTTTAAAAAAATATTTTCAATACCATTCTGAACTTATTACTTTTGTTTACATTTAATAAAACCTAGGGGTTTTTTATCACAGTTCACATTGCAATAGTTTGATTTTGATTTATACAAAAGGTCAGGACAACTTAATTTTTTTAACAATAGTCAGAAATCACTGGACCTCCCACGGGGGGATAATTATATCACAAGCTATTGCTGCTGTTTGCATTGGGGCGCTTAAGCTTATTAGAAGAGATAAAACATTCTGTATTACCTATAAGCAAATAAAGGAGTATATAAGCTGATCAAATCCTCAGAGACCAGCTTCAAGAGACATACAGCAGGGAAAGAGTCGCACTGTGGGGTTTGATTCCCTGGACACAAATGTCTTTCATTTAAGAAACTGAGATCGCTGCTTTCTTTCCCCTTTCTCATGACATCAATGATATTCATGACACAATTTTTCAAATGTGGGTGGTCAATTGCTTCTATGCAAACTTCAGTAACTGCTGCTTGCAACAGAAGGGAGATGGGAGAGGATCAGCATAAGGAACACATCTTGTTAGGATCAACTTTCGAATATGAATGAGCATCCCAACACTTCTGAAGACAAATGATAGCTTTGAGGTACTTCAGTTCTGGCTTCTTTGATACTCAAATTACTAATACATTATTAACAATGTGAATATTACTTAATAATTAATATTGACTATGAATATTGAGATTCTTCTTATGATGTTATTACTGAATCTGCTTCAAAACTCCACCACCAGACCCCTTGGATTTTGAAGCAAATCATTGTCTGAGATGTCTTTTTTCCCTAAAAGTGAAGAAGCTGAAAAATTACTGACTACTAAAAATTCAAGCACTCCGTAATTCTTGACAAAAACAAAAATCAAGTATTACTTGTGTCTATTCACTGTCCAGATTCCCTACCAGAACATCTCTTACATAAACATTGGAGGCACCGAAATGTACAGAAATTGTGTAAATAAAGACATACAACAAAAGATCTCAACGAAGATAATTACATTCCCGAGTGTGGAGAGGAGTGATAACTCCAACACGGCATAGCAATGAAGTTATCTTGCCAGTGCCTCCTGTCCCAAGGGAAGGCAGATGTCACCAAAGATCTTGCATTACAGATGTTTTATCTCTATTAGCTACAGCATCTTTAATGGAATTTGCATAAGAAGTTCATCTAGGTTTGGGTCTTGTACAGAGTACTGATAAGTAACAAGCCTGTCTCTCCCACCAAGCATCCCAAACAGCTTTCAGATTTGAGCTAGACTAGGCCTTGGGCAATCCACCTAAAGCAACCTCAGTACGTCACAGATACTGTTTCATCAGGAGAAAACAGGCCTCTATCCACTGTTGAAAGGAAGGTTTGATGCTGTGGCAAACTTGCAGGAGAGAGGTTTGTGCGTGGAGGTCGCAGGTGGATGAGGCTTAGGCAGAGCAATACATGAAAAAATGACAGAGACAAATGATGACAGAGTAGAAGGCCAGCACATCCCCTGCTGGCTGAGCCTACTGTTGCTTGTTCCTCTGCCAACGTGTGGAACTGGCTGCGAGCAGCTGGGAAAGCAGCCATCCCTCTTTGGTGTTCTTACATATTTACTCAGCAATTATTCCAGCTATTTCACATGCATACTCAGGATTTGACTGCCTTTATTCACCAAGATCCAGACTCTAAACTATATGCCCCCAGGTCATGCACAGTTGAGTCCTGTCATTGATACAGAATGATCATTAAGCATACTTCTGTGATTATCAGAATACTGCCCTGCCAACTGTTCTCATCTACAAAAATCAGTTTGCCTAATAACTGGGATAGCACATGCATATTTAAAAATGCTATTAAATGTAGTTTTGCTCATATATGAGACTTTTTTTCTTTAAAGAAGCTTGCAATACTGGAAGTCGGGTCTAGATAGAAAATAACAAGTAAAATAACCATATCCATTTCACCACCAGCCCTAGGGAGAAAGTAAAGCAGTACTGAGTTTTGATATTTTATCTACAACCAGCTTATTATAAAACAGCTGGAAAAGTCACTTTGCCTTTCTTCCCTGGTGTTTTCATCTGTATAATGAAAGTAGTAGGCAAAGATGGCTTGCAAGGCTAATGTCATTACAAAACTGCACTTGATAATTAATAACTAATGTGGTTACTCTGATGTTATGAAATGATACAAAATGTAAAGTACTTGGTAAAAAACCTGTTTTGGCATCCGAAGCAGTCATTTAAAATGATGAATGAGAACAGAAATCAAAGCATTGAGTCACCTTTGCAGACTCAGGCCCTCAGACTTCTCTTTCTTGATTCCTCATTCAGAAAGTGAGGATAAAATACTGTCCCACCTAATAAAAGAATCACAAAAATAAAGCTGAGCTGCCCTCAAGCAAGTAAGTCAAACCTCTGGTATCTGGCTACATGTCTTTCATTTCCTTTTTATCGAGTGCCCAGCTTGGCAGTCACTGGCTTGATTTAAGTGTTGCTGAGCCTTGCAGAGACACATGAAGAAAATGGGAGCAGTAAATAGACAGTATTTCTGTGAATAAAGGAACATGACTGGGAAGAACGCGCACACGGACATGGAGTTACAGGTTTCTGGTTCAGATTAAGAACTGCCTCTGATTTACATGAGGCCTTCACAAGTAATTTTAACTTTTCATCAAATTTTTCCACCAGTCAATGGGGTAATGTGTTCCAACACTACCAAGGGAGTAACAAAATACACACTAACAGTTTTGAGGCACACAGTTATTGCAATAA
Source organism: Cnemophilus loriae (assembly GCA_013397755.1). Taxonomy (NCBI): domain Eukaryota; kingdom Metazoa; phylum Chordata; class Aves; order Passeriformes; family Corvidae; genus Cnemophilus; species Cnemophilus loriae. The sequence goes on along the minus strand of VZTF01008266.1, from coordinate 409,238 downwards.
ACACCAATACAAGCATAAACAAGGAATTCATATTCCTGTGTAAAGTCTAGCACAGTTTTGCTATGCACTACAGGCTGGATCCCACATGGAAAACTGAGAGACTGCAAGAGGACGATCAATTTTTAATTAATAACACAACATGTGATTAGCCAATTAAGACTACCCCAGAGTGGATACACATGTAGGACAGAATTAACACGGCTCGTACAAATTTTACTCTTTGATTTCCCAACTTCTTAGTGCTACATCTCCTCTTCTCCAGCAAAGTTACGGTGGTACTGCGAGACCGTAAGAGCTGCACTAACACCGCTTGCACTTGAGGGCTATTTTGAGGGCAGGGTCTCCACTCCCCAACACCACACCGGGACACAGCACCCTGTGGGAGCCTCCCCGCCCTCGCAACCCGCCCCGCACCGACCTGCCAGGCTCATGGCTCCGCTGCCTGCGCTGTCCCGGCCACCAAAGTCCCGCTCCGAGGGCGCTAGATACACACAGCCCGGCATCGCCTTGTCACCCGCGGTAAGAGCCCTCTGCCGTCCAGGTTGTCTGGGTAGGGGGGGAAAAAGAGGAGGCTGTGCAAGAGTATTGGGGTTTGGTTTTCTCCCCAGCTCATCCTGGGGAGAAAAGCCCCTCAGGGACGAAAGGCACCTGGGAGGTATCCCCCAGCGGTCAGGTGTTCTGGTGTGGCATGATTAGAACCTCCACAATATTATGCCATGTATTTATTTTTTGGAGTGGCGCAGAGTAAAACGAAAACTAACAAAAAAAACCAAACCGAGCAGCCTATGAGAAACACTGCAAAAACCTCAGCTCACTGCTACACTAGCCACCAAATTTATTCAGGAGACATCAATCAAGGTGGCATCGTCCAAGTTCAAAGTAAAGGCCAGACCCACCACAAGGAGCCGGAATTTTCCCATAAAACAGGATTACGGAAAAACTGAAAGAACCTTCTGAAATAAGTTTTCAAAGGAAGTAAACCTTTTCAAGCCGCTTTGTGCATAGATGTGTGCTTCTTGCCCACTCGAACTCCTGTGTTCACCTTTCCTACTTGAACTTTAATGCTTTGGGGCTGATTTTAGTGAAACTTGTCAAAGGTTTTAAAGATCTCAAATGTGAATTTGCTAAGTACCAGTTTCAGGAATGTGAGTGTCCAAAATAGAGACTCTGCCTGAACCGAAGGAAAGGCTGCAGAATGAATTCGAGCAGTATTAGAGGAAGTAAAATTCATGTACAGGCAGTCTTTATAGATGTCTTAGTGTGACAAAACCTTCACGGTTTGCAATCAGCTACAAACCACAAATTGCAGGAGGCTGGACTTCAGTCAGATAACTACTGCTGTAAAGACTTTGCACACTGCAGGGACTGTGTCCAGCTGAATTACTTGGAAAACTGAACCCTCTGAGCTGTTCTCATTTCTGTCATTACACAGGTAGATACTTTTAAAATTATTATTATTTGTTATGTTTCAGGGGTTATTTTCAGTCACTTCTGCTAACGTGTGGGTGGTTTTGGTAAATTTCTGACTTGGTCTGGCCTATCACACAGAGGAAGCATCTAGCTACACAGACACTGGGCAAATCTGGACTAGATCCAATCATGTCAAGGTACATGTGCATTGGGAAGAGAGCCTGGAATACTTCCCATTGTTCCTTGCTGCTCATTTTTTACCTTCGGATTTTATTCACTTGAGTGACGGGTATCTGGGCAATACCTCATTCCAGTACTGTATTTTTGGGTGCAAGGGACGCAGCACTACAGTGTCAGTGGTCTTGAACCCTGAGCAGGATAAGCACGAATGAGGTATCTTGTAACGGAGGATGCAATACGTCAAAGATAAAACATTTAGAAACACCGCATCTGACTATTTTTCCATGGCAATGGTAATTGCTGCATCCTAAAAGAGGGGTTAGGTAATGTGGTTGGATGCAGTTGGGATGATTTAGCATTCCGAACTGCGAGGATCTTCACTGTGGAAATAGGAATTAATAAAAAGAAAAACAGTCATTAAATATAAATGTATTTAAATCTAAAAATAACTAAAATGGAACTTGGAACTCTCATTCCAGTAAAAACAAAACAAAATTAGGGGGTTGTCCTGGGTGTCAGGATGAGGGACGAAATAGATTGTGATAGCCCGACTGTTTACATTTTGAGAGCCAGCACTGTGGAAGTGAGTCCTAAAAGGAAGAACATGATTTGCTCTACTCAGATGTTAAACCAAACAACAGGCAGCCTTCTACTACTCAGAGGAAGAGGATAGAAGGAGACCATCTGGGACAGGTTGCTGAGAAGGTGGAGATGGGAGGTAGTGCAGGAGTTGTGTTGTTAGATCCCAGTTTAAGGGAGGATAAGACTTGGTGAGGATCATGGTGGTTTTAAAGGACTGCTTGGTGGGGTGCAAGTTGTTTGTCGTGGTGGGTGCACTTTCACCTCTGCCTGCTGATGGTGAGGCTGAGTCTGCTGGGTCTATGCTTTTAGCTGGACCCAACTGAGCCTTTGCTACTGAGCTCAATTAGTTTCCTCTTGAACACGGGTTTTTCCTGAGCTATGGTGCTGCCATCACAGCTTTTGAGACAGTGATACTGGCCTGTCCAGGACAACGATGAGAACAACAAGGGGAATGGGTGAGCACCGTGCTGGTCTCTGACTGTTTGCAGCTCAAGACAGTATTAGGTATACTGAGGTCTACAGCCAGCAGAATTATTTCTAAGAGCAAAACAGCTCAATTATCTAACTGCAGGGTTATTGCCATCAATTTATACTGCTTATACCAGCCCAGTCATGAAGATTTTCTCTGGTGTGATGTAATGTCTGCATATGACTAGATATTGCTGTCAGTGTCAGCAGACTCCTACTTACAAATTAAGTTTGCTGTGGGGTCTGTCAGGTTGAAGTCTTCTGTACAAGTCCAGCAAAAGAATTAGGTTTCCAAGCTCCTAATGATTGCACTTTATATATATCATAAAGCCAAGGAATTTATAATCCATGCTGGAGGTGTAAGAGCACTCACTGTTTCTAGGCGAGGAAAAACTACTTAAATTATTAAGCAACCTCAGCGCGTGTCATGAAGCAGTGCTGTATTAAAGGGAAAAGAAACAAAAAATCCATGTTAAATCATGAAAAAATTGTCTTGAAAATGACGTCAGTGTTGTGTTTGAGTTGTCTGACTGTACTAAGTACGAATTTCAAGCTTCAATTTTAATAAATTTTCTTGAAATATAAGCTTACTTCCAAACATCCTAGATTCATAACACCAATTTGGGGATAATTATATACTTCTGTAATGCTTTTTAGCTTCGAATTGTCACTGATCTTGTCAAAACTAATTTCTTTCTAATACTGCTTTTGTTTTCCCTTTGTGAACATACTGTTATTGCTGGAATAGTCGCTTCTCCTTTGGATATAATTAACATTCAATACATTGCCAGTATAATTTCCTACACATATTACATATTTGTTTTCCACAGGTCTGCTAAGGTTTGAAAAGCCTTTTGTCTGTTAAAGAGCTTGGAATGGTTTTGAAAGATTTATTCACTGTTCATTACTAACTTAATTTTACTTGCAGGTTTCATTGTAAAATCCACTGAGAGTATTGCTAGGTTATACTACAATACAGATAATATTGCTACAATTGGTAACAAAAGCTGTTGGAAATACTGGATGTCAGATGATATTGTTAGTTTTTGTATTTTAGCAGGGGTTTGCATGTATTTTAGATTCATGCTGTGTAGTCATGTTAGTTTTTCTGCCCATGCACCCAGATACTGCATTTCGATGTTTGATGTTGCTGCAAGAATGAACATGAAGTTAGCTGAGTGTCCACTCTTCTTGTCTAGTGGAAAAAAGAAAAAGCTAAGTACATGATATATTTCTAAATATTGGTTAAATCTTACAAAGATATATAAAAGAATAAAGAGTATTACTCAGTTTGTATGATAGCTTTCAAGAAAGCAAGAAAATTGTGCCTGAGACCTTCATTTTGTTATTTAAGTTCACATCTACTAAAATAAAAATAAAGCAGATCTAGAACAGAACGTGATTCCAAGAGAAAATGTTACTGTACACAGTAACACTCTCAGTTAAGAAAAAAATGGGTCAAGTGAGACAAATCTAATAGCTTCTTTCTTTAGTACCATTATGATTAAATTGGTTAATGACACAGATGAAGCAGAAGAGAATATAAAATAGGCAGCCTGGAACATAAAAGCACTGCCAGTATGTCATGAAAATTATTTGTGTCATTCTTTAATTTCATTCTTTTATATATATATACAAAATCTGTTTCCTCCCGTAGCATCTTTGGTGGTCACAAGAGTGTTAGGTAGTTTTGAAAAAACTTTAGATGCATTATACATGTGTGGGTTTTTTAAAAAGTTTTTTACAGGTATAACAGAGAGCAGAAATAAATTCTTCCCTCCCCGTTCCCCCCATCTATGGAATATAATTTCATGTCCAATTACCTGTTACTGTGATTTAAGCTTTGGAATGCATGTACAGGTCACATTAATCCTCAAGATTTTGCTCAACAAAAATCTATGTATTGAGGTTGCCACATTTAAGCCTTCAGTGGTAATAAACTGAATTAATCATGTTGTGGTTAGAAACCAGTTCAAATGCTGTTTACAGCATAAGAAAGTCAATGCTCCAATATAATGCTATATAGCAAGATGCTCTTACACACTTAGAAAGGTAATACCTGATGTATCCTCTATGTCTTACAGTAATTGTTAGTAAATATGAATTTTTAATGTCTGCCATCAGGGTTGTTTTATACCTCTATTTGAAAATATGTATTGAAGACCTACACCACTAATAAATAACTTGATGCAGTACCCAGCAGGATGTTAGAAAAAATGTAGATTGAATTGATTAAGTAGACAACAGAGTGGTTTATGGATTATAGATAGAGCTTGGTCGTAAATGAACTGCTAGTTTGTCTTGCCATATGCAACCCACAAACAAAGGAATGATCAGGAGGACAATAAGTATTTCTTGAGGTCAGTTCAGACCCCCAATAGCAGTGTGTTTCTCCACTCCACTGGACGCATCACTGGATGATACTGGATGATACCACTGATAGATACTGGATTTGTTAGACCTAGATTACTCACTGTCTTTGGGCTGTATTCTTCGCTGATGCAAGTCATGTTTATTCCCTCTTCGGTCCCCTCAAGGTCCATGGATGTACCTTCCTATGCATCACTTTTTCTTCTTTTTTTCTCATATTGTAATTTCTTTTCAAATTAGTAAAAGATTTGCCAGTATTTGTAGCAACGTAGTGACTGCTTGAACCACACAGGAGTAATACTCGTCTCATCTCTGAAATTAATTGTTAAGAATGGTCTGGAAGATAGAGGAAGGCAACGCTTGAATTGCATTCTTGAAAAACAGCAAGTGGCTAACAGCGAAGGACTAATTTAAGGCGACTTACTGGGATGGTAGCAACATGTGGCAATCTAAAACCAATGAGGTATTGACTTTGATGTTTGGGAATGCAAAGAGAAATATCCAGTAATGAAACCAGAGCAAAGGTGATGTATAGTTCCTGACCGACAGTCAGCACTCGCCTCTTATTGATCATCTGTGCCTGAGAGAGTAAGGTGACCTATTTTTCTTCCCAGTAGCAATACAACATTATGCAGTCCTGACATTTTATTTGTGGAGAACTATTTGTTACTTTTCAAAGTGTAATTGTTGTAATGTAATGGTTTGTTAAAACAATGTTGATCTACAGCCTCTGCCTGTTAGTTCAGTAATGCTCATACCTTTAACCATTGACCATAGAATTAATTTGGTCCAGATTATAGTCGTTATTCTTCACTTAAGAAATTCGTTTTCATATACAACCAAAACGATATGGGAAAAAAAATAACATGTCTATTAAGGAATATTTTCTAATAGCACAAAGTTTAAATACTTTGTGGTAGTTGTCAAAGACAACTTGTCAGGTGGCAAATGAATGATAAAGAACCTTTCACTGAAATGATCTTACTCTCTTTTTAATTGGAGTTACTCAAAAACAGATTGTAGAAAACACTTCAAAATGAACAGCTCAGTCTTGGCAGAACAGACAAAATAGACCATGTGACCTAAGAGATTTTTGCTGAAATTACAGTCTAATTTGCCAATATTTTACTTTTCAATTAATGAGAAAATCCAACAGTTCCTATTGCAGAAGCAGTTTCAGCATATATTGCATTGCCATTTGCCTGCAGTTAACGACTTGCTAAGATACAGTTCTTTTTCATATTTGCCTGAGCTAGAGAGCTTGAGGTTTCACAGGGCTTTTTTAAAGATATATTTTTAGAATGGCTGATAAATGTGATAAAGCAGATTTTTGTTTTCTCAGCTTCTTTTTTCTTCCTCCTGACTTAAAAAAATATGAGGAAACTGAAGCCAGTCCTTAAAGAAATGGAAGAAAGGAGTGAGACAGTTCAAACAGGAAACTGAGATTGCCGAGCCAGACGTAAAAGATCGGATTTGCTTGTAAGGAAGGCTGAAACTGGGGAAGGATTTGAGAGGAGGAGTGATGCTAATGAACATAAATGGAGTGGTTCTTTAAAACATTAGAGCAGAAAAACTTGTGACGAAAAAATTGGGGCGTAGCTGTTGTCTCCTATTCCCAAAAATCACTTGATCCAGACTCTGCAGAGCACTTTGCTAGTGAGGCTGTCAGTGTCTTTTCTAGAGTCATGACACTGAATCATATGGATAGAGGTTGAATTTAGGAGCTTTTAGATAGGATTGCTCTTGAAATGCGGTCACTGGCCCAGATTTTGCTGGGACATCTGGCTGGCAGTGTTGATTCCACACTCCTGTCTGTACTGTTGCAGGACACGTGTGTGCATCCTGTACAAATGGCAGACTAAGTAGTGCTGTGTCAGGGAACTGAATGGGAGCTTCGGACAAAGTTTTTGTCTAAAGGATTGTAGAGATGTAATTAAGCCTTTGTATGGCTTTGTCCTCCTGCAGGATTAAGGATGGCAAACCAGGTATTCAATATGAATAAACTGAGTGCTTTATTTAGATTGTTCATGATAATGATTTGGTAAAAATGAATAAAATAAAGGTAAAATTGCAAAATAGTAAAAAGGAAAAGGACAGAAGGTCAAAAGATCAAAAGGCTGTAATCAGAATTATTTACTGCACAATAAAACTAATATAGTGCACTTTTTACTTAATCAATAACATCAGAGCTAGCTTATCAGGTAGAGGTTGATGTTACTGACCCATACCAATGACTATGGGCAAGTCTCTTTGCCCAGCCTCGAGACTTAGCCTTGAGGGGTGTCCCCACCCAAGGGAAGGATCATCACACACCTTAGGGAGGAATGCAAGAAATCCTCACTGTGAAAAAGTGTGATTGGTCTTTTACAGTATAAAGTAGTGATTGACTGTCAGACATACACATCTTTAGATCAGGTGTTGTCATGCCTGCTCAGCAAAAGATGCTTTATTGCTGAAAGAGCTGTTACCAGGTCTTTGGTTTCTTCTGCTCGACACTTCTGACTCACTTCCATCTCAGTGCCTGCACATCCCTGCTGCTGGTCGCCTCAGTCAGGAAGTACCTTTCTTGGACTTATGATTTTTGGGATTTGAGATAGTTTGTTCAAGCTGGTCTCAGCACTCTTCAACACCAAACCAGCAGGCCCTCCTTTCTCCATCCATCACCGTTAAATTGTATTTAATAATCATTATCTATTAAGTTCCTGGACAACTCAGCAGCCAAACTACATGCAGTTAAATAGGCTAAGCTGGTATTTCAAAATTGAGCTGTACTGTCTTCAGTCCAAATCGTGTGTTCTGGATGTTTAATGGTGCTCTGCAGCCATTCAGACTTGCTTTTTCGCATCTTCCTGCTGCCAAAATGACTTGCGCTGCCTGTAGCTATGGAGTAGTGGAAAAATGTGTGTGTTCCCATACCAGTGGAGGCCATTGTATCCACCATAAATCCATCAATAGCTCTGGCAGTTCATGTGGCACAAGTGACTGGAAATCAACTGTCCATTCTGGCATGTTTTTACAATAAGAAAGAAGCAATGTCTTCTCAAGGTCACATTGTCTTACAGATGGTGACATTTTGGGTCACAGTGGGATTCTTCCTGCCCAGTTATAATTTTTTCCTTCTAATCTTCAAAATGTTCTTACTGGGTATTGGGATTTCCCAGGCCGGGTTGGATGGGGCTTTGAACAATCTAGTGTAGCGGAAGGTGTCCCTGCCTATGATCTTTAAGGTCTCTTTCAACCCAAACCATTTTATGACTTCATAAAGGAAAGTGAAGTATATGGATCTCAAGTATTTATGTTTCTCTTCCAGATTGTTTGCTTGTAGGTCACACTGAACTGTTTTGTTTTCTCCAAAATAATATTGTTCTAAGGTAATAAAGTTCAGATGGTAACTTTAAATCCACATTTTAAAAATTATAGTTTTATACCTTCTTTCTCTGTATGTTAATACTTCTTTTCTCAATTTGCTGAAAGTTGTCTTTTGAATTCTGATCTCCTACCTCATAGTCTCACTACATACAAATCATCATACGGACGCATCACAAATATTAATTGGTTTATCATCTCCTTGCCTTTATGATATTGGAAAATATTTCTTATCTCAGTCAGTCTGAATCTCTGTCGAGGCTGTATTGTTTTCAGTACTTCAGAGAGGAAAAAAGCAAACCGTTTTTTAGGAGTGTAGAACATGGAAGAGGATCAAGTCTGAAAAAAATAGTTTTACTTTGGTTGGTGCCACATCCACTCCGGTGGAGCAGCAGCAAAGCAATCGTAAATATGAATAATTTCCCTCTGTCCTGGAAAGAAAGATTCCAGATGGTCTGTCAGACTGCTGGAACTTCCAGCCTCCCAGAAATGACTTCTCCAGCACCTGAGGCAGGAGGGAGGGCTCATTGGATCCTGCTGGCATCTTGTCTACATCGCTTTGCACATAAATGTGCAAAGACTGAGGTGTAACAGAGACTGACTTTCTTTGCACCATGTACTCTGATATCACTATTTTAGGCTTTGTGGCTTGCTAGATAGAGGGAGAAAATACAGGATTTTTTAGCTTTGCAGCTTGCTAGAGATAGGGAGAAAATATAGCATTGAAAGCGACTTTTAAGAGTTGCACGTTTGGCATATACAGTATGCATTTTTTTATTTTTCCTTTTTGAAGTGCCCATAAGTAGGTGGATGCTTGGAAAATAGGACAGCATGATGAGAATGACTATTAATATTCAACATGCTTTATTTGCAATAGCTTTGCATATATTTGTATTTTAAAAATTACTTTTTTGGCCCTCTATTTTATAGAACTCTTGTGGTATATTACCATAATCAGGTTTTCTTAAGTCCAGCTTGGAAACCCCTTATTGTTAAATAACATCCTTCCATTTTGAAAAACTTGTTTTTCTCACATTATCTGTCCCTCTATGTACTCTATGGATAAATTAGCACTTATCCAAGAAGTGGCCTGATCATTTTTAAAAGCCCAATAGAAGAGAGGGAGAGATGCTCAGTGAGTAATGCTTTTGCACCTTTAGCCTCTTGTAGCAAAGAGAACCCAGTGGAACCTGGTATTTTTGAGAGCTATAAAGCTCTGGGTAGCACTGTTCCATTTTGGAGGGTACATAGTAACGTCTTACACTTTTTATTGGAAAATAAAAGCGAGATAATTTTCTGTCTGAATATATAATGTATGAATGACTGCTTTTGAGACACTGATACATAAATTATAGATAGCCTTTCAGATTCTGCACTATGTATTATTAATTAAAAACTCAAGATCTTCATCTACACCCTGATATCTAGGCCACTGGAGAACACATTTTAGTATTGGGGACTATATAACCCAGGCAGAATGCAATAAAATGCTGCCATTTTGTTGTTTATGGGTAGCATTTTGGTACACAAAATGACCAGAACCTTCTCCTATTACAGTGGACAGCAGGTGTTCTGCTTTATGAAGAGGAGGCATGAACAAGAATGAAGCTGATGTTTTATTTTCCTTTGCATACACAAAAATAATATGAAGAAATATTTGTATCATGCTTAGCCTAAATGACATAATTTCCCACGTGGCACAGTTTGCATTAGGAAATCTGTCTTTCTGTCCTTCACTTTGTCTTCCCATCCCCTCTCTTTGCAATAGACTTTTATGCTGTTTGATGGGTGTTGTAGTTGCCTGTTAAGAGTCATTCTGAATTATCAGTTTAGAGGGCAACTGATGAAGATGATCAAAATTGCCTGATCTTCTTAATAGCTGAGCTTCTAAAATAAAATCAAAGAGATATAAAACAAAGCACATAATCACAGCAAGCCATAATTAGCAGCAATTCCTTTTAAATTAAAGTAGAAACAGCCTATCATAGACAGTTGAGATGTTGGCTAGTGATGTTAGACCCATACTGAAGAGTGAACATGAAAAATGTCCATTGCTTGTTTCTTGTAATCTGGGGATGTGCTATAGCCTTGAATTTGAATAGCCTTTGTTGTGTAAGGTAAAATTGAATAAAAGCTAATATCTAGCATATGTCTACAATCACAAATTTAACAGAAATCAGAATATGTCTGCCCAACTCTGCACTTTATTTTTTAACTAGTTTTAGATGGAGAACCAAAGATAGTTTTGCGTTTGTTTACATTCTATGAATCAGTTGTAACTGCTACTGTAATACATGTTAGTGTAGCTTTTCATTTTTGCTGACAGAATTGTTCATGCTGGGACTGTTGCACAGCTGGGCTATAAATCTCATGCAAAAGGCAGGCAATGGAAATGAAGATAAATGTAAGATACAAAGCCCAGACTAGAATGAGAGTTTCATTCATCCTATAGCTTATGCACTGGGAACAGAGAAATCATTCTCTGAGGAACGGACCACCTTTAGAACCTATACAGATCTGAGGTGTTTACTGTCTCACAGACCAGATCTTGTCACAGCTTCTTTAAGCAAAATTTCCAAATATCCAGGGGAATTACCACAGCAAGACTCAACTTTCCGATGTGCATACATGATAAGTTAGAATAAAAATTGATGTCTAACTACTACGCATCTCAGGCAGTCAGAGTAATCACCATTTATTTTCTTCTAGTGATAAGAAGGTAAAATAGGTGCCATCTGCTGATGATCCAAACAATTTCCTCCCCATTGAATACTCCTGTGCTTAGAAGTAGCTGCCTTGTTAAAGCCTTCCTTAAATGCAGACAGCTTGTTTATGAACCAAACACCCCTCATGTTAATATTTGAATGAGTTCTGTTCTGATTAATAATCTCCCTGCATTTCATTGCTGACTAAATGAAAATGGAAGGAAGGAGCTGGGGGAGAAAGTTTGTGTGATTCTGTTGTACTGCAGTGGAGTAGCTGCTGGGATTTATAGATTTCTTAGCTTCATTTTCCTCAGAGAAGGAGCTGATTCAGCAGTGTCTGTTGTGGTTTATGCTGATGGCAGACTGCCCTTGCAGTCAGCACAATCAGAACAATGTGAGCACCCTGTAATGCTGCTTGGGTGGACTTTTAACTTTGACCCACAACGTACCCGGGTTTGGCTGCTTTGCAGTGGTTGACAACAGGAGGACCCCAACTAGGCAAAGCCTGCAGGATTTCCGAAGCTTCCAAAGATGAAGCACAACAGTTGTCTCCATCCCTCACTACTCTGCTCCCATCTGCCTTCTTTACTTCTTCTTAATTGCTGCCTCCTTCTGATGCCTTTTAGAGAAACTGGTAGGTCATGGCTGCCAGTGTTGACCTACCCGAGTGTGGCAGTGCGTTGCCACATGCAGGGTCAGAACAAGCTGTGGTGCACCAGGGTATAAGTGTATAACCAGCTCAGGGAAGAGGGCAGGGGCTATGTCAGAGTGAAAAAGGATGTGGCACTGTAGGGCAGAGGAAACATCTGAGCGTTTTCTATTTCAAGATTCTGGGAAGCCCGTGTTGCCAGAAGCTGTCCTTGTCATACCCTGTGAGTAACCCTCAGAGGCAGAATGATTCAGAGCTACCCCTCTGAGTCACAGGTCAGCAAAGTAACTTTCATTAAATACTTCTCATGCAGCTTCTAGCTAGAGTGGCATCAAGGTCAAAAATTATGCAGATCTGAAAACTGATGGAAACACATCCGAAGTTACAGTACTTAGAAATAAAAACTTTGGAAATTATGTTGAATCTGGGATACTGAACTTAGGACAAGACTTTTGATATAGACAATGGATGGTATCTCTCACCTTTATTTCAAAATTCTGATGCTAACTGCTATGAGGGACAATCTGGACTGGATGGATTTACAAAAGTCAAATACAGACTTACGGTACCTTTCCATCCCGCTTTTCTGTGATCCAGGGGACAATAGAAGTTCATTTTTTCTTCCTTATCAGTAATATAGCACACCTTCTTTTATCAGTTCCTACGTGCAGGAGTATATACATGTATGTACAATATTAGAGTGGAACCATATTTCTCACCCACCTATCCTATAAGCAATTTATGCTATTTTCTGTCGCATGTGCAGAGTTTTATGGTGCATGTGCAGATGCAAAATCAAAGGACTCAAGCAAAGCTGACTTTTCTGTCATGTTCCCTCACTCCAGAATAAATGGTGCTGTTCCTTCTGTTAGCATGGAGCAGTTCTGTGGGCCTTGCCTTTTAAATATACTGTGTCAAAACAGTTTTTTTGGAAATAACTGTTGTGGCAGCAGGATGCTGAGTGGTGTGTGGACTGTGTAAAAGTGGCTCAGGGATGTGAAACTCCGGCATCACGGCTCGTAGGGATTATTGGACACCAAGCAAGTAATGCAATAAAAGCTACACAGTGAAAACAGTCAGTTGCTGACATTTATGATAGAGAAAAATAACAATTGTTCCTCTGAGCCCTTTCACCAATTATGCTTGTGCAGAATGTGGAAGATGAGATACAATGCTCAGCAACCGTATGCAATATTGTGTATTTGGAATCCTCAAAGCCAGGATTTTATCACCAGAATTAGAGTTATGGTGCATACTGAGGAGCCATTTAGTCATATGGTTTTTGGCTGTGGTTGTGGCCAGTGCTGTTTTAAGAGAAAGAATAGTAATTATTGTTGAGGTAGACAGCGTAGGCGGAAGCTATGGTGCAATGTCTGCTTCCTGATGTTTGACTAAAGCAACTAGAAATGAAAGATTTAGCTTAAAAAGCCAGGCAATGGTAAACCTAAAAACAATGGCATACTTGTATTCCAGACAACTGTTCTTTCTGTAATTTTGCTTTATTGATCATTCTATTTCTCTACTTTTTCTTTTCTCTACTTTTGAAACCAGTATAGTTAACCAAGTCCACTGACAACATACGTGTATTGAGAAGGATGAAAAATTTAATGTCAAAATATAAAAATGTATGTTTATGAATGTATGTATAAATAAATGCTTATCGACATGCATATATACATATACTTATATTTATTTATATACACTTCTTTAAAACATTTTTGAAACAATTGTGTAGGATAAATGGCGTTTGTAGAATAACAGTTTTAGTGGCAGCCATTTGTTATGCTTTAATTGCTATGCTGTTCATGAATAATTTGGTGCATTTCTTGCCATCTAAACTCATGTCACACCACACATCTTACCTATTTTGTATCTGAACGATTCATGTTTGGACAATACTCAGAAAGTGTTGTAGACCCTTCTAACAGATTGCTTTCCTCCTATATCTTTGATTAAATATAATCAGCGCTCAAAAATGAAACACATTAGAGATGTTTTGGTGTTTGAATTGACCCCTTCTAAGTAGTTTTATGTATTTTTTTGTTTCTCATAAAATGTCAACACCATATACATAGATTTATAAATATCTGTGGATACTGCATAGATGTGCTGTACATATATGCATACAGGATCTTTGGTTACACATACTGATTTTGTGTGCCTCTTCGGTTTATCCTCTAAAAATTGAAGTGGAAAATAATTTTGGGTTAGGCAGTTAGAATTATGGATATGGTAGACAATTATGTTTAAGTAGAGATCTAAAAGTGAGAAAATATGAATGCTATAAATATTGGCCATATTTTTAAATGAATAGACACAGCACTCCTTCCCACATCCAAAGCTGTTACTTTATATTTGGAAAGAAAAGTGATACCTTTATGAAGCACACACATGCATCTCCTTTGCTGACTTACCTCTTTACTCAGTGAAGACCATATTCTGTCCCCTTTCCATTTCAGTTAAACTAGAGGGGAAAATCCTTTCTTTTTTAAGTACAGCAGACAGTTCCCATTATTAGCATGTTGTAGTAGGACCCAGCAGGTGTTTCTGTCAACAAAACATTTAATCTCAGTTGGTCATTCTTGTATAAATATTAAAAATACATGCAAATACAATTTGATGTCAAAACATAGCAGTACATTGAAATACTTTGGTCACAAGTGGTGTGAAGGGTTTAAACTTTAAATTTATCTCTCAAACTTAGACAGTTCCAAACTCCAACCTGAGTCCAGAGCCACCAGTACAATTTGTGATGTGAAACTAGTGCAAGTCTTAGGAGATAATCTGATTATTTAAACATTGCAAGTAACAAAAATTTTAAATTTAAGCTCCAAGTTGTTAATTGACCTATTGCCTTTTTTTCCTGTTTGAAAATTGCTGCTCTTCATTTAAAGGGGTTGATGGCTGTAGCAAGGCAGGTGATTACAGAGCATCACTTATGTTGTATATTATGTGGGATGCAGTGACACAACATTTCAGTGTCTTAGTGCAAGGGAGAGAACAGAAGGACCTGTAAAATACACTAAATGTGCAAAGAAGCATCATCTGGCTGAAGAGATATGGATGTCTCACTGTAAAGTGGCCATTGTGTCAGATCTCAAATAGACAGGTTTGTGTTCACATGGTTTAGGGCCCTTAAAATACCTCCTTTACTGCCTTTGGAGTTCTTTTATTACTTGGATTAGGAAAGTGGGAACTGAAGATGCCACTGACTTGTCTGAGTCAAATCTTTTGATCTAAGCAATATCAGGTCTTCCAATGCAGCTACTAAAATTCTCAGTGAAAAGCATTCTTTGTTTTCTGTAAAGTTTTTTAGTAAGGTGGCCACTTGAAATGTCCAACAGAAGAGTCAGATGGAAAGAGTAAAGGAAATGCTTTGTGTGGTGTTTGCCACCCCTCAGAGGCTCCGAATCCTGGATTGCTTTGGGTAAAACCTGTCAGTACTGCACCATCACCTCCAACAATGAAAAATGAAAATCTTCAGAAGATCAAACAGGCAGAGAGGAAGCCCACAACTTGTGCCTGGCCCAGAAGAATCACATGAAACTTAAAGTTCGCAAGATCTGTTTGAGTCTTTCTAATTCCTTTCTTCTCCAATCCTGGATGCTCTTAGAGGTAAGTCAGAATTGCAGCATGCAAAACCTTCAGTTTCTTGAGAAGTGAAAACTATGATTCTCCTGGACTTTATGGACTGCAATATTTGACCCATAAGAAAAAATTATTGAATACTATGAATATTTTCCAGTAATGCAACAAATTGGCAATGTTGCAGAAGCAATTAAACTGAGGCTGTTCTAGTCATGGCACAAGGGATGTCCTGTGGTTAAGATGAGACATTACTGGACCTTTTTTTAAATTGAAACTTCTTAGCTCTCATTCTGCCAATCTATGATATTGTAGCTGGTGGGAAATGGAAGAAATATGCTTGAAATTATAGTTTCCCAACAGATCGAAACTTTTAATTTGAAAACTGGCCCAATCATAGTGACTATTTCTTCAGAGGGACAGAAACCTTTTAACTTTTTACAGCCTGTAGCAATTTTTCCAATTACCCGAGGCATTTATAGTATAGGATGACAATGGGAAATATACAAAGGACTTGATGACTTATGAAAATAGAATAAGCAAGCACATTTTATGGTAGCCTAGGTGTAGCTAGAGTCACAGGTGAGTGGAGACACTTGACTGTAGAATAGCTCTTTTGTTGCCACTAATTGGCAGACCCAAGACGTTTATCTTTTGACTTTTTACACATATCCAACAGTTACTGGATTGAGAAGAAATCATAGCCTGGATGTAGGCCTCTAATGAGCTTGGTTGCCCTCTGGCATGAGGCGGGGAGTACATGGCCATCTATTCATACTGCTCTGTTACAGTCAGTAAGAATGGTTGTACTGGCTGTCAAGTTGCAATTCAAGAAGGCAACAGGCCTCTCTCGTCAGGTGTTAGAAGCCACCAGTAGTTTCACTGGTGGATGTTGTGTAATAGGTTGAATTCAAGATGCAGACATCTCACATACACATTGTCCTTTCTGTTTCCTCTTTTACCACTGCACATAGTTTCTGGTCAGTGGCCTTTTGCCGTCATTTCCCTTCCATCCTTCATCTCTTGCCCCCTTTCGTCACTTCCCTTTTGATGTTTCTTCATTCCCGTGTTCCGCAGGAAAATACACAGTTACCATCATAACAACCATCAATACTATTAGAGAGATGTTTCTTTGATCTTTTTCCAATAAAGTCATCACAGGAAATTTCTAATTTGTTCCAAAAGAGCACTCCATAAATCTTACCACTTTCATAAACATCAACCTGGCATTTCACAGGGCTGCTTGCAAAGAAATTACTGAATGCATTTAGAATGCTATGCCTGTAAATACAAGGTATTCAAAGGACAAATCTTCTTCAAAAAAGCATCCACTGATCAGTGGATGGTGAAAGTTGTAAATACATTATTAAACTGTGTTCAGTTTTCTTATTTTTAGAATAATTAAAAGTATCTTTTTCATTCATAAAGTCATTTTTGAAGCAATAGCAAATATTTGGAGAAGTACAAGTACAGAGAGTTCATCGCTTTGTTTCTTATTCATTCTACCCATACTGTGCCTATAAAAAGTGAGAGAATTCATTTTCTGAAGTCTCTTCCAGTATAGGCAGATTAGGCCCTACACAGACTGAACAGAAGCACAAATGGGATGGAATTAATACTATAAATTATTCTTTTCCTGTTTTACTAATTTTATATAAAGCTGAAATAGCTGGCTGTTTGTTGTTCCCTTTTTTACATGATTACTGCAACTTTTTTCACTGTCTTCATTCACTTTGAACAGCTTCCTATCTTTTCTACATTGAAGCAGCAAAATAATGCCCCATGAAGTCTGGGTTCTGTGTGAAAGGTTTCAGTGGAGCCTGGGAAGAGTTCAGTTGTCCTCTTCAGGATCTATAGGAACAACTCAGCCGGTTTTCCTTTTGTCACTCTCCCGGTGCCTGTGCAGTTTGTGAAGTTCTGCAGGCTCCCTCTGGTGGCCCACGGCCACTGGCCAGGCGAGAAATATCATCTGCCAATAGGGAGGTAGAACATAGGAATTTGATAGAGCAGGTAGTTCTTAGATTTGGCTTTTTATTTGTGGGGGCTGTCGTTAACAATCTAAATTTATATAAGCATGTAAATGCAAAAAATATTACATATAATGAAACATAAATATAATAAATATAAATTTGTTGTGATAGTCTAACAGTCTCTAAGTGAAGACTCCTATTTAATTTAAAAATATTTTGGTATCTTAGTTGTTATCCAGCAACCAATCATGGTTACTTCCTTCCAAAGATTACAAGACCAATAAAGTTCATTTTAGCAATTTTTATCATCAGGCACTTATATGATGGCTGAAAAGGAAACAACCATCTTGCCACTGATTCACATTTCCGTTGCTGGTGCTGTTCACATTTCTTTTACATTTGCTCTTATGCTTTGCAGAGCTGGAAATTTTAGTGAATTTAGTCATTTAGACTCCACATCAGCACATTTGAGTGTTTGTCCATTCCTCTTAATGGCAGCTGTGTGGACCATGTGCAAACCCTTTTCTTCTTTCCTGCTTGGGGTGGACTGTGAGTGGGATCCAGGCTGAGCCCTCACTTGTTCATAGTTTGCAGTACAGATAAGACATGATTTGTAAAGCAGGGCATGGCAATATTGACCAGAATAAAGTTCTCAGGGCATCTTGAATGCTTTCATTTCTACGCGACATTTTTCTAACATTTAGTTCTTTGTATCTTGGGTTATGTAAGTTTTAACAGCAGAGTTCAAAGTCTGAATCTAAATTATGAACCACTTCTTTTTTTGTGTTTTTAGGCTAATTCAGTGTCTATTAATACCGGTGGTAGCTGTGGTCTTCATCAAAAGTAAATCATGCTCTTATACAACATATTCAGAACAGATAAGATAAAAGATCTCCTCTATTCATAGTTCTAGAACTACAAAATATCTTTTTATTTTTCTTGCAGTGATTTACTTTCACTCTCTGTATGTAGTAGTGTAAAAGTCAATGTTTCAGACACTCTACCATACTGGATTGTATCAACAGATACTTTCATAATAACTATAAATGCTGTATTGGCAATCGTAAGAGAAAGGAAATTCAGCCTTAAGAGCAAGAGGTACATATTATTCCAAAAAATATGTCAGGAGTCCAAGGTCCAAGAAAAGCAATTTAACCTAGTGAAAGGTATTTTTTAGTGGGTTTTTTATTGTTAATTTTTTAATTTCCCTAAAACTGATGATGTTAGTCCAGTGTCCTACTAAGCACAGGCTGGTGTTGCCTTTCCTGTAGCCAGCACAGCCAGTGGAACAAGTCTGTGGCAGTGCACTTCTGGGAGAGGATGCTCAGCCTGCCGTGGGAGGGAGATGAGGGGAACAGACTGAAGGGCACGACAGAACTGTCAGGGGACACCGGCGCTCAGGCACTGCAAACTGCGCTCAGGCACTGCACTGGCTACAGCTCTTTCAGAGCAGCACAAAAGCAGCACTTTTGCCCATATTCAGTGGAATTCAGCCCGGTGGTTGCCTGCCACCCACGATCAGCAGCCCTGAGCCTGCAAGTTGGCACAGCACTGCAGGGAACGACTACACTTTCATGAGTGTGAGGACAACTCAGCTACCTGTGCCATTATAACCATGTTTTCCTCTTGTCACTGTCATCTAGAAAAGCAAAAGCAAACAGACTAACAAATACACACCAGACCCCCTGACAAAAGCAAGCAGCAATTGCCTCTTTTCACAATTATCTAGTATAGGGCATCCACTGTTAATTGGTTACCTTGTATCATGAGTGATCTGAAAGCACATTTTGCTTTGGTGTACACTGATACAGCTTCAGAGAGGTTCACTGGTGAAATGACACTAAAATTCTGACAGTTTTATGAAACATTCTTTAGAAGAAATTCTAGGGGGGAAAATAACAAAATGGAAAGAATATATATGATATTTTGAGTGTCTACATGCTGCAGTGTTTCTGTAATGTGTCTAAGTTTGTTTTATGAGAATTTTGCTTTGCTCCTAAACTCTATTTTTAATGAAGCACAAAGAATTATATAAACAGACCTAGAACTGTACTGTTTTTTAAGCTCTTGATTAATACTTAAGCATGGGAAATAACTCTGATGTACAAGGATGAGTTCTGAACATTGCAAAAGATTTTAGTGTATGTCAGTTCAGGAATTTTGTTTTCCAAGCATGTGAGAAGATGTCTGGTTGGTTCCTGTAGTATTTTGGAAAACTGAATCTATGAAGCCAGTAAGGTCCAGTGTGTCCAGGTGTGTTTAAGATAAAGGAAAACATTTAATCTCCTACTTTCCTTAAAACAAAGGAGACAGCAGTTCTGTGTGGCAAAGGATCATCTTCTGTGACGTCCATCAACACGTTTCTATATCCACATGAAATCTGATCTGCATGTCAAAATATTCAGATGATTTCCACCAATTTCAGCAGCTTCTGGATAGATCCCAAACTTCCTGAGTGAAACTTACTTTTTCACAATAATAGGGTTCTCCTGGCATTTAAAAGCCTGTTGGGATAAGTAAAATCGAATATATTTACTTCTATATTCAAAACATTTAAAGAAACTGAGAGTGAACTCGAGAAAGCCATCAGCCAAGGTCCAGCTGAGCTTCTGCTTGTCCACAAAAATCTCATCTCATAAAGTAATGAGGTGGTTTGCCACAACCTGTAGGAATCTGAATATGGTCTACAGATCTTAATAGTTCAAAAAGGAACATTTCCAATACATTTTAAAGTCTCTTCCACATGCTAGCAAAGGAAGAGAGATCTCTGTGAAGGACTATATCTAATTCATACTTTTATGAGAGTTTATGAGAGTGAATGCTATCAGTTCCAGCTCTGCTAGGTGCAGTAACTTAATTTAGTGCTCTTGCAACACAAATCAAATTCAAATCAGAGTCCAGGTAGAGTGGGCATATCTTCTTTGATAATCTAATATAAAAGTAATTCTCAGTGGAGATTAAAAAACCTGTATGCAATTTATACGGAAGGAAAACTCTTTTCTATCCTATGTTGAAACCTTTCTTAAGAAAACCCTATGTGTGGCTGTAGTTCTTCATTCTGTGAACAGAGATGTAGAAAGAAGAAAGGAGGAGAAGTCACATCAAAACCATCAGGAACAGCAGGAGGACTGAGACAATTTTGAAGCTAGTTTCATACACTCATTTCTTTTTTAATTGCTTTGATCTTTTGAAAAGTCCATGTTATGCACTGAAAATCTGGAAGATAGAGCACCCTCGCTACTGCATGAATTTATCAGCTGTAGTAGAGCTGAAATAGATAAGTGCTTTTGTATGTGTGTGTGTGCAGAAGAGCATGAAAAAGTGAAAGTAAATATACTTTTATTAGAAAGTTAGATTTTGTGTTTTATGCTGCATTATGAAAAAATTATTTTCCTGACTGTAATGTTGTGATTGGTTAGGAATGCGATTTTTTTATGGGATAAAAGAATAGAGATGAGAAGGAGATATAAATGCTGTGGTGTGCTGCTCCAACAGTATTTTCCCAGCAGCATAGGAGCACAAGTTGGTTGCTGTAACTGGCACAGGGAGAAGCCCTCCTGATTCCTGCTTGGCCTCTGGAGTGGTATGGGAAAGAGAACGCTTGGTTAAGCAGCAGGCTGAAGGTATTTCTCAGACTTGCTGTGTGGCAGCTCCAGACTTACATGATTTACCAAAAATAATTGCTGTCAGAGTGTTTTACTGCTTGTTTGCTTTGCCCTCTACCATATCCTTCACTGAATTAACATTGTATGACAGGAAGGAAAAGGTGCCGCCTAACAGGTAGAGCACTGTTTATTAAAGGGGAAGGAGAGACAGACGTAGACTCTGGTCCTTCTACCCAGAATTCTGTATTCTTTCATGAAGGTTTAATACAAAACTGCGGAACGGGGCGTTTGAGTGGGGTCTGGGCCTGTAACTTCTGCAGGATTGTGTTTGTTGCGTGTTCTCTTTCTCTTGCTGTATTTTGAAGATGAGAGACTGTGCAGAAAGCAGTCAACTATCAATAGTGTAGTGGTCAGCTCACTCTCAGGAGAGGGGGGCATCTGACAAGCTTTCCAGATATTCAAGAATGTAGGAGACCGCCACCAAATTTCCAACACACAATGAGACCAAGGTGAGAGGGAAGGCTGAAAAAGTATGTACCATGTATTTTATGAAGGATGTGCCCTAGGAGTGTATTACTTTAAGTAATGTACCTGCAGTAATGCCAGTTAAAGCCAAAAATTTGAGCAGAAATATCAGGCAGATAATACTTTGCCAGGACTTGTCATGGTAGCCTTACAATGCACAACTTACAGAAATGAATAATTACTATTGAAAATCTTTTTCTGCACTGCACAGGTCTGAAGGCATTCTTGCATCACCTGAAAAAGCATTGCTTTCAAATGCCAAGCACTGACTGAAAGAATATAACCATTCAACACATTTTTAGGTCATTGTAGGGACCAATAAATCACAGCTGATAGGTCATGTGGAATTCTTGCTGGAATCACAACCTTTCCACTTCATATAAATCCTCCAACCACGTGGTTCCTGGCTGAAGTCACAGAGAACATGAGCCAGGCTTAACAAGCAAGAGTTATGAGGGATCCTATTTCTTTCTTTAGGGAATAAATGAATAAGCCAAGAAAACAACTCAGCAGGTCGCAGGAGAGCAGATCCTGAAGGAGTTACCATCTGTCAGCAGATATCTTGGCTCACAGTTAGAAACTGTAGTGTATGTGCAAGATCAGCATTTGGAAAGTTAGCCAGCAGACCACCTCATTCTCTGTCAGCAATTGGATCACTGGATTAGCACAAGTAATTTATCAAGAGTACTTTAAGAAAACACTTAGAGGAATGTTAGATCAGGAGAGAAAAGCAAAACAAGGTAAAATGGGGGTGTTGCGTAGATTTTAGACAAAATACTAAAGGGGTGTTATCCTGCAAGGGGTAGTCTATGGAGCACACTCACCTTTCAGGCCAAATAAATTGCATAGAGAGAATTATCCCACAGGGAGCAGATCATTTCCTCTAGAGAACAAATGAGAAGGTAAGGACAAAACAGAGTTTCTGAAGTGGTATGAAAGAGTTCTCTAATGAAGAAATAAAACCAAAGATCTGACATTTCATGTTGATGTATAAATCTTCAGGACTGCTCACAGCTTATGCAATAGACAGCAAGATAAGCTAGCAAGAAAAATAAGCCTTTTTATAAAAAGGATGCCTTCCTGGATACACTCAACCACTTCATGAATCTGGGAGCACTATGAGGAAATATTGCCAGCTAGTAATGCTGAGGCCTCCTGTGTGCAAGGAAGTGGTTTGTAAGCCTGGATATCTAAGTGTTGTCTTGCAATGGCAGCTTTTTCTTATCTCTTCTCCATGGGCTCACACTGGGAATGTTTTAAAGCAAGGAATGAGGTGTTTTATTGGCTCAAGTTTTTGGAATACTTTAGTGGTTTTTGCTGAGGAATCCAAGCCCTGGCAAAAAGTTCTGTGTCAAGCTATGCTGAGGAGGTGATGATGCAAACTGGAATGTGGATTGTACAGAAGGTTGTGAAGAGGTGCCATTTTCCTGCTAGATGAAGTATGGGAGAGGACCTCCCCTGCCTCAGGGAGACATGGAATGGAAGTCTTTATTCCTCATGGCTGTCATGAAGGTGTTCCTACAAGTTTCCCTAGCATATAAATGAAGAGCAGCCTCTGAGATAGGCGGAAACATTGTGAAAGGTCCAGGTTATAGGAGAATATACACATTCATTACAATTAGTCATTCAGTATTATTCTTTGGGCAGAATTAGTGGTTACGATTCCAGGTTTGTGAAGATAATTAAAACTGCAGCCTAGCTAGGTCTTGGTTGCCTTGTCTTCTTGCTCTGTTTGGCAAAATGAAATTTGCAAGATTAATTTGCCTCAAACATGCTAAATGTGCTTTGTTTTTTGCACAGCTGGGCAGTTCCTGAATGGCTGAAGGCACTGAGCCCTCACTGCAGCACACACAAAATGTGAAGAGACAGCTGGGTAACAGGCAGCCCATTAGGCCTTGTTGCTGTGCTCTCTCCATGCGCTGCAGTAATCCTGCGTACAAACCCTTGGTAATGTTAGAGGGGCCAGCATGCAGTGCACAATTTCATTCTGGAAGGAACAGAAAGGAATTGTTCCTTGTAAGTAACTTTAAATATCTTGGTTAGTGTCTCAAAAAAAGAAGTAAGACTACGAAGTAAGGCTAAATTGAACTAGGAAGGACTTAATTTTTGTGTTCTGTTATTAAAGGAGAACAATTAAAAAGTGTCCTTTCTCCAAACTGGTAAAATTCTGTTGTAATTTACGTTCATTATTAGGCTCACGCCAACTGGTATTATAACAAACTTCATAAAGTAGTCCTTTTGGAATTGTGTCACTGTTTTAATTACCAAACTCATCATGCATTTTGGTCATTTATGTCTGTATTATATATCAGGAAAAACTTCATCTGAAGTTGCATAACTGATGATTGTTATCTATAATGACTTGTAGTGAAAACAACTAGTGGGCAGTTCCAGTCTGTTATTACTGTAAATAAAATTATTTCAGTTTGCACCCCTCTTGCTCTTGATCACTGTATTTGGGACGAATTTTTAGTGTGCTTTTTTCCCAGAATGATTTCCAAAATATATGTTTGGGGCAGGGCATGAAATGATAATCCAGCTGTTTACAATAATAAAGAAGTAATGGTCTTAAAACTAACAGCAATTCATGGGCATTTAAGCTGAGAAATAATTGCAGTTTGCTAAAATCAGTACAACAATTCTTTAGCATGTTTTTAAAAGTCTTCATTCGCTGCTATATGATTATAAATATATCATATTCTGATGTTGTGAGGTTTTCTGACAGAAGTTGCTTAAAATCTGCAATATTAGGAAGATTTAGAAAGATCTTTGGGCTTCAACAACCTAGTAACAGCAGCTGTTGTAAATAAATACAGTAGTGCTTATGTAGTGTTTAAAAGTAAGAAATAAGTTGAAATATATACCTCAATTCTATTATAATACAAAGATAAAATTTAAATTCTTGGGAAGATACAGTTAAGCTCATGAAGTAAGGAGATGCAAAACAGATCTGTGATCTTGCAGCGGATTCACTCAAGCCAAACAGTGTTACAGACATAAGCATTTGGAAGTTTCCGGAGGTACGATAGCTTCTTGCAAGATTGAACCTGACCTATTTTGTTCACTGCAATTTAAAACACTTGAGACTGCAGAGGCTAGAGGAAAGGCTAGTGTTTTTTAAATGATAACATTCCAGAGTTGCTGAGACCAGCAGTAAAAAGTAGACCTTTAAGACAGGGCCTATCAGGCTGCAAGAAGTTTCTTAGGGAGATCATTTCAATTTTTGTCTGTCAAATTGCTTCTGCTGCTTCTACTTTCCTCATTCAGTTCACCAGCTCTTACAGGTATACGGCCCTTCCTGGTGTAATAGCTAAAACAAACTCCACACCTCACCCTTTCTGAAGCAAACTTGTATGAATGCGTGAACACATGGCATTAGTCTGTATATGTTTGCTTTATGTCTGTGTTCAAAAGTAAGTGTGGGGATGAAATGGCACATAGAAAATAGGCATATCAACCAGAACAACCTGCAAGGATAAAGCAGTTTCCCTGGAGGTGCAAGACAAGAAAACTAACATTAATGCTGTGAATGCTCCCAGGCAAATTGACCATGGTTTGTTCGTTTGTTTGCTTCTTTTATTGGACCTAAAGGGTTATTGAAGTACTGAATACAGAGAGAAGATGCTTTCCTCAGCAACTATGCCTCCAGAAAAAGGTTTTGGCTTGTTCTCTTGCATGGTTTACAGCATATAATCAAATGATATCACTGGTAGAAAACAGATACCAAGCCTAGTGATCTCCAGTGGGGATCCTATTGGTGTCAGCAGCTGTGGTTGTTCTGGAGGCAAAACCGAAAGTCCTGTTGGAGGCTCAGCTCAGGTTGGTGCAAGCCTGAGCCAAAGAGTGTGATCTGGGAGGCATAATTTTCCCTTTCCTTTAAACCACAGAGAACACAACCGTTGGTGCTTGAAACAGCCCAGTGTTGCCTACCAAGAATCATGATCGGGGTTTCAGGGGAAGGAAATACAAGGCCTAATGCATTACTTTTCCCGTAGCAGAGTAAGTCAGTATTTTGTTGTAATCAAGAAAAACTGTCTTACAGTAGCACTGTGATACAATCTGGGAGATAGGAATCAAAGTATTTGCATTTCAAGTTATGTATTTGGGTAAACTGAAATATTGAATATTCACCCAAAAAGAGAGAGAATTTGGAATTATTTAAATAAGGGATTTATTACCCACTCTTAGTTTTTATTCATCTCGGCTACTGATTTAATAGCTCAAGCAGAATTCTCTAACTTTAAAGATTTAGTGAATTTATGGATTAAAATATTAAACTAGAATGAAACAATCTACACACTCTGTAAATGCAAATTGTCTGAGGGCAGGCTATTGCAAACAGATTGCAGGTCTGTTGTGCTGCTTCACTCCTCAGGTGAGAGGCTGTGTTTTCAAAGATTATGACTTTGGATACACAGGATTGGTAGGGAGCTATTAGTAATAGTGAATAAAACTATCTTCTATCTGCTAAGCTAGTTCTTTCAAACACAGTACCGATCAATATACTTTTAATTCCTAGTCTGGGGCATGGATTATATGATTATACTATCACAGCATTAAACTGTGAAACCTCAGTAATTCACGCCACATCCAGAATATGGATTATTTATCAATAAGCAGATTCCCTGGCATGTTGATTTGGCTTTCTGGTTTCCAGTGTGCTCAAAGACAATGAAAACTGAAATCTTAGTATTAATCTTTAAAAAAAATCCACCACCAAATCCAACAACAACAGCAAACAAACACCCAAAAACCCCCAGAAACCTGCCCAGGGTGTCCTGAGTTGCCATGGCATGAAGAGAGAAGAAACCCACTGATTGAGTGAAGTGGTAGTGTGTATTTCAGAGTGTTTTCTGAAAATGATATGACAGCCTTCTGTAATGCCCTCAGGACAAATATTTGGCCTCTGTAACAACGTTTTGTTGTTGTAAGAATAGGTTGTAAAGAAGAGAAAGAAAAAGAAGAATTCTTCTGGAAAACATTCTAGTTCAGCCACCTTTTCATCGCTGAAAAAGGAAAGAGTACCTATGTGGTGCACCTAATTTGATCTGATTTTAACAAATCCAATTTGCCACCACTGAAAACCAGTTCAAATACCTCAAGTTTAGGTAATTCATCTATGTGCAGATATGCAACCAAGACATCTTGTGCCATTTTGTACGTTTGGATGGATGCCCATTATGTCACAAACCCTAGAAGGGGTCTATACTTTTCTTGACTGACAGCTAGAGGCTACAGGGGAAGAATGGATATCCAAACACATCTAATGTATATCTTTATATTGATCCTTAAACCTAGCTCTAGTGTCTGGGAAACTTGACTAAATCAACCAAATAGATGAACACAGAACCTCTTTCCACCTAGTGCATACAAATCAAAAGCACATGGGAAACACTAGACCTCTGTGGGAAATGCACTCTGCTCTGCTTCCTTTGGAACAAATTTTCTGCTCTGCATAATCAAGAAGACAGTAGGGTAGAAAGAAATAGTGGGATTACGTTCACTAGTACCCAGTGGTATCAGCTGTATTCCATCAGTCAATGAAGTCAGAGTTATCCTCTGAGTCTTTAAAATACCAGGGTACAGTTAACCCCTTGTTATAGTCCCTCTTGTGTCAAAGCAAATCAAAGGCTTTTGACAGGACAGAGGTCTAATTCCAAAATGTAAGTCTGTACCAAGGAGTGAAATACTTGGTAAAATTGACATCTATTATTTGGTGCTTAATTGTTGCTTAATTGCCACTTTCTTTGAATAGAGAGCTTTGTCTCTTGAAGACAATTACAGTATAGGCTAAATTTTATTAAGGAAAGGGTATTTTGTGTTTTCTTTTTTTTCCCCCTTTCCATTAAGAACACATTAAGTGTCATCCTTTGCACTTGCTGTTTTTGTTTGTCATAGGCTCAATGTGATTATTGACATTTTGGGGCTCTGAATCTCAAGGCATGGCTTTTGTTACTTGTGTAGTCCCATTAATATCTAGCTGGGAGATTTTCAGTTCTGTTGTTGATGTTTTAACAGGGTTAGTCATGTGTGCATGACTGAATCCATCTCCTTTCAGATTAAATGCAACTAATATCACATCAAGGAACTGATTAACATCCCTAGTAGGGGGAAAAATGTAGAATTCAGCTCTTTAATAGAATTACACTGTAATACACTGAAATTCAAGATAACCCTTTTCATCAAGTTACATTTGAACAGATCTTTTTCTCCAAATCTGTGGATGCTCTTCATAAGAGCTGCATATTTACTTGTTCCATTTAAAAAAACTAATTTTAACAATGCATGTATTTATGCTTCACTGGCTTACTAAACATGATTATCTTGCAGTTCAGTGAATTTTAGATGTGCATTACTCTAAGACACTTAATGGTAGAATTTGTTCAGTGAACTCTCAGTCCTTTATAAAACTTGGATACAAGTCCTAATAACCGCCCTAATATGTGCCTTACATCACACAGATCAAGGAAAGGTGGAACACTGTTACCTGAAAGGGATATTATGTGCACCCATGGTGTTCTTCAAGAATGACTGAGAGAAATTAACCCATCTATAGATAATGTCTGTGGCCCAATATATGACGAGATAGCCATTCTTTGTTTGTGATGATGCCCTAATCTTTCTACATGCTTCGCTAGCTGCTAGTTCCTGTAGTCTAAAGAGAGCTGTAAGGTGCACACTGGTGTGTATGCCCTCTGCAGATCATGTCTGTATTTGACATTCTGTCTAAATTGCTTCTGGAAGCATCTCTGGGGCTGTGTTAACACCTTAAATGTCCCTGAAAATGCTTAAGAGAGCACAAGTTACTACAGGGAAAATCCATGCTGGGGATAATTGTAGTTAATCATCTGTAGAGATGAGAAGGAACCAGGCTTGAAAACATCCTCTGTCACTTCCTGTTGTTTTTAGTATAGACTTAATTTTTTAATTTTCTCATTGACCTGATAGGGAGGTTGTGGAAATGTTCTGGCCCAAAAGAAGTCCAGTCTTCTCTGTCAGCTTATGGGTGAGTTCAGAGAGTAGGGGAAAGACAGTCCCTGTATTTTTCTCATTCTTCTTTATGTTTTTTCATTACCTCATTTGGTGGACTTATTTACTGAACTTCTTTACTGTGTATAACATATACAGTCTAATGTGAAATGTCAAGGTTCAACTGCAGTTGCAAGAGTTAGCAATATCTTCTAGTATTCAAGACATGGTTTATTTTTTGTGACTAGGCCAAGCCGTGCTGATGGTAGAACTTAGTATATTTATCATTAAGTACATACTGAGAAGAAGCAGAAGACTAAATAGCTGAGGTTTTGAATAGACCCTTGGAATTTCTACAAAGAGAGGAAGACTCCTTCTTCCCCGTAGAATATTAATGGTTAAGCATAACCTGTTCTTCCTCTTAAATTTTCTAACGGTATTGTGCAGAGCTGACATGTCAAGCCCTAAGAGTTTAGCCTTGTTGTTCCACATCTTTAGCAACAACTTGGTTTTTATCCAGGTAAGTTTACTTGTGTTATATTGTCTTTTCTATTCTCTTCCCCATCTTGAAGCAGAAGATGAAGATATGATAGTGGGTCCCTTCCTATACATTCTGAATTTATTTTTGCAGTCATCTTGTGGGATAGATAGTCTAACAGGGAAACCAAAAAGAAAAGGAAGGCAAAGTTTTTTTGATCTGTTTATCTAAGTTAGTAGTCCATAATTATAACAAAATAAAGCAGGTGTTTAAACTTAAGTGAAAGTCTATAAGTAAGTTTATAAAATCATGAAGTAGTAAATACATTTAAGCATCAAAACCTTAAGCAACAGGCACAATTACTTGTCTACTATTTGTTCACAAAGTGCATACCAGATAACTTCCCTTACAGTTTCTTCCGTGATTTTTCCTAAAACTGGATGTTTGACATGATCACCAGGACCTTGGGAGTTCTCTGCCTTCTTGTTTCTGAAAGACTTCGAGGAAGGGATAATGAAGCAATTCTAGGGCTTACAGTTCATAAGCAAAGCTGTGCAGTAGCATAAGCCTGATCCCTTGTAGCAACTGGCAGGTCTGAAGAGCTGTGGAGCAGTCGGGTACAGGCAGATGGATAGTGCCAGGCTCTTTCCAGAGGTATGTGGGTCTGTAGAGTAGTAAGTGAAGAATCTGTCTCATTCCTGTCTCTCCTCTGTGCCTTCTACAGTAGTTAATTGCGCACTGCTCACAGATCTGGCATTGAAAGCTGAAGCACTGCTTCAATATCGGGTTTGCATCTTGTTTGGTTTTCACAGGGGTGTGATAACCTGTACAGAGGTTGTTTCCTGGGTGTTTGGATTTTTTTCTCTGACAATTAGTAGAGGTCTGAAGGGATGTATTGTTGAATCTTGCATTACTTCTGCACATCAGGAAGTGAAATACAGTTGGAGACGCCATGACTGTGCTCTATGAAGCATGTAAGTGACAACTGTAAAAAATACAGGCATATACTCCTCATCCATTTTCTTATCCACAGACCAACTCAGAAAACAGTCTTCTTCAGAGAGCAGCAACTGGTCTAGTCAAATCAAGACATTACCTCTTGGGAATTTAAGCTAAGAGGTTCTCTCTGTTCAGATTCTTTGGCAACATGTGAACATAAACTTCCTCAATACACAAATTAAGAGTTATTGGAATAAATGGCTTATAGCTGAGGTAACATTTCTTAAGACATTTAGAAGGGAAATGAAAGCATAAATTAGTCATATTGCCAGTAAAGTTATTCCCTGTCACAGCCTTTCCATTTCTCTTCTCCTCTAAACCACTAATGAACACTCTAGCTGTAGAAGAAGCACAAACATTGTGCTCCCTAGTTTGTACTTTTGGCAGTTCATAATATGTCAGTGTCTGCACTGTCAAATTCTGTTTCAGATCAGTTGGCCACAGATCTGGCACTAAGACAAATATGTTTAAAGTGCACACAGTCCAAAGAAATGGGGAAGTCTCTGCAGGTTTAGGTATGAATACAGCCCTTTCTTCTGTCAGGTGTTTTGAAATAAGAAGTTTTCACTAAAATTACTGGTATAATCCCTGCTACAAATAATTTCTGTTTCCTCTCTGTACTGGTAAGGTACTACTCCCAGTGTATAAACAAATGGTGATTCATTAGCACAATGACACAGAACAACAGATGACCTTGCATATGAATAGGTTATTCTTCTACTTCAGTTATGGCAATGAATCATTTCCCTCTTGTGCTCCTCCTTCCCTTCTACTTGAGTACATTTCTTATTATTCAGAATTCTCCTCTTGAAAGATCAGTTGTCCCTGGAGGTCGAGAGGGGAAGGATCCTTACTCGCACAGAGCACAGAGGGACACAACTCTGCTGAGCTATCAGGCAGCCTCCTGGTTTATCAGGCACTTCTCTGGTTATCAGTGCCTATATTTACAGTTTTACATTGGACCATACTTTCCTCTCAACAGTTTGTGTCCTCCTGACATGAGGTATGTTTCAAAGGTGAAAGCATAACTTGTCCAACAAAATTCTTTTTTCTTCTGTGTAGATCTCACTGATATTTGGAGACTGGGTGAATGTAAATTGAACGTCAAGACTGTTCACTGGAAAATCCATTAGAAGAAATGTATTTTGTCAGTATTTAGAAAGCAGTTAGCATGTTTCAGTTTTCTTATTCTCCATCCCACTTGAATACAGGGAAGCCTTGTTCTGAACTTGCTATGCCCACAAGCCCTTATGTTTCTTAAAATACTTCAATATGTAGATTTCCTAAAGGGCTTCCACAAACTGGTACTTACTAGTATCTGGATATTTTTTCTGGAACTTTGTTGCTTAGGTAAATGTTAAAAACATAATCTCACATATATATAGTGATTTGGCACCTGGCCATTTGTCCCTGTTGCAGTGGTAAACAGCTGAGTTGGCTGACTCTTAAATACAAAAACATCCTGTTCTAGCTGAAGCTGTTAATGAAAAGACTGCTGAAAAGTCTCTTGGTGGAAGTTGGCAATTGCAGCAATCCTGTTCCTAGAAGTACAATGGCTGATATTGACAATGGCTTTGTAGGGCTGAGCACACCCTTTGGCAAGGGGATATAAGCGGTGTGCCACCCAGCTGAGCAATTTCTGAAGCATGGGTTTACACACCTGGGCTGTTTAAATAATGCTCAGGCTTGGGATGAGAAGAGTGGAGAATCACTGACATTCTTCAAATGCTTAGTGACTTGCTGCAAAAGAAGGACAATATTTCAGAATCCATGATGGATAAGACAAAAGTAACAGGCTTAAGTTGTAGCAAGGGAAGATTAAGCTAGACATCAGGAGAAAAAATACCTTCCTAAATATTTTCCTAAAGATAAGGATGAATTAGTCATAGGAACCCAAGGGTACATCAAGTCCATGTGACCTGATGAAATGCTAAGCCACTATCTATCATACTTGAGAAGTTGTGTCAGTCTGGTGAAGTTCCCACCAGAAAGGGGGAAACATAACCCCCATTTCGACTAAGAGAAAAAAGAAAGACTTGGAGAACTACAGGCCTGTCAGTCTCACCTTGGTGCCTGGAAAGATAAGGGAGCAAATCCGTCTGGAATCTGTGCTAAGACACATGGAAAACAAGGAGGTGATTGGTGACAGCCAACGCAGCTTCATCAAGGGCAAATCAAAGTAGTACTTCAGAAGCAAAGATCTTTCCTTACTTTCTATATACCAGTTACAAGCTGCAATAGTAGTGGGCAAAGAGAAAGTTGTCATCTCTGCTTCTGCCAAGGAGTTTCTTCAAGTTCTTCACTGATCCTCATTAATATTTTTGTGTTTCTGTTTATTTCATATTGATTATTCTGATACTGCAATTACAAGTCTGTAGACCCTGAGAAGAAAGAAGTGCATCTGAAATGAAATACACGACTGTCATATTTTAACTGCTGGTAATTAGAATTATAATGATTTGTTGTAACAGTGGGTATCTATCTACAAAAGATTGTATTTATGGTCTATAATGCAAAAATTAGAAGGAAAAAAGCAGTTCTTGTCTACATTTCATAAATGAGGTAAAGGTTATGGATTTATGTTGTATATATTGAAAACATTTTTTCAGAGTACCAGGATATCATTCTAAGCAGTTTAAACATGTGGCTACATAAATCAATGAAATTCTTCTGAGAAAAGGTTAGATGAAGCAATTTTTTATTTTCAAATCTCATGTGCAGCCATTCCAAGAAAAAGAGTGTATTTAAATAAATTACAGGATTAATCTGAAGAGAAGTACATTAAGAACCTGAGGAGAACAGACCAAACAAATACTACTTTGATTGCCAGCATGAGGCTCAAATTCACTTTGCAATTATTTTGTCATCATTTAAAAGTTTCTATGGTTGTATGCAGAGCCTCTAGGCAGCTGCAGTACCTGACATGTGTGACAAAGAGTTAGACCAGTGGGTGGACTCAGTTACAGGAATTTTTTTTCTGTTGATATATATAGTGTCCTAAAGCATCACAGCTTAGAGTCAACAGATCCTTAAGAGACAAATTCTAATGGGTTTGAGTAAAAAGACAAAAAAACAGACATTACGTCCAAACAACATCTCAGAATGATCAATAAAAGTCAGCCTTTGACCCTGCTATTCATTTGTCTCTTTTTCTTATGAAGAGAGATTAATGGAAGAAGTTACAAACTGGACTGAAATTATTGAAACTCCTCTGTTTTTTTCTGTAAGGTCATATCCACAAGTATCTGAAGGAAGAAAAAATTAATTTGAAACTGAGTATGAGAAAAGTCCTGAAGACGAAGCTAGGAACATCACTGAGGAATATAATGTGAAATTATGAAAGCACACAGAAACATCCCAAATTCTGCTTTGACTTGCACCCTAGAAAAGCCAAATCATTTAGTGAAACATGCATGGCAGGTTTGTCCCTGGAAGTAAAATTTATTCCAGTTCAGAAAGACATGTTTAAAATATTATGTAAGCATTCAAGAAAAAATAGGACATTGTTCTGGGTTTTATTTCCATTTTTCTTAAGTAGTCATTTTGTTCTGTGTAGCAAAGGAGTACCTTCAAATGAGAAACATGCTCTAACAAGCAGAGAATCAGTTTAAAAATCAACTTGAGTCATACCTTCAGTTTTAGTAGGGTCCTGATTTAAAGTAATTTGATACTTGCCATGTTTCTAGATGAAATGTAAATATGAAATGGTATGAAATGCAAAAGAAGATTGTCCAAATATGTGTCAACCAGATCAGCTACATTTTGGAGGTTTCACAGTGCTCACCCAACTCCTGCTTACAGATAAGGAACATTTGCCATGTGTATTCCTTAAATTCAACTTGTTCAATATTCAAACTCTCCCTTTGGTTTTCAAATGTTCTGGATTTCCTCTAACTTCTGTGACCCATTCCATCAGTTACCAAACACATATTTTTATCCCTTTTGTACTTCCACTTTCATTGATCTTTTTCGTGGATTAAATATTCACCAAGGAACCTGACTCCTGTCAGATGAGGAGTTCATTACTTGCAGGCTGAGCAGAGTAGGCAAACTCCACATGCTGATCATAGTACAGGTAAATTGAAACACTTCAGGAGACGTGCATGATTAGGTAGATGACAACTGGAGAGGTTGTTGGGTTAGAAAAAGAACATGGCTAAGCAATGGCCAGCTGGTCTGTCCTCTTATCTTTCTCCCATGATGGAATGCAAGACACTACAGTTTAGAAGAGGTTCATGCAGAGTATTTGGTCATAGAGAGTGTTTCTGGCTCTACCAAAACTCTAGGAAGTTAATGCCTGAAGATTATTCTGCATACCAAGTGTTAATGTAAGAACATGAAATGCATGGAGGGGAGAAAAAGCACATTATTATGAGAAAAGAATTGGAAATATCTGAAGCAGATAAATATAGAATCAGTGCTGCAGTGGGATAATAGGTGCCATTCTAGGATGATGAACAGCTACTTGGGCTGCTGCTTAAGCTCAGAAAAATTAGAAGAAGCTTGCACTGTGTTTGTCATATCCAAGAGGAGATCAAAGTATTTGCTTGGATGTAATCCAATCAGCAATAAAATCGTTACGGTTCTTTTTCTAGCAAATCCAGTCAGTATGTCGATCATACAGATTAACACTCCTACGATAGCAGATGACAAAGATGCAGTTGATGAATTCTATCAACAGCTTGAAGAGACATTAATTTAAAATGAAGCAAAGCTATCACCCTTGCAACTGGGGACCTAACTGGAAGTTTGGCTGTCAGATGTTTGGCTCAGCAAAAGAAGTAATGGCAAATGACTACTCGTCTTGGTTTACTGAATGAAAGGGGCATCTGTTTGAACTTTCTTGCCTTCATATTCATTCCTTCTTCATTTAACACCTAAGCTGAATGTCCAAGACACTTGTATAGATGGCTATGGCACAAAGAGTAAGAGCCAAGCAATGCTGAAGGATGAACATGTAACAAGCAAAGAACACCCTGAGTCTAAAGATCAGTTTTTGGCTTCTAAAATGTCAAAATATGGATATTCAGCAGCCCATTGCTTCTTGTCCAGACCCAGAAAAATCTGTGTGATGTCTGTCCAAAAAAGGTTGGTTGTATTGGCATGAAGGAGCAGTCAGTTAGCCCAAATGGGCTATGAAATGAAACTGCCAAGTACAAGCTACCAGTAAACACATCCTGGTAAGTCAGGACTGTGCTCTGAACATCTGTGAACAGCAGCAAGCAACCATTTTCTAAGACAGCATGTGAACAGTAACATATGCTGCCCA
This sequence comes from Cnemophilus loriae, assembly GCA_013397755.1. Classification (NCBI taxonomy): domain Eukaryota; kingdom Metazoa; phylum Chordata; class Aves; order Passeriformes; family Corvidae; genus Cnemophilus; species Cnemophilus loriae. Next base: position 374,108 of record VZTF01008266.1, on the reverse strand, counting down.
GACTTTTTCCAAGTGTATAGAGGATTTTCTTTGAGAGAAGCTCTGAAAGAATTTGCAAACCAAAAAGGAATGGCATGTCCCACTCCCTGCCACCCCCCCATCCCACCTCAGGAAACAAGTCAGATGTGCCGATGAGATAACAAGGCAAGCTGCAGTCCTAGATAATCAGCAGCAAATGCTGGAGTTAGTGAAACCCACGAGTGGAAACCACATTAAGGACCTCAGTGTTGGAGGGAATGAAATATCTCTATACCGACCAAAGAGAGGATGCAAGCAAACCTTGCCTAGTGATCAACTGCAGAAGAAATAGGTAAGGTTCATTTATCTGGAAACTTTTACATCCAGCCACAAAGGTATTCAAAAGGAAGTGGAGGCAGAATTCCAATTCAGCTGTATCTTCTCACAGAAAAAAAGCAGAAGAAATCTTAGGAACATTTATTAAAGTACAAGGTTCAAGAGGTGAAAACAGGAGTGGCTGAGAGAGCTGGGATTGTTTAGCCTGGAGAAAAGGAGGCTCAGGGGATACCTCATTGCTGTGTACAACAACCCAAAAGTAGGTTGTGGCCAGGTGGGGTCGATCTGTTCTGCTGTGTCTCAAGTGAAAGAATGAGAGGAAATAGCCTTATTGTGCCAGAGGAGCTTCAGATTAGATACCAGATTTTTTTTCTAGAAGAAAATATATTCTAGAAGAATTTTTTTTCTGAAAGAGTGGTTAGGTATTGGAATAAGTTTCCCAGAGAGGTGGTGGAGTCACTGTCTTTGGAAGTGTTAAGAGAGGTGTGGATATGACACTTGGGAATGTGGGTTAGGGGTGATTGTGGGGGTGCTGGGTTGATGGTTGGACAAAAAATCTTGAGGGTTTCTTCCAAAAAAGCTTATTTTTAAGTCCAAGACAGTGAAGGAAAGAAAGCAGATGAAAGCTTACTCTTCACCTAATTTTCTTCCCATTGTACATGGATCAATACTTTGATAGCTTAGCCTGTGTTCCAGGTTTATCTTCTAAAACATCAGCAAAAGCACTGCCACAAGCAGTGTCTGCACTTCATTTATATAGACCTCATTCCAAATTACTTAAGCTGGTACTAGAAGGAAGTATTAATGTCATCAGTGTGCAGTATCCACCTTTTGGCAACAGTCCTCCCTAAGAAGATCAGGTTAGTTACATGCTACATGACTCTAATGGAGTAGTACTAGGAGGCAAAAACTAGTTAGCCTTAACATGGATAAATCTTATGTACTTTTAGATCTCTGAAATCCAGTTATTCTGTACTTTTTGCCTCACTGCTTTCACAGCCTTTTTATATTGCCCATTTTTCTGAGTCATGCCTATAGTAGTTTAAAAAACCCCCAAACAACCCAAACTACTAGTTAAAAAATCTCCCTAGTTTTCCTTTTGATGGAAAATCTAGACAGATTGAAATACAGCACAGCTCTGCGCTCTGCTGCTCTTATGTCCAAACTTTGAGCTATAGTCACAGTTTATCATGCTCATTACATTTTTTGTGTCTACTGCCATGCATTTCATTTCCTACAGACTTAAGTACTATATATAAGTTCAAGAAACCACAAAGGTATCTGAACTCACAGATTCAATGGGATAAACTGGCTCTTGTAGTACCTTTTTCCCTGCACACCCTCCCCCTCAAAGTAAAATCCCCAAACCACCTATTCTACTTCTGACTCTTGCAGTACCTTCATTCACCCTTTCTGTCTTTTATGCATTTAGTTGTACTGTTTCTCTTTCTTTTGCTGCACACAGAGATCAAATTAAACTGGGCAGTATGTACTCAAGGCAGTGTTGGGCTTTGTTCTATGTGTTTCACTTGAAGCTGATCCCATATTCAGAGAATCACAGAATATTTACACAGAATAGTTGGAAGGGACCCACAAGGATCATCAAATCCAACTCTTGAGTGAATGGCCCATATGGGGATAGAACCCATCATCTTGGCACTATCAGCACCCTGCTCTCACCAGCTGAGCCAATCTCAGGGCTGATGTTCATTGCTTGTGGTCTGATTTAGATAATTACTTTTTTTTTTTTTTAATCAAACTGCTTTCATGCTGTGAGAAAGAAATTTGGAGATGGGAATTCTTCCTTCCAATCCTTGTTTTCTACATCCTAAATTGCACGTTTCATGCTGATATTACAGAAATAGTTGGAGAAGGCTCCAGAATGTAATGCAAGATATTAATTCTCTGCCCCTTCTTCTCCCATTTATGATTTTTGCAGTCTTTGAAATACAATGCAGCCCTGCAGTCGTGTTGATGCTGTTCAGATTCCTCTCTTGTGTATTTTATAGGCGAAAAAACCACCAACAACTGCTTTTTCTGGATTTATTCTTGAAAAATTAAAACAGCATAATACCACAAAAGGGAAAAAAGACAATGTTTGATGAGCAGATTAAATGCACAAAATGATAACTTGGGATTTTTCCAAAGGACATTTTCCTTTACCCAGACATGGTTTTTCTCCTTGTTGCTGTCATGATTGATTAGTGAAGCACCAAACAATCCATGTAATTATTCACCAACTGCAGACCATCTGGAGTTAGGAATTTGCAGTCCCTTTCTAGAAATGTATCTGCACTGGGTTTGCTATACACTTTTGAGCCTACTACTTAATCACTACATGTGGGAGGTGTTAACTAGGGAATTGCCTTTCCAGTCTAACTACATTGTCATTTATATTGTGCTGTAAATGTCTGTAATATTTAAGATGCTGTTCGAAGGGTTAGAAGTGCAACGCACGTAACAGCTTATACCCCAAAGAGCACAGAGTCGAAGTGCATAAGTGGATCCCATAAAATAAAAGGCAAACGATGAGGGAATAGTGGCTGCAAGAGAGGTAAAGGAACAGATGTCAGAAATTTTTTTGGAGGAGGAGGTGGGTGGGGAGGAGGGAAGCTGTTCCCATGTGAAAGATGATCTAAAATGGGGAGTGGGCGAAGGAAACGATTTGGAGTTTCTTATGTCTGCTGTCCTATCAAGAAGTGTTTGCGCTTTTGAAAGGATAGCTAAATTTGACAGGAAAAATAAACCTTTTAAACATACTAGCGTAAAAAGAAATGTAAAACCCTAGCCCATTGCATGGTTTAGACATCCTATGCATTTGAAAAGTAGCTGTCATCAAAATAGTGCATGTCTCACAACCAGAAACTAGTAAACTCACCATGAACTGCATCTCTCATCCTTCAGAGACCAGGCAAAACAACACAGCCTTAAGAAAGACCTGATCAACGACTTGGACACCAAGGTAAATATCCTGGCTTTGTGGAGATGAGGCAGGAAGGTGGGAGGCTTGTTCCTCCGCTGAGAATCACACAGTGGGTGCCAGACTCTGGCCATTTACAGTAAAAACAGAGATTGGCCACGTTTTTCACTGTGGTGCTTCACATATGCCCAGTCATGACTGGGAATGACACACCTTAGCGATACAGTCTTTTTGGCTGAGACTTTAGAAACACCTCCATCATTATTGTTGAAGCTACAAATGTGTTTTCAGAAGGAATCATTAAATACAAAAAGACATCAATGTCTGGTATGATGTCTCCTGGCTGGGGAAACATCCACCCTGCTTCACGCACTAATATGCTTCTTCAGAGCTGGTTTCTGCAGCTCTTATGACACATACAGTGAGGCTATTGTCTGTATAGTCTGAAGTGTTTTGTCAGTATTTCGGTACAATATCTGTTCCTCCTTCCAAGACAGAACAACAACTTTATTTTACAAAGAGGGGATATGGATAGATGTGTTGCCTATGCAGTTTTCCTCCAAAGGCATGCCACAATGCAAACAAATAGGCTGTATCTCTTTATGCTAATAAACGTTACAAAGCCATGGCCTGGTCTCTGGCAGAACATATAATGATATAACTAAGGTCTTCTCCTGGTATAATCTGTCCTTGCTATTTACAGAAAATGGACTTTGTCCTAGCGCTGAGCCATGCTGTGTCATTGTCTGGAGGAGCACTAATTCCTGTGGACCAAATTCAAACCGGACAGCGTGCTAACAATTCAACAAGATAAACGGTAATGTGCTGAAGTTCATTCCCTGTTTAGACACTTGGTCCACTGGCACAGGCATAACAATAGCATATATCTAATTCAGAACCATTTTTTAGGCAGCAGATAATGACCAGGAAGCCTCCCTACCACGCCTGACTTCTTCCTGGTTTCTTACAAACCATACCTGAGGAATAGGACCCACCAAGCAGGCTGGAATACTCCGTCTCCTATTGGGATGGCAGCTACCCGTATTTTGCCCCATTGATTGTGTCTGATTCCCTCATTCATTCACTGTGATGCACTTTAATCTTATCCTTAAATAATTTGCCATCCCTTCCCAGCTTGGAGCTTCTTGAGTTTGTTCTCAACAATTTCCATCCCATATCAAATTAATTAAAAAGAGTCATTAATACTAGTCTGAGATCCCTGTGGGAATCAGTCTTGATTCTGGGCCACAGTTACTTAATGAGCAGATTTTTGTAACTAGTTACATATGGCAAACGAAGGGGCAGGAAAATTAGGTGAGGAATTATTCTTTCTACTAATCCTGTAATTAAGAAAAGGTGAGAACCAGTAAATATCACCAAAGTTGTCATATAAGTCTTAGCAATGTTGTACATTCTATCACACTTATTCTGTCTCTCTGAGCAGGCAGCTGCTAGACTTAACTACAGTAAGATAATGTCAGAAAACAGAAGCAAAATATTTTGATCTGGGGACTGCAGAGCTGTGGGTGGTGTTAACTGTGGCCTCCTTGTAGATCAGAGACAAACCAGGAAGAACTTCTAGAAGAGTGAGAAGCTAAACTATGCTGTTACCAAATTAGTGTGCTATTCTTGCTTAAGTCAGTGGAAGGTTCATCATCGTCTCCAGTGAAGTCAGAATTTCCTCCCCAGTACTTAAAACTCTACCAGGTTAACAGAAAAACACACAAAAAATTACTTGCTGCTCATTTTTGGAGACTATATATGTGTGTGTGTGTAGTTGCTGTACTCCACTTAGCCACATCTCAACTGCATGTTGGGGAAGACTCAACATTCTTTAAGTTTTCCACTCCTTGGTGCCTTGATTTCTACTAACTGGGAATGTTGGCATATGTAATGGACAGAAATCCTGGTCTGTGCTGAGCTTGCCTCTAGTCTGGATGATCACAGGATACCCAAGAACATCATGGCACATATCCACACATCACTCCAAATGCAGCCCAAGAAAGTCGCTGTCTTCAGAACTAAAGAGGTAGGTACCAACAGATGGAGAAGCCTCTTTACTTCCAGTCAAAGTTCAGTCTTTTTACCTGGGGATACTGCTGTTTCATTAAATGATGCTCATTGTGTTGGATGTCACAAGAATATATTCCCTCAACACATTAGGAAAGCACTTTAACCAGGCTGAAATGTGAACAGTAGAATGATCTGCATTAGAAGGACAGTGGGAACCATTTGGTATTTCCTTTTCTGATACAGCCTATTCTTCCTATGTAATTCATATTACTTTTTTGTTAGATTAACACAGGTCCAGCACGAAAAGGAAAGAGGGGAAAGAGAAGGAGAAACAGAAAGAGGGGAAAGAGAAGGAGAAACAGAAAGAGTCTTTGCACTGGCCTGTCAGGTAAGAGGAATCACACCTCTGTTACCCCTCCAAGATGTTTCTTCCCTAATACATGTAAAAGTCCCATATGCCAAGGAAACAGACCACTGTTGGGGCCATGCCTGGACTGTGTATCTGCCAAATTGTATAAAAAGGAATTTTAAAACCAGCTCTACCCAAACCCACATTTTAGAGGAAAACTTCATCATAAGCAAATTAGGTAGTGAGGTGAAAACTTCATGTTTTTCAGAAGCACCCTACACAGCCCTTAAAGCAAGTCCTGTAACTTGGTGTTACCCATTCCTAAAGAAGAATTTTTCTTCCCAACACTCAGGAGTGTCCTCAGGAAGAAGGGAGAGTTTGTAATCTGACCTGCAGTCAGTAGTTCTGTACTGCACCTTTTGTGTACCCAGTGAGTGTCACAGTCACTTTGTCGCCTTGGCAAGCTGTGATGAAGCTGTATGGCCACTGATATTCTGTCTGTCCAGTCTCTTGGAGGAGTCTGTAGTTTTCTGTTCCGTGCTGATCCAGACACATCAGAGATGATTTCATGAGTAAAGGACAAGGAAGGTAGGCAAAGATTTTTTAAATTGGGATGTTTTCCTGCTTCCATCTAAACTAAGATTAGTTATCAAATTAATTCATAAACACCATCAGCCACTGACAGTTATTTGCTGCTTCCAGATTAAACAGAATTCAGACCAATGATGAAGAGGTGAAAGGTCTCTCTCTTATAAACAACCCTGTGAGCCATCAGTTTCCCAAGAGCACTAGGTTTTATAGGAACGTCAGGAAATACGCAGTAGTCATGGTGTAGTGTGTGCTTGCAATGTTAATGAACTTTCTAGCTTAAATGTACTTGACTTACTGTAATTAGACAGCAGAAGACTTCTTTAAGATGCATTCCTCGAGCAAGTTAAACAGTGTTTCTGTTACACGTCATTCCTCAAAGACAGCATCTGAAATAGGTATCTGAAGTGTAGCATTTGAACACTGTTTCATTTACCCCAGACTTCATTGTAGCAGCCTTCCCTGAATTTAATAAGGCTGCATTAGAATGAGCAATGCCCAGAGTAACCTGAGTCAATGAAAAGCCATTTAATTCACAGTATGGAGAGGCACATGGTGTCTCTCTCTCCCCCTGCCTCTGCCCCCAAAGTAGATTAAATGAAAAGCTTTCTTGCACATTGAATGAATGCTTTCAGGATTGTGTATCATACTCTGATCTCTGTAAAATCTTGTGTAAATGCGTATATTTGGGTCACTGTGTATTTGTTCAAAGATGGAAAGCTGAGCTGAACATAAATGAATGCACTTCTCCAGACATACAGAAAGACAACTATTTAATTCACTGAAATTTAATAAAAATAAAAGGAACAAAATAGCTGAAGCACAAGTAGTATAAACATGATGGCTGTGATAATCTACATGTATGTGGTTTTATTCTTTGCAGTTCAGTAACACCTTCAGTGCCATTTTTACAGGGCATGCACTAGGAAATCCTGCCACTATTACAGAGTTGGGCTCTTTGGTGACACGATACAGTGAAATATCCTGGGCTAGTGTAAATATATGAGACATATTATTTAACATAATAGTAATACTGTGTCTGATGACTGTACGTTAATCACGACCACGAAGAGTGGGCCTGTACCTCACCATCCAGGCACAGCACAAGTTGGTGTTCTCCACAGAGGTCACCAACAGACACCATCCTTCACTGCAGGTATAGAAGCTGTGTGTTTTTGTCTTCTTTGAGCTACAAATGCTCAGAAATTGCACTAGGATGTAAGTTGCGCTTTTATTTCATGTTGGTATTTGATCTCATATTTTATGTCTATTTTTTATATTCCAGTTAGCATGTTAAGGTTTCTGCTAGCAGTTTGCATCTTCTTGAGATGTAGATGTTAAAATCAAATGCCCAAGTGTGGAGGTCAGCATTTGTTATTATCTGATTGGGACTGTACGTGCTAACATTTAACAGCAAAACTGAAGTACAAAGGATGCAGCACTAATTGTTTTCGTTCTTCTGGCCTAGAGGGCATCTGTACTTCATTTTTTGCTACCACGGCAACAATTTAGCTTCAGGCAACAACTCATGAAGTAACTGTATATGCTAATAGGAGATCAAGCTTCTTCAGAAAATCAAACTATGTCACCACGTGATTACTTTTAAGAATGAATTAATATAAGAATTGCAAAGCTAACCATAATCTCTGTAACACTAAATTTACTTCTGTCTCTAATAAACTAAGTTCATGTTTGAGAGACAAATTAAAAACCAACAAGCTTAACTTCTCTAGCAGTAGAAAAAAAGGTCAGGAGGAAAGTAGGATTTATTCAAACAGCGGCCTATACTTTTCTTATAAGTAGATTTAGAGGGACAATATATCACAGCTTTATTCAGTGTTCATTCATCAGAAATTATCTCACAATTCAAAGTACATAATTCCAGGTGTTGTTCACATCTGTACATAACTATAAACAACTAATTTATAGTTTAATGATACCTTCTGCTGTTTGAAATTGTTATGGATCAAGTTTGATCAGCCATTTTGGAAGATATACAAGGTTTGTGCATCAGATATGGTTGCCCTGATTCTCCAATCTGGTGTGAAATTCATGGATAGAAAATGGAAAAAAGATTTGCTATGTGCTGGGAATAGGTAAATGATTTAAATAAGAAATAATGGGCTGGAATATTGCACTGTGTATGTGCATGAAAAAGATAGCAGTACTTATCTGTGGAAAGAACTCCCAGCAGCTATTTACTGATTAAATTGGTTTGTGAGTCAGTCAGAACTTTTATTGCTAGTGTGCCATATAGCTACAGAGCTTGCAAATGTCTGTAATTTTTTGTTTGTTTGTTTTATTTGTGAAGATGAGCTTCCAAACCAGTCCTGTGTGTGCTCTGCAGGACTTGAGCAGTGTTTGGGCAATGTGTGGGCAGCTCTTAGGGGAGGCCAAGTACTGGGCAGGGCACAACACTGTTGGTGTTCTGTAGTGGCGGTGGTATGGGGCTGGTTGCTGTGGGATGTGGAAAGAGCTGCATCCTTCTGCAGCAACAAAACTCCAGGCAGTGTGCTGGTGAGGACTCTGAGCTCCTGCTTCCTTTTGCATGCTTCTGCCTGCATATTCCATGGGAAAAGGATCTTTGTGACTTATATTTTTCATATGTTATTTCAGGTAGAGCTAAGGCAAAGATAGCAGGAAGAACATTGCTGTATATATGTGCATATATACACACAGATATATATATAATATTTTCTTTTAGAGACTCTGTATTGAGCTACTCTTACCCAAAACTAGAATTGAGTTTAATGACTCCCATCCTCTCTTACTTAGCCTCATGTCTTCTGTGATGAAAGAGCAAATTCTTTCAGAGACAAGAAGCATTCCCATCAATAAAACAATTGGGACAACTTTTCAGCAGACCCAATTCTTACCCTGGCTTTCTAGCCACCAGAAAAACCAAAACGGAAAGACAACTCTGGGTCATCCCTGTCATCCCCTTTGCACCTTTTTTCCCATCTGGTTTTATTTAAGAGACCTAAGTAGAACTTCGTAGGAGTGGGTAGACAAGTATAATAAAACTTAATAGCACAGAGACAACAGGGACAGATGATGGAGAGTGTGGGCTGAATGTTCATTCTCCCTTTTGTCTTTGTGAGAAAATCTTTAACAGTAGCCAAAGAGCAGGAAAGTACTAAGAAAGTTCAACAGCAAAAGAGAGGCAGTCAACTTCTGAAAATAAACTTGAAATTTATAATTATGTTGAACGAGCATCTCAATGTACATGTGCATCCTGAGAGACCTAGCAGATTACTTTCAGAATAATCATCCCTCTCAGCCTGGCCTCTACAGAAGGATCCAAACCCTGAATAGTTCACCTCTCCTCACATCAGAGTCTGTAGTAATATTTTCATTATGATATTTATATGAGAATATATATGACCAGATCCACTGCTCTCAGCACCTGGGATTTCCCATGCAGAACCTTCAGCAGTCAATTCAGCTTCCAAAAATATTTTCTGACTCAGTATCAGAAGCCTATCTGTATCTGATTTGTGCTCCCTTCTGGTCAAAGAACAGTTGTAGGAGAGATATTCATTGAAGATTCTTTGCACCACATACTCTCTCCATTCCATCACACACAACTCTGTGGACCGTACTATGCAAAAATTTTTTTCAGATACTTTTGGCTGTCCTTCCAGCCTTTCCTTCTTCTTGGAATGGAGTTTAGGCCTCACCTTTCGTAAGTACTGCATGAAGTCCCAGACACTCTTAGTGTACCATGATAAACAGAAAGTCTTCCACTTGCCCTGAAATGAATTCATGGTTCTTAGATTTGATTCTTCTAAAAATTCTCATCGTCACTGAGTCCTACATAATTTGAACAGGAAACATGAGTATAATTTATGATGCCCCTTAGTCCTTGACAGAACATGACTACAGTAGAGATCATCAAACATTTGTCTGTGTTTTCTTCTGATTTACCCCACAGTAACTAGATTAGAGGAATTTGTCTTTCTTGTTAGATCCATCTCTGTAGCAAAATCTCTTGTTGCAGATACAACCTCTCTGAGGATCATAAGCAATGATTCAATTAACCTTCCCCTGAAAAGTTTGTTGGTAGCATTTGAAATTAACCTACCACATCTAAATTAGGATTTCTCTTCATCCAATTCTAGTTTTGACTTCTAATGAGTCAAAAGTGGCTCTCTTAAAACAACTTTATGGATTCTATGGTTCTAATAAAGTACTAGAGTATCTATTTTTCCTCTTTTGAGTAAACACATATTTCACCTACCTCTTATCACAAATCCTTTGCTAAAGAAGATAATGCTTTAAATCCAGTAGAAAAAAAGAGGATAGCTTCAAAGAGGAGTTTTTGGTTGCTTACTCTGTCTTGATTCCCAGACTGTGGACAATATGTGTATGTTATATAGAATGTATTTATACCTCGTTTTTAAAATGAAGGGGAATGATCTTCCTCGTTTAATTCTTTATGTATATATTCTTTTTAATATATGATAATACACCTTTTAGGGTTTTTTGTGGGGATTGTTGGGTTTTTTTTCCTCCAAGAATTAAAATTCCTCATGATATTAAGCAAGAGTCTTGTTTTCAGCATCATTGTCTGGTTCAGCACTGGACTAGGTCTGAGAAGTCCTGCTTAATGATGAAAAGAGTCTTGAATTTTGGACATGAAAGTTTTAGTAATTTCAGTTGCTACTGATTTGTATGCAGAGACAAGACTACTAGAGAAATGAAAATTTGACATTTATCTCCTCATATAAATGGAATGATTTATTCTTTAAATCAAAGTAACCTACTTTGGTTACTTTGAAAGCCTTTCTTCATTATTTTCAGCATCTGATTAAGGTACATTTTTCTTTAGCAAAGGAATTTTATGTTCAATGGGTTCAAGTTTACTCACTCCTGACCTTAGAAACTGATTTCTGCCTAGAAAGTTATATTTCTGAAAATAAAGGTTGACTGCCAGTAGAAACCACGGGTAAATCTTAACAGATGGCAGTACATGCTGCAATTTTATGAAATTCCTGCACAGGAGTGTATATACAACTTATTGTGCATAGTTGTTGGGATCTGTGCAATCGAGTATGAATATGTAGTGTGTGGGGTGGGATTAGTTCTGCATAGAAAGAAGAGCTTGTGTGGACTGACATGGTGACACAATTGCATGTGGTTTTCATATGTGCCTGAACTTTGGACAAAATTCCATGAAGCCTGCGAGGCAATCCAAGGAGTGTAAGTGTACAGTGTTTCCTGCCATGGCCCTGGTGGTAGGGGGCTGATGTGTTTCTGAGATGGTTCACGTGCACATATTCATGAGCTGAGCCTGTTTCAAAGGTCGTTCATACTGAGATGTGTGCACAGATGGACAGAAGCATCTGTGGAAAATTTGGTCAACAAAAGAGCAAGTAAAGACCAACAGGTAATTTTGTTCTAAGGGGTTTGTCCTTTTTAAGGAATTTGACTTGTTCTGTTCTGCTAGGGTTCTGTTACGTTCTGTGTCCCCAAGACAAGGTTGGAGTAGTATAAAATTACCTTATATTGCCTCTGAAAATATTATTTCACAAGAACTCTGCTACCTGATTTATTGCCAAGAACCTACTCTACCAGGTATTGTGGCAGCTGGACCAGAAGGACCATGTCTCACTCACTTTATTTCCTTGTAAATGATTTCTGTCTAGCCAGGGAAAGAGCTGGATCTGACTTGCCATGATAAAATATAATCAATCTTGAACTCCAGAGGAAGCTTGAGTAGATTTTCAGAAGCTGAGGTGGATCAGATCCGCACATCCAAGTGTGTGAAACTTTTTTGTTTTGTGAAATATGAGGGAACACTCAATACAAAAAAACATATGTTGGTTGAAAATAGCATAAATATTCTAATGTATACTGAAGAGAAAAGATTTAAAGCGTTTAAACAACCTCTCTACAAACGAAAGTGTTGCTGGCTGGCATAAAAGAGTTAATTACAGCTCACTTTCCAGTAAGAACTTTCTAATACCTGCAGGTGTCCAGTAGATTCTTTTATATCAGCTAGCCGTAAGGGGTAACATGATCCTCCACTATATCCTTTTGAGTGGAAGTAGACACATTTTGTAAGGTAATAGAGAAGATTAATAACTACATCCTTATTGAAAAGAAAATGAACACCACACTGAAATGCCTTTCAACTTTTTGGAAGTTCAAACTAGGCTCCAGCAGGGCTCTAATCTGCCTTTTAGCTTAAACTGAAACACTCAAATTGGAGCTGCTTTGTATGTTTGGATCACTGCTGTACAGCTGAGCTTCAGCCCCGTCCTGTTGGAAATCCCCATGCCCTGTTGGTCTCTGCCTGCTGTATCCTCACTGTTGGATATGGCAATCAACCCTTTCTCGGCAGCTCTCAGAAAAAGCCAGCTACCAGCTGTTTCCTGTGACAGAATGAAGCCAGTGCTCACTGCTGCTGCTTTCTTTAGGGCTTTAATGCCTTTTTATTAAGAGTTTTCTTTTTATTAAGAAGACTACTACGGCAGTGCACATACAAAATTCAAATAGCTTTAAGTAAGGAAGAGACTTCAAATGTTCGGTGTCTTGGTGTCAAAATGAAGACAGCAATGGCAAGTGCATTCAAAAGCTACTCTGAGGTAATGCTTTTGCTGTTCTACTTGTGAGCCCATTAAATCATTTGCAAAGGACTCTCTTTTTTGGAGAAAGAAGGGGTTGAGTGAAAAACCTTCCTCCCCCTCAGTTACACATCTTATGCTGAGATACTTCTTTCTCTTGTAGACATTTCTGACCACACGAAATGCTTCTTGACTCTTCAAATGTCCAGTGTCCTTAGAAAATGGGTTAATAGCACTAACCAAAATACTGCCAGTACACTTTGATTCAAAGATATATTCAGATACAGCATTGCTAAATTGGACTATAAACTCACTTTGAGAACCTTCTATCAACAAAATGGCTTGATGCAATAATCATGGAACTAAAAGCTATAAAAAGTAATTTTATCAGTCATTAAGCACTTCTAGGAAGGGATCACACAGCAAAAACCTCAGTAATGCTAGGCTAACCATCCTACATAACCATGCAGAAATTATTAAATTTCTTCTTTATGAAAAGTGCAAACTGAAACACAAAAACAGAGGTACTCTTCTACTTCAGGGCTCTGCTGTCCTTTTGCATTGTCTTTTTGGCCTTTGTTCGTACAAGATACTGTTACTTATCTTGTCTTATATGTAAAGTATATACCGAAATACAGATGCTTGCAGAAGCACTTCTTAAAAGTCAGGATTTTATTTAATTAATGAGATAGACTTACACATGCTAATGCTGTGTACATACATACAATCATTGAGAAACACTTCAATAAAAATGGGACCTATGACCAATACCTCAGGTACATTGTCTTTATTGACCTAAATAAATAATATGAAAAATCTTCAGACAACTCTACAGCAATGTTCCCTTTTCTTGAATGTTGCAACACCATCTAAAGGCAGGAAACCTAAGAGTTACCTGGACCCTGGACTCACAGAAGGCATCTAAACAAAGAGTTATACAAAGGTCTAGCTGATTCTTTAAAGTAAAATATAGCAATCTGTAGATTACAAAATCATAAGTTGTCACAGAGATTCCAGCTTGTCTTCCCTCCAAAACACTTCTCTTCAGCTCCTTCTTCAAAAACTACCAGCCATGGAGAATTTACCACAGCCCTTGACAATTTGTTCCAGTGCTTAGTTATCATCACCTGCAGAAAGACAACTTTATTCCCATCCAGACCAATCCATCTGCCCCTTTTCTCCAGTTACACTCATGTCTACTAATCCAAATGGCCTTTTACTCCTCATGTTATTACTCACAGAGAGGGGTTAAATTGCTTCTTAACCTTTTCCATGGGAAGCTAAATAGACCAAGCTTTTGGTTCTTCACTGATGCAGGACATTTTGTAATCCCTTAAGAATTCTCATGGCTCTTCTCTACATTTTTTGCATCATTTGCATTATCCTTCTTAAATTGTCAATATCAGAACCAGAGACAGTCAGCCCGTAACTGCAGCAGGAATGCCAAATGAAGGGGTTATACAAGCTTTCTGCTCCTACTAGGTTCTCCTCATTATCTACCCATTATGTTGCACATATGCATGCTTTTTGACAAAGGGAAGTTAGAAATCTTCTATCTATCCTGAAAGCTCTCAGTCAGCCTGAACCATTGCTACTCAGTGCTGTGTGCTTTGCTCATAAAATGAGGCGGGGAGTCACAGGCTTTTGCAAATGCAAGCCAGCCACCAACATAGAAGAACCCAGTTTGGACATGTTTTAAAGAAACAGTTGTTTTAGGGACTGATGATTCATCTTTTCATTTACCTATGAAAAAGCCGGATGACAAATATGTATTAGGTGCCTGAGGATATGGTCTCAACATCAAGAAATGAATTGCAATAATATGAAAGGTAGATCTTGAAAGCAGACAGTGAAGAACACGTGCTGGAGCTGTGTTCATCCCACCATGCAGGGTGCAGCTGGCCAGGTGTGCCAGAGATGAACATTCCGTGTGCCTCCCATGTAGGGGTCGTGCTGCATCATGTGGTTGTGTGGGGCTGCCTTTCAGTCCCAGCTGAGCGTCTGTCTCTCAAGGTTTTGAGTCAAACATCGATTGCTGCACACGTATCTCATATGCACAAGCTTGCAGGCCAGTAATGCTAATGCAAAGTTGATAGCTGCTAACAGGTAAACCTGGCACGTTTAGAGCCAAGCATAACAAACCCATACTGTGCACCACTGTGTGCTGGTAATTAGCCTTGGAGATGGGCTGTGCGATTACCCTGCAGCAGCCTATGTACCGGTCCGTTTCAAATTGCGCTGATGCTTTGAGAATTCAGAGCGTTTGGAAACATTCTCAGAGCTGGAGCACAGCCTGTGGTTTGAAAGGAGGCAGTGGGAAAGTAAACAAAGATGGAATAAAGTAGATTTTTGGTTCAGTTGGCTGGTTTATTTTTGTTTGTTGGTTGATTCACCCTTTTTTTTTTGGACTCCTTTTGCCTTAGTTACTTTTTTACACCTCCTACAACGTGGCATCTTCACAAACATAAGACAAATTGTGAAGTATAACACAGCAAAATTATGAGGCATGTGACATCAGACAAGGCATGTAAATTAAAAACACTGAAATTACTCACTTTGTAGTGCATATGCACATATGTCAGCAAGGGATATATGAGCGTATGTTTGTGTGTGTGGTTTTAAACAAGTTCCAGAATCTTACTTTTAACTTTGCTTCTATTGTTTTCTGTAGAGGCATTGCGAATTTGGTAATATCTGGGAAATGTTAACCTTGTGTTAATCAGGAAGTAGCCACAAAATTAATCTGATCCATCTAGAGTATAAATAGGAAGTCCGGTACTGCACTGCACTTAAACTGGGCTGAGGTGATGGTCTAAGAAAAAGAGTTCAAAAATACCATGGAGATGTAATAGGACATCCAATCCCTGCAGCAAAGTGACTAACACTAAGTTTGGAGCATTAGGCTGAAATGAATACCAGGAGAACAGGTTGAGTTTCCTAAGACGATAATATTCAGGAGTTGAAATTAATTCAAATAAATGGATCAGGTGGGAAATAATTAAAAAGAGAAAGAGATATAGATCATAATTATGGAGGGTTATGGATGTATAAGCAATTTAGAAGTTTCTGTTTCTCCTACTAATAGGGAGGGAGGCAATGGGTGAAACTGGCAAGAGAATTGCTAGAATGAAGCCCTCTGGAAAGGAAGAGAGATACAAAAACCATTCTTCAGCCTTTATCACAGAAACTGGCAAAAATTTTGGGAAAATGTCATTGTAAATAACCGGAAAGCTCCAGAGTAGATTGTATTTCCTATGGACTTAGGGATTTAAGCATTTCATATCATCCTTTCGTTGGTCACACCATAAGCTATTTGGTTTCTAGTTTCCATATGATAACATTCTCACCACATTCAAGAGATTTAAATAATGAGTTTACTCTTGACTTTTGCAAAGATGGTCTTTGAGGAAATATTTTAAAAAGCCAATGTAGCTGTCATTTTTTAATAAAGGAGAGAAATGATGATATGAGAGAGGCACATGCAGACAGAGGAAGCATGAGGAGCAACCACCCTCCTTTTATATGTCCAATTTGTCATTCTGATGCCAGATGTCTTTTAAGAAAGATGTTCATTAACAATGAATCTCATTCTCCCTTGCCACATCCACAGCAAAACCAGTGTGCTTACATTTTTCTTCTTGCATGTGTAAGCTGAATGTGCCTGAATGAGCATTACTGAACTAGTGCATAATCTTTGTGAGCTCTTGTAAAGAAAGACAGGCCTTTAACTTCTACATTGTGAAGGAAACCTGAGTGTAATTTTTAGGAGAAGTTTCATCAGGTGACTTCTGCCTGCACAGAGTAGAAGAAGGCTCTGCAAAGGTCAGTGGGGGGAAAAGCCAAAGCAGGTACTGCTGCTGCTGCTGCTGCTGCTGCTGCAGAAATCTTGAGGTGATTCAAGTGCATTGGATTCAATCCATCATGGAAGTTCACCCCATTCCCTGTCTGTGGAAGAGGGCTTCTCTAACTTTCTTGCCGTGTGGAAATCATGCTGGATTTACCATTGAGGACTCTGCAGTCAGCCTTTTAAAGAAGTCCAAGAAAAATGCAGACAGTGGGAGTAAGGATAAGGAGACTGAGAACAAAATTCCAGAAGCATGCTCCATGCGTTAATTGTTCTTGGCTTTTTAGAAAATGTTAGAGAATGAGTGAACTTCCACAGAAAACTGTCTGCACACATAAAACCCATTAGCACTGCTGATGAAGGTGCCTTATTGTCAGCCTCAGCAAGACAGTCTGGTGGCAAACTTTCAGTCTTAGTCTGAGCATGGTTCTTCCACAGATGTTGTCTGTGCAGCTGGTGTTGTGCCCACCTGACGAATGTCATTCTCCAGTACTTTCAAACCAACCTCTTCCAAAAACTCTATGTTTAACTCTAAAAATTACATGGAACTAAATACAACCCAATTCCAGCACTGTACAAAATATATGCTCTTAGAGTTATAACCCAAACTGTTACATATGTATATAAAGTTTGGTTTTAATTGGCTATAAGTTCAAGGAAGTTGATGTCGTCTGGTTTGTTATGTTATTTTAGTAAACAAACATAAAATGTTTATTTAACTTTAAGCAGCTCTGAAACTTGCCTACTGTAACCCATAATCGTCTGATATTTTTAGATGAATGCTTTTAGCCCAGACACCATGAATGCAACAGATTCTACGTAGCTTTCTGTGGTTTCTTGGCATAAAAATAATCTAGGAATAAACAAACAGTAAGGGAAAAAATAAAAAATAAAACCCAAACCCACAGAACAGAACTATTTCTACAACTTGAAGAATTGTGTCATGTTGTTAAAAAAAGGTCAGGCTTTCATTTTTGTCGTATGGAACTTTTCTTAGCAAGGATCATCTAACACTACTATAACTAATGTGCCATCTTGCCTGTATGGTATCAAAATACCGCTGAGTAGCTACGTACAGCTGCTTCTCACAGAGATTCACAAAAAAACCCCAAGTGAGTCCTTTATCCAGCTTACATTTTAAAAAGGCTGGACTTGCTCACTTGAATAACAAGACGAATATCTAGCAAAATAGGATAAAAATTTAGGAAAACACTCTCACTGCCAATAGTGCCAAAAATCTGGAGGTGCCATCAATAACTCTGTCATCACTGACATGTATCAACAACTCAGAATATGAAAACATACATCTTATACATTCCTATTCATTAGTCTTCAATGCTGCATTATGTATTTCCCCTTTATTTCCTTTCTGCCATCACCCCTCCTTGCCTCTCCCCTTCTCTTGCTTTGCAGCTCTCAGAAATGATACAGTCATCATAACACACACCTTTTTTTTTATTTCCTTTTCCCAAAACCTGCATTTCACCTACAAGTCTTCTGCATCTGTGTAGCTGTATAATTAGCTGGTAGTCTCATTTTTTATTTATGAAAAGAATGTTTCTGCTCATTATTGTTGTAAAAGAATATAAACCTCAAAGGTTTTAGGTCCAAAATAACTATTAAAAAACCCCTCCTAAGTTCAAGAATTGTCAAGTTTTTAAGCCATCCTTTGTATATTGGGCACCTTTTACTCACGTTTTCAGTGTTCATATTTAGAGGTACTGCAATCAGAAAAATTAAAGGTTATCAGAGGAGCAACTCTATGAGTGAATGTTAAAAAAATTGGAATGCAGGGCTATATCAGTGCTGAGATCTGGAAAGGTTTCTTTTTCCCCCCATAAGTTTCTGTTTGGAAATCTCCATCCTCCAGAAAAAAAAACCAAAACCAAAACCAAAACCAAAACCCACCGATTTAGAAACAGAAGGCACTCTATGCAGAGAAAAAAATGCTTTCTAATCTAATAAAACTATTTATTTTTGTGCATTTAAAAGCAGCAGAAGATGTGGATCAGTACATACTAATACAAAAGAAAATACAGTAAATAAATGCTCCGAAGAGGGAGTGGAAAGTTTTCCATTGAAAATAGAGAGCATGAACAACTTTATCAAATATGTTGAACTGAGAATTTGTTCTATTACTGTCTCATCATAGCCTATCTGCATAGCACAATATCCATCTATAAATAATCTCACTTATACTGCCATTGTGTGTTGCCTATTTAGTTTGAAATTTCCCTAGAATAGTCACAGTTTTTCTGCTTCACTGTTCAAACTATGCATGATTTAATCTTTCAGTAACATTCAGAGGAAACACACATTTTCAGTACAAAATTGGCCTAATGCACCTCTTATATGTATGGAAGAAAAATCTACTTACAGAATTCAGGTCTGTCACATGAAATACAGTGAAACATTTTGACTTCAATGAAAATCTATGGGAATGCAATTTTAAATTAGGCATAAATGCAAATTAAAGGTGTATGTAAGAAATCTCCTACATAGTATGATCCAGTTATTTTATGGGCACATATTCATGATAGACTTAGCAGAGGCCTGTAACATGACACCTGATTAAGCTGCCAGTTCTTCACTACAGTCTCAGGCATCCCAAAGAACCGTAAGGTACTTCACAAGCTACTAAAATTCAAAAACCTAATGAAATGTACTTGCTTCATCAATACAAGAGGCAGTGAGTGCCCATGCACAGGCACAACTCTTCTTATTCCAACACTTACAATGGTGTCCACAATGTCAAAAGGCTTTAATTTTGATTTCTCTGGCACAATTATTTTTTCCTCATAATTAACCAACTGGATATTTAAAAGTTTAGCCTGATTTGTTCTGGCACAGAACCAGATTCAACACAGATTTGATTGCAAAATTACTCCCCTAGTTACCCGTCTGGATTACAACAGTGTAAACCACCAGAAAAATATGAATCAATACTATACTCAAGTCCATTCTGATGCCCAGCCTGATGACACAATGCATTGATTGAGCAGAAAACATTGACAAAATAAAGCAATTAGTTTAAATCTTGAAATAAAATTTCCAATGTCTTCTTAATCACTCTCGACAACTCGCTTGTGTCTTTTCTGTGGAAAAGTGTCAGATTCTTCTAAGTATTTAGGTGCTAAAACTATTGTGAAAAAATGCAGTGGTGCTCTGTTCCCTGCAGCTCTTTGAAGAGCTCTGCCTATCCATAATCAAGCATCCACACATAAAACAGTAGAAACCCAGGTAAAACACTTCCAGTGCTCATATTTTAAGAATGCCTGACTGAAAATGTAGCACTGTAAGTCTGATGCACAGAACCAAAGTTCCACTCTTGTCAGGCCAACATTTGGTTAACTAATTATTGTTTTCAACAAAATGTTCACATCAAGATCTTAGAACGGTTTTAGGAAGTAGAACAGGAATTCCAGTGTATTCTGGAATACTGGTGAGGCATGAAAACACCATTAGTAGTGCTCTTAGGCTTATGCAATGTATTAAATTCAAAAGAATATACAAATAAAGCATAAATTTGTTTTTTATGAAATTATTTGTTAACAAAGCACAGAATCATGTCATTTATGTAATCTTTTACGTAGTTTTTTTCTCAGCTGATCATGCAATTTGAGTTTAAAGCGTTGCACGAAATTGTCCCAAAGGATTTAACATTTTTTATAAGACAAGGGAGAAAACAAACAAACAAGAAGATACCTTATATTACACTGTTATTCAACGCTTGTTTCTAGTACTTGTTCATCTTCCAAGAAAAAAAGGAAAATAATTATTCACAATTTGGAGAGGGTGATGGCAAAATCCACCTCAGTATCTCTTAAGATTTGACCACATACTTTCAGTTCTGCTAGCAATGCCTGTCTTTGGCTGTGTTGGAGCAGGGTGGCTCCATGACACTCCCTGCAGTCCTGCCTCTGTCACCAAGCTCCTTTCGGCTCCTGCCTGCCAACTGCACGTAGGTTTCCTCTGCAGGGAGTCAGGGTGCAAAGGGCTGGGAAGAGGGTGTGGGTCTGAACACACACTCTTTGCCCTCATGCACCTGGAGGCCGGGAAATACTCTGGTTCCAATAGGAGAGAGGGAGATTTTAGTCTATTTATACAAAAGCTGACATTTTCGGGACAAAGTAGCATCAAATTAGAAAGGAGAGGGAGGCAGAGATGCTAAGAATCAGGGACTGAGTGAAGTTCCAAAATGCAATTAAGAAATGACGACAATTATTATCTCCTAGTACTGAGAGATTATAATGGCCTAAAGACAAAGATTAAAAAGTGTTCACATACAACTTTCCTTGCTGTGATGATGGTTTTGCTGCATAGCTCTTACTGACTCTAGTAGGAGTTAGGCAACTCTGGGGTGTGGAGCACTTTGTAGCAGTATTTTACAGTCTCTCTTAAAATATGTATAGAAACATAAACTACTATTGCTTTTGTTATATAAATTTAGTGTTGAAATTTAGAAGTCACCCTTCTCCCAAATGCTCTTTGATGCCTGCAGACCGTGAGACAGACCAGTGCACTGAGAAGCTTTGCATGAAGAATTCCTTGACCACAAATTCTTCTGTAATTACTGCCCTGCTGTAAAATGAGATTGTGCACACCTGGCTCAGGCATGAACCACACACAGTCTTCTTTGACTTTTCTAGGCCTTGATGAAAAGACAGACACATACTGCTACAGTTCCCGTATCTAAGGGACTAACGAGGTTATTTAAGGAGTGTTATGCAAGTTATGCTTTATCTGGAAGACAGAGCAGAACTATCACCTTATTTTGCAAGGAGCAGGGTAGGGCAGCAGCCTGGCTTGCATTTACAAATATTATCTTTATTCTGTTGGAAATTTTCTTTCAGTTGGAAATATATTGACGTGATAAGGGAAAAAAGGGGAAAACCGACCTCATTAACAGTTGTTTCATGGTTGCCTTCATTATGAAAAAGAGGTGACTAAGGGAGGTATGACACAGGCCTGTAAAAGGATAGATGGTTCAGAGAAAGCATGTAGGCAGTTATTACTCACGATTTCTTACAGTATAAGGCTTCTTCAACACTCATGCTATGATGTGGCTTCAAAATAAACAAAAAGGAGGGAATTGTGAAGGCAACAAAGTGTTAATTCATGCAGCTGGTTAATCTATGATGTTATGAAGACAGAGAATGCTAAAGTAAGGGCTTGAATTTCTGTAGGAGACAGGTCAGTCAGTGACTATTAAAAGTTTTTTTCAGGTGCAGTTTTCAGCTTGGGAAGGTGGTTAGCAATATGGTTAGGAAGGGGGTTGAATATTTAAAAGAATTGCTGTTCATCTCACATTTCTTCCTTAGATAAGTGCTAATGGCCTCTGGCAAAGAGCGAATAGTGGAGCAGCTTTTATGTCCCTTTTTCCCGAACATTGTCGTTTTCCATAACGTAAGCTGTTCATAACAGTTAAAAACTGTAAATTTTTCATGGCATTTTCCTGGTTTTTACCATCTGATGGGACTCTCATTTATGCCAGCACCTGGATTCTCATTTTGCCAATGCACTGGCATTTGTGATGAGCTGGAGGGACTGTCCTGTCAAAGTCACTCTTTCCTTAAGCAACAGTTAGATACTTGCAGTTCTAAAGGAAGGCTTCTCATAAATTGAGACCTGTGATTAGTATCAGGAAACCCTGATTCAGATTCAAAATACTCCCTTAAATTTGGATTAAATTCCAAATTTTCTGTGGACACCATGATAATTAAAGTTATGCTATACACTGGAGTAGTTTTGCCATCACTTCTAATCCAGGAAGGACTTCAGAATTCCTTCCTGTGATGGTGAACCACTAGGAATGGATACATTTTCTAGTGCTACAACAGTGTGGCTAGAGTGGATGGTATATTTTTTCCCCACTTCTAAGGTCAAGTCCATTTGCCGCTTAGTGAACTCTTTAAAAATGAACTGAAGTAGGTATTTAATGACTCAGCAGTAGGTAGCAGTAGGTAGTGGGCTTTAGAATGAGCAATGGTAGAAAAACTGAAGGGAAACATTTTTTCGTTTGTTGGGCTTCTGCTTCCTGCTCCTTAATTTAGGTACAGAAAATTAAATGTTAACCGACCATGAAAATGTTTGGTACAAGCTAAATATTGGGTGCAGGGTGGACAGAAGATATTTAAGTAATTACTTCCTGAAAGGTCAATTTTTAGTAGGTATGCATGCTTAAATGTGGAAGTTAAGTCCTCAGCATTGTACATTTTAGTGCATGGCTGACCTTCCTCGAAACTCCAAAAGCAGGTCTGGGTAACTTTATTAGGTACACATTCCCTCAGCTTCAAAGTTTAACATGAGCCTAGCAAATGATAAATATATGTAGTTATATGCATTTTTCATGGTCATTAAGCATTAAATGGATATAAGTGACTATAACTCATTTGCTGCCCAATTTATATACCCTGTATATTAAGGGGGTTTTTTGTATACAAAGTTCTTTACTGCATTCTGTCACCATTGTATTTCTTGAAGCTTAGGCTTATATTTCCTGATTTCAACAACGTGCCAACAAACAGACCTGAGTGGAATTCTATTTGATACTGTGCCTGAGAGTCTGAAGATACATTATATCAGAAATCCATGGGAGAAAATCAATGCTGTGATCGGTAACTATACACTATAGATTAATTAAGGCCAGAGGCAAGGGATTAAGCCCAGCACAATCCTTTATTCGGTTTGATTGCAAACACAGTTGTAAGCAAACTTCTCTAAGACTGTTCAAAGTTGAAGGTCGTGTTGCACAGCATTGACAAGGCTTTTTGTCCATCAGAATTTCAGAGAACCTCTCATTCTCTCTATGTAACAAGGTACTGTGATACTGTAGCCATGTGAATAAACCACCAGTGTGCTGCCCTGATGTGGAATGGCATGTCATTTGTTTGGTGATTTTCTCCAGACTGGCAATTATATTTTACAATTATAAATCCCTAGATTTTACAATTATAAATCCCTAGATTTTAATCATGATAAATCATTGTTATCAGTGCACAAATTGCCTATGAGGGAATGTTTCCCTGCTGGACTGAGAGTTCTACATTATTACTTGTCTGTATGACTTCTTATGGTAACTAGAAGAACAGTGCCAAGTAGTAGGTAGTACCAAAAGTGACAGAGGTATTGATTTCGTTCTTCCTTGGACTGTAATCAACAGAATCCCTCCTGCACCCTGCAGAGAATGTCTTGCTGTCACCTCATTGCTCAGATGTGGCAAAACTACTTGCAGCATTTAACCCAATGATCAGCAATATTTTTAATTAATGCAGCAAAATTTTGGGGTGAGAAGCTTGTTTTTTTTAAGATTAAAACCAAAAAAGAATTGAAATGTTTTACCAACTTCAATCCATTTGAAGCAATGCCCAGTTGGCAGAGCGGCCAGAGTCACTGGAGTAAGGGAAAACACATATGGTGTGAGCATGAATGTTCTGATAAAGCAAATAAAATCCCAGCTGCAAACACATGGCAAACCCTTCATTACTGACCTGATCATCTTCATTTTGTGGAAAACACCAACTGCTACAAATCTAGTTAATGATTGTTATGGAAAATTAAAGTGCATGAAGTCATCTATTGTTATAATCCCAACACAAGTAGGAGTAACTCTGTATATGTAAGGTTTTCAGTGCCTCACTGAAAATGAAGCATCTCAAAGCAAGTGCTGTTCTCTGATGCTTGAAATGCAGCTTTCCACAACTATGTTCTCTGCTGAATGTTTTTGATAATGGTGGAACAAAGATCTTTGATCTTAAGATCTTTATCAGCACATCCCTGTGCAATTTTAGTGCATTGCTCATCCTCCATATAAAGCAGAAACACTTCTATCTTTACACATCCCACACCTACTGTAACTCCAAAATATCTCCCAATTTACACAGCTTCTGTAACAATTACTCTCTGCATAGTGTTTTCCAGGTCAAGCAGTTCTTTTAAAATAATTAATTAGCTCTGTTCTGGTTAAACACTTATTCATGACCTAGTCTCAGTTTCCCCTGATTTTTTTTTTCAGTAATTGTAATGCTTACCCAGGTACTCCCATTAAAAAACTATGGTTTGTTTGGGAATCACTCACCTTCACTGTGCTTTTATATTTGTTACCAGTGCTAGTCATCTCAATTATCATAGGATGTTTTTTCTTTTCTGATTATGTAGTTGACATTTTTTATGCAAAGCTTTCACAAATGAGCTCTGCTGTGAGAGATGGGGATATAATTATGTTACTGAAACTATGAGGAGGCTAATGGGGACAAGCATTTAATTAGCAACTACAAGTAGTTTGAATGCTTCAAAATAAAAAAGTTTTGCATGCTTTACTCAAAAAAAATTACATTCTTTTGTTAAAAATGGATTACCAAATTGAGGATTAGATTTGTGTTTTTAGGGGGAGGTTGGGATTGTCAGTCAGGCCTGTAACACACACAGGCATCACAACATTACTGTGTTGCTCAGTGATGTCTGAGGATAACAGAGAGAGTACTGAACAAATTGTACCTGCAGCACAGAAGGTACCAGAAACCACTGCCAGCTTAACTGAGTGCATAAAACCAGATATTCTTGAATATATGGGAAAAGAACAGCATAAATAAAATGTTATTTCCTAAGAGAGAAAGTGGAATATATCAAACAGACTTTGAGTGAGAAAGAAACAATCATACTGGGGAATCTCCCAGGAAAAGAAAGGGAATTTAGCTTCCCAAGATTATTCGAGTATATGGTGTTAAACTCTTATTACAGTACATTGTTCTACCCAGCTCTCCTCACGAGTAAATCAGCACTGTAGCTTCCTGGGATCCGGTCTGACTGGTCTAGAAATACCTCGTGCTCTGCCTTTTTTAATTGGACAATGTGCTTGGCAGTCGTCATCTTCATTTACAATAGCTCACCGGGGACCAAGTACCATTGACATCCCTCTGTGGTTTGATTCCCAGAGCTTGTGTCTGTCACTTTGGTTCCAGAGACTTTGCAGTCATTTTTGCAGTTTTGTCAGGTATGGCTCCAGAAGTCTCTCCCTCTCTCTGCCCCTTTGCCTTTCCAGTCTCTAGCTACTAAGGAGCCTCTGGACTTCAGAATTAACTTTGCCATGCCCCATTAAACACAGTTATTTTATCAGTCTTGTAATGTTTCTACTGAGTCTGCTTACAGCTGATGCATAAGGATCTCTTCAGACACTTGCTGATTATGTCCTGCTAGCTTTTGCTGGTTTGTTTAAGTCCTAATTGTAAAGTCCTGCTCTTGAGCCGTGCAGATGGTGCAGGGCAGCTCAGGACTGCATCAGGACTATGGGACTGCAGAGCCTGTGCCCAGCTGGGGTAGGAAGCACAGCTTTCTCCTGGGCCTGTCCCCTGCCACAGGAACCCCTGCAGGTGTGCCCCTGGCTATCTCTGTGTAAGGCTTAAAGGGCATATGCTGTTCCTAATAGGGCGAGGAGCTCTTTTATGCTAATGAAATACAGATTTTGCAACATTAGGGACCTGTCGAAAGTGTGAGGATGAGGCATAATTTGCACATTCATCCACATAAATGTGCAAGCATTTTCTACCTGCATGTACAATAAAGGATACAGTAAAATTAAAGCTATTTAATGGCTTCTTTTGTAAGGTACCATCTGCTTCACTGCAGTATTTAACATTCAGGACTCTATTTATAAACAGGAAGAGGTGTAGACTTCAAAGCTGGATTTGCACATCCCAGCACTATGGCCACCTCACAAGCTATATATATATATATTTAACATGATACAGATCTACAGACCAAGCCTTGTATGTTTAACTGAAGGAACAGAATGTGAAAGTGAAGGCTTATACACCCTCCTCCCCAAGCTTAAACTAGAAGCAATCAGTGGGCGATAATTCTTCTTATCATTCTATTTTCATTAAATAGTCACCAGCATGTGAAAGTATACTGGAGAAATAGAAATTGCGTAAGTGCTTTGCTATGATATGGATGTATTTATAAATAGACACTGCAAAAGAATTCCTATTATATTGATCCCACAGTTTGGCTTTAATCTTGCCACTAAAAATTATTCTTTACTGGTCAAAATATAAAATCAGTTGTCCGTGACATGTTTGCATGTATGGTATTGGGATTTGATCCCGTTTCTGCCTAAACCAAGTAGCTGAATGAGTGAAGGAACAGTCCAGAGAGATTTGTGGCTATCTGTCAGAGCTAAGCCATGAAGCAAAGCAAGCCAAGCTTTGCCTGTTTTCTATGTGAAGGCAAGAGAGGAGGCTAATACTTATCAGCTGAGTAGATTTGGGGTTGTGTTATGTCTTTGTAGTCTAATGATAAATTTTTCTGGGAAGAAAGGACCTTTAAAGAACACAGTCATGGTGTTTGCATCCCTGCTTTGTGAAACAGCCTGCCAGATACATCAACATATTCACTGAAATAATTAGCAATTTCTTTAATTTTTTTGTAAAAATGTTTTCTTAGAATCTCCTTTTGGTTTTTTCTACAATAGCTTTGAATTGGGAAACATAGCTATGAATTTTTGTTTCAGATATGACCCAGGGAAAAATTAGTAACTTATATAGGTTTACAAATAAAAAGTTGAATTCTTTTTAAGCATGCTGTCATGGTTGCCAGGAGTATCATCTACTAGCAGTTTTGGTTTTAACCTCTTTAGTCAGACAGAACTCCTGGATCACGAAAAGAGTGGTAAGCATTGGAACAGGCTCCCCAGGGAAGTTGTGGGTTCACCATCCCTGGAAGTGTTCAAAAAATGAGTAGATACGGCACTTTGCAATATGGTTTAGTGGTCATGGTGGTATTCAGTCAAAGGTTGGATTTGATAATCTTGAAGGTCTTTTCAAACCTTAATGATTCTGTGATCCATTTAAAAAATTTAAGCTGTCTTTTATTACAAATTCAAATGGGTTGCAGATGTGAAAGAAACCACGTTTTTGATACACCCACAAATAAACTTAAGATGAAATCTAAGTGCAAACAAATGCAGTACTTTTTGTGATAGAGAATATGAAAGCAAAACTGCCTGAATTGTAAATGGATTTATTTTCAAAACTTATGTTTGACATTCTTGGCTGAAAATGAAAAGTAATTTTGACATTCACGTTGAAAAGGTACATTTGCTTCCTGCCATGGTTGGCTTACACTGCTATCAACGTGTACTACGTTTTCCCTCAGAAGGCAACATACAGTGCAGACCTTCTGCTACAAACCTCCCTCTCAGCAGACCCATGAATCTGGGCCTTTATGTAGATTTGGGACAGGAAATAATGTAGAACTGCTTTGTTAAAATTTTATATTTTGATGTGTCTTTCATAAAAAACATTATATGGACATTTAATCAAAAGTTTAAAGGGGAAGGAGGGGGTGGCTATAAACTTACTCATGTATGTGTTTACTTTGAATGTATGTGTTTACTTTGAATGTCATTGGATTGCAAACCAGAGAAGAACAGATCAGTTTTCCTAGGAGTTCAAATGTTAAGTAATGATGAATTTAATTGTTGAGATGAGGTAATCTCTCCACACTGTGTCTATTCTGTCTGTCCTAATTGAATCATGATATTTGACCAGAAAAACATTGAGCTGTAAAAGTGATTTCCTTGTAAATAAGGTATGTATCTTCAAGACAATTGCAGCATGATTAAAGACTATAAAATTGTTGCTAAATGCAAAGAAAATTGCCACCAAGCTAGAAAAACAGAAATACCTGTAACCTGAAACACTTCAGACTTACTTCCCATACATTTGACAGCACAGGTTATTTAGTTATCTCCTATTTTATATGCCAGAATTGTGCATGTGCATACGTTTATAGGTATGTACTAATCTGTTTATGAAGAATGAAAGTTATTTATTGCCACTAAGATGAACATAAAGATGAGATCCCTGCTCAGTGACTCATAGGTCTTATGCTGCAAGGTTTTGAATGCACAGAAGAGATGGGGAGTGTCTCCAAGTCTCTCCCATTGAGTCAGTGGGAGGGAGAATTTTTTTTTTTTTTGCCTTGGAATCTGCTCAGGTTGTTGCAGATCCTAATAGGAAATACATTAACATCCATTCAACTCAACAGGTATATTAAGTCTGTAGACACATTGGCTGAGGAATAAACCTTTCCACAGGTTTCGGGGGTTTTTATATGTCTGGTGATAGGCACCAGTGAGAGAAGGTAGGTGGTTGATTGGATTATTACAAATAATTTCTGAAGGAGATTTTAGTCTGCTGAGTAAGAACTGGGTACAGAAGCTTTCTTTAGAAAACATTTTGCATACTATACATAATCTGGGGGGAGAGTTAGAAATGCTGTTTTATCAAAAAAATTAAAAAACCACAAAGAAATGTTAATTGCATTCAGATAAGACATTTGGCCAAGGGGCGAGCAGGATTCATTGTAACTGAACAACTGTAAATGCAGAACTGATGGAAAGATTGCTCTTTCCATGCAAATATTTAGATGATTGATTTCAGTAGTGGAA
This sequence comes from Cnemophilus loriae, assembly GCA_013397755.1. NCBI lineage: Eukaryota > Metazoa > Chordata > Aves > Passeriformes > Corvidae > Cnemophilus > Cnemophilus loriae. Next base: position 345,083 of record VZTF01008266.1, on the reverse strand, counting down.
GCTGTATTTGGGGTCAGTCTCTTTATCTGGGTTCAAAAGAGAATATTTTAAAATACTTCAACAATAAATATATTCAGAGTTATAATATTAAAAGCACAGGAAGGACATAATCAACTCTCAAGTTTCAGAGAACCAATAAATTTCAAATTATTACATTTTGGGTGGAATTTTTTTCTGGAGACATCTCTCAGAAATTGACCACTATTTTTTTTGCCTGTATTAATAGCAAAATTTTAGATTAGATGAACAACAGTATGTCTTGATTACTCAAATGGCCCAAAGCTTTGAAGTAGATGGCATGCCTTAATTTTTTTAAGTACTTGAGAGTCTAAGACTCTAGTGAAATTTTCTAAACTGCTGGAACATCCAATTAATAAAAAAATGGTCAAAAATTAAAGGGATTGTTTTCTGCAATGTTACGCTTCTAGGATACCTAAAACAAGATTAAAAGCTGATGTAAATTACAAAAATACTACAAATTGTCCACAATTCCTGCTAAAGCTTATGAGTTACTACTGTTTGGTCATGGCCCTGTTGTACTTAGATCTAAGCCTAAGATATCCACAGGCATACATGTATCATGAATCATTTTGCTTGATTCAGCTCTTTTCAAATGCTGCATCAAATCCTTTCCCCTTTGAGGAAAAACCCCTGACTTCAGTAGACAAGGAATTCACCCACCTCATTAGTGCAGAATTACTACTGAATGTGTAAATTCTAATTAAAAAAAAAAAAAAGTAACTGAGTTAATTTTACCATGAAGAGCACTTCATTCATCTCAGCTGCAACAGGCATACACATGCAGGCACAAGTATCACACACAGGTACATGAGATACATGAGAAAGGTTTTGTCCAATTTGTTTGTATACCCAGTCTTTTCAAATTGATACTTGATCATGAGGCAGATATTACAAAAGTTATATGGTTGTAAATAATGATCAACTCATCTTCCACAATGATTACACTTCAAGCATCTATATACAGAAAGCATGTATAATTTCTCTCCATCATCACTTTTCCTTGTATCCATAGCTATCCTTTTTTCAAGTTTTGGCAGCTGGATAGCTGGTAGTAATTTAAAATGAAGACTAAGAAAGACCCATGTACAAAGAGACCTTGAGTAAAGATTGAAATGGGAAACACAAGTGGAACAATGGTAATTCTGGCCATCTAAAATTTCTTGTTCTAAAATGAAATCACTTGCTAATTCAGTCTGACATAATAGGCCAAATTTTGCCTTTCTTATTTATCCTATATATGTGGAATGTGAAGTTTGAGTAGCAATGAATGGAGACAGGATAAATCCTAGATATTGTGCAGTCTTTACCTGAAAGAGATGGTTATGGGCCTTCTGTGGAATAACATGGATTTATGAACACTCAGTAGTTGTATTTCTAAACTTAATCAAATGTTTAGAAACCACATCAATCAAGGAGAATATTTATGAACCATATTAATTGATAAAAATGTGTCCTTGGGACAATATTATTTGCTTTACCATGTAATACGTCCAGCTCTTGCCCGTGGTTTGTTTCATCCCTTGACAGTCACTACCCTGGGAGTGGACTGTAGCAGGTTCACATTTGCCCTCTACAACTTCCTGACAGGAGGCTGTAGCCAGGTGAGCGTCGGCCTCTTCTCCCAGGGAACCGGTGACAGGATGAGAGGAAATGGCCTCAAGCTGCACCAGGGGAGGTTCAGGTTGGACATCAGGAATAATTTTTTCACTGAAAGGGTTGTCAGGCATTGGAACAGGCTGCCCAGGGAGGTGGTGGAGTCACCATCCCTGGAAGTGTTGAAGAGACAATTGGACATGGAACTTAGTGCTACGGTTTAGCTGGGATGGTAGTGTTCAGTCAAAGGTTGGACTCCATGATTTTGGATGTATTTTCCAACTTTAATGGTTCTATGATTAATTTAGTTTTATAGCTGCACACTCTTTGATTTACAAGTGGTGAATCTCCATTGCAACCTCCTGATCGCTAAATTTATAATACCATCTGATCCTGACAATTATTTTTGCAAACACTGGCCCTCAAAGCCAGTCAGCCTCCTCTGTCCTATCCTTTCTGGCTGCCAAGTGCCCGTTCTTTACTAAATGTTGACAAAACACTGGTGCTACTGAGTGTCTATTTAATTTTTGACTGATTTTCCTGCTGCATGAGATCACTGGCAACTGCTAGAACACATTCTTGCTTTCCCAAACTTTGTGTTTATTTCCCTGAAGATCTTGCCATATGCTGTGCTCAGCTGCCCAAATAAGTAAAATTTTCCATGATTTATAATTTTTTCCTGAAAATATTGTCTGTTCTCTCAATATTTCCAGTTTTCATCAGGTTCTTTATGATCAGTTCACCTCTACATAACATGTATCATAATAGGCCATGTTACCAAAACGAGGAATATTGATTCTGGCAGCAAGACAGAGGTTACTGGAGCAACGTTCAGTAAGTGGCATTCCAGATATTATCTAGAGGTCAGCCAACAGATCTGTGGACAAGAGATTCATATATGATGCCGTTCATGCAGTGTATATTTCTTTGGCCTTACTTAGCATTTACATCTCATTTATTTTGACTTGCTTACTGTTGCCAACCCCGAGTGCTCAAAATCATGAAATTGGCTTGAAAATGATAATGCTTTAAGCAATAATACATTTAGAAGTTCTTAAGCCAGAGTGCTTGCACTTTCGAGCATTCTTCTATAGCTAGCACAAAATGTGTTTTCTTGGGGGGATGGCAGAAGTGACTGGAGATATTCACATAAAATATTATGACCCCCTCTGAGCTGAGAAAACACCAGATATCTCACTTTTGAGTACTCTTTCATGCTGGTTGAGGGGCTGAGTTACTCTTGATTTACACTACCATAAGTAAATTGGAATACTGCATAAATAAGTTATGAAATGACTGTGTGCAACAAAAATACTGCATTTTTTTCACCTGTTAGAACTTACGTGATCACTGCCCCTTCCTACTGGTCCCATATTATTTTTTTACTTTAAGAATCAAGTAAGCAAAAGGTCTTGGAGATGGAAAGGCATACTGTGCAATTACATAGAGAACTGAGGCAGTGAAGACATCCGTGCTGCCAGACTGGTTAGTTCTCATGTTAATCTGTTTATGCCCATCATCTCTATTGCTTAATGACATCACAAGATTAGTCTGAGCATACCTGGGGTCAGCCTGAGCCACACCTGAAGACTTTGCACTATCAACATGGGAACTGGCCTTGACTGAATGAAAGTACTCTGTTCCTTTGCCTTGAAATGTGTTCAGAAATAGAAATGCGGCAAGGCAAGGCAGGAGAAAAAACCAACCAAACAAACGCCCCAAATCTTGAATACCTTACAGTCAACTCTTTGAAAACTAGAACTGGAACACAGAGCAGAGATTTCTTGTGAATTTTAACTCTAAATCTATTTTGTCAATAGCTTCACCCAGCAAGATTTTCACATTCTTATACTCATGTCCTCATGTACTTTTTTCTCTTTGGTGATTCCTAGTGGGATGAGAGTGGGAGGCTAAGGGAAAGAGCAGTATGAAGAATGAATGAGTGTTGCTCCATGTGGATCCTGGGGACTCCCATAAAATCTAAAAAAGAAACAGTGGAGGAGGATGTGGCTGGCTGCTGAAATGCTCTGTGGGCTACATCCTGTCTGTGGCTATGGCAGAACTTGCACACCCTTTCGGTTTGTGTGTGTGTGTGCTGGGTGCTGAGACGATGCTGGCCACAGCTGCGTGTGCAGCTCATGCAGAGGCTGTGCCTTGGCACTGCATCCTCCCGTCCATGTGCACACGCTGAGCACACCTGGTTTGGGAATCATCTGCTTTATACAAGCAGGAAGCTCACGTGAACCAGCACGATGTTACAAGGATGAACTTTCACTGTGAACTAGGTGAAGGGTTTTCCTCCAAAACAATCTGGAATTTTCATCCTACAGTGCAGTGTTTAGCTCTCTAAAACTTTTCTGAAATGTCTTTATATCACTTCGTGTAGTTCAGCAGAGTGCAAAATAACCTCTTGGTGTTTGCTTTAGTTCTGTCACATTCTGTTTACAAATTCAAAAGGACTTAACATAAATAGCTGTCAACACTTACATATTACTGTGATTCACTGACTTCACTACAAGAATTTTCGTATAGCAGCAGAAAGAGCATCAGTATAAAAATCTTATCTTGAAAGCCACTGCAGTTGTTAATCTCCCTTTCAGTGAGTGTGCGCATAGTGAATCTAATTATGCTACTTGAGATATAATTACACAGCTGCCAGAACAGGACATCAAAATGGTACCTCAGCAGTAGTGTGTGGGCCTGAACAACTGAGAGTGAAGGGCTTTCTTTTTACTGTACTGCTGCAATACATATTGCTTTGATATCTAGATTTTAAAACTCGTATAAATGGAGGACAAGAGAGAAAAAAAATCAGTAAATTCAAAGGATGTAAGTCTCTTCTTCTGTAACTTTCGCTTATTGATAGGTCAAAATTTCCTAGAATTCTGCTGAATTTTTTGGTGGGGGGATCAGTTCTGACAGAATCCTACTCTGCAGTTTTCAGGATGGAGGAGTTCAGCTTTAAGGAAAGATGGTTTGGGGTCTGTTGTTTGTTATAGCTATTTATTATCTAGCCATAGACCAGGAAATCTTGCAGCACTGATAGCTAGCTGCCTATCTGTGGTCCTGTGGCCTATGACATCTCAAACCTTTCATGTGGAAAAACATCAGCACGCAGCAAACATCACAGACTGGGATTTCAACCATGTCTGCTGTGCCATGGGAAAGGAGAAGCAGAGAGACTTGTTGATCCACTCTTACATAACCATGCGGTGGACAAATACGCATCTGGCATGTATTGCATTTGAAAAAGCACTGAGCTCCAGGCTTCTTAATTCTAAAAATTGAAAATGTAGAAATACTAGAGCAGAGTTTGTATTGCAAAATTATGAACAACTGTCTCACCACTACAGAACTGTGCAGCCAGGACTGTGATGTCCCCAGCTAGGTTGGTTTAGTCTTACCGTCTGGAAATGCAATTCTGGGGACCTCAGTTTGACGTCTCACCTAAGAGGTCTGGTTTCTCAGAGATCACCATGGTACCTTCCTTCAGCGGTGGCTCAGGGCGCTCTGAATCGCACAAGGCCTATTCCCGGCAGTAAAAATATTCTGAGAGACATATTTAGCTCTTGTGGAAGATTGTGGAGCTTCACTGAAATAAATGGACTAATTGAGGAGTAAGGTAAAACCACTGACTTTATTGGCTTGAATGTTGCCTTCTTTTCCTTTTTTTTTTTTTCCCTGATAAAATTGTAAACAAGGTGCAATTTAGGGCAAAGTTCTGGCTAAAATTTTCCATCTAGCTAGTCTGATTGGTGAAATCCATCTGACAAGTGAATGACAATATTCAAATGAATAGCTGGGTAAAGTTAAGCTAAGTTGTGATAGACTATGACCAATAACTTGTACTAGTATCACTAGAAAGATGTCCTAAGTGTCAGTGCCATGAAGCACCCAGGAAAGAGACTTCGTCACTGAACTTCTAAGAAAAAGTGCTGTGCTTCCATGCATGGCATCTTTTACTTGCCTACAGATACTCAGTGCGGAGTATTTAGGAAAAAAGTCTTGCATACTCAGCAGGCTAAATTGATAAATTTGCTGGCATAAAATGCCATAAAGAACTTTCTGAATTAACTGGAGGTGGCAGGGCATTCAGCATTCAAATATATGATTCCTAGGAATGAGAAGCTGCCATGGATTCTAGCTCTTTGGTTAAAAGCCAAACTTTTATGCAAACCAACAAGGCATGAGCTGTGCAAACTGCTTCACTGCATTCCTGCTGCCTGGTCTTGGTGACCAGTGCTCCAAGGGAAAGCTCCATCAGTGGGGGCTGAAGTTTCTTTCTGGCAATGGCTGATGAGAGCAGAGTGGAGTTTTTCTCTTTACGCTCTGGGACAAGGATTTTGCTTTGCAGGGGGCTAAGAGTGATGGAACTGTAATTACACTGAGGTTTACTGTGGATTATACAAATTAAATGACGAAGACACACAGGTGTCTCAGAAGAAATGCAGACTGTGGTGCTTGGGACTCTCAACAGCTAGGTGCTGGTCAATGCAGGGTAAAGCAGTGCTTTCCTGAGCTGATACCCTTTCATTCTCTAGTTGTAGCTGGTCACTGCGTTATTTTTACTGGAGTACAGTTCTTCATTTTCAGGCTATTAAAAAGAAGTGATTTTAAAAAATGAATACATAAACAAAAATGTGCATACACGGGGTTCACACTTAATTGGAATTTTGGTTTGGTTGCACTTGAAACCACACTTTCTTCCTCTTGTATACATTCTGTCCCACAGTATGATTAGTGCACCCACAGAGAGCTAACTCTAAATTTGAGTGCTTGAGGCTCTCAGCAAAAGTGAATTCATAAATGGTATGCATTACCAGTATTTGTGCAAATTGGGTTTTACAGTTGGATGTGTTTCTGAGTGTATTTTCTAATCACTAAAGCCCTTGGGACTATCTAGTCCAACCTTCTTCATAGCAGGGCCAGTATCTACACTGAGTTCAGTATCTTGCAGCTGAAGCAGACAGCATCTTTTTATAGACACCCTGACGTGATTTAAAAGCTCCAAGTGTCCCAGTATATTCCAGGGCAAGCAATCCCACTGGTTAATTACTCACAGTGTTAAAAATGTGTGTCTTGTTTCCAGTGTGAATTTTGCTGAGTTCAGCTTACAAGCTCTGCATCTTTGAATGTGAAATGTGAAACTTCTTGTTGTTTATTTCTTATATAGCTTGTCTGCCTGCACAAGGAAAGGAAATTATTCTCTGCAGTTGGCAAGTCGGGTGGACAGAAGGGCGTTAGTATTCTTTCTTCTTCCTCCTCTATTTAGAAAATCAGCACACTCTTAGGAGAAATTCAGTGTAATGTTTCTAGTATTACTTCATACAAGTTTTCCTATATAGTCTTCATAGAATGGGAATATTATATATGAATGATATGCAGAATATGAAGAACTTCAGAGTAAAAGGCTAGTGTCTGCTCCTAGTATGTCAGCAGTTTCTTCTTCCTCAGTTTTGTGCTAGTATTTATTTCATTGGCCTCCCTGATTAACTTTATCCATTGTTTCTGCAGTGTCTTGCCACCACCAACCTTCTGATTATTGCCAAGGCTTAGTAGTTTCTGGAGTGATATTATACAGCTTGTCTGGGAAATCTCAATGCAGATGGAAGCTGGCTGCTATGTGTGTTACTGTTGGCAGTGACTACATATTTAGAGCAGTATTAGCAATTTTTTAAATAGGAAAAACCCAGATTTACTAAGCTCATCTCTGTTTGTGAGTGACATAGTCAGAGTTTACCCTAATTTACTTAGGTAGATAGTTCAAAGACAGTGGCCAGAGAAAGCTTGAGGACCTTCAAAGTACACACACTGATTGGGAGAAATTGGTGACCACTTAAAATAATGGAGTTTAAAATTAAGAATCACCAGAATACTTTGGAAAGTGCTTCTGGACACTATGAGAGTATATGCTGGGAGTCTGTGAAATGGTTCCTTCCTGGGAAAGAATCACTGGAAAATGTCACAGCAGTGTCTTAATCATCCCTCCTTATCACTGCCCACATTGCGCTACAACAGAGCTAAGAAGATGAGGGGAAAAAGAAGAAGTGAGGGAGGAGGTAAGGGAAGGCAGGAACAGCAGCTTTAATGCAAAGGTTCTAGAAGAATGTGTATGCTTACTGTAAGGTGCAATCTACATCCTTAAAGGGAAGCATGCTGTTATAAAACTTTTCTGAAATACTGTTCTAGGCACTTCCAAAATGAGGGAGGAGGGCGAATAAAAAATCCAAACTAAAAAGAGAGAAAAGAAGGGGAAACAAAAGAGGAAAATTTTGAGGACACAGAAATGGAAGGAGGTGAACCAATCATTCTCCACTGCACATTCTCCATCTGAGTCCATGAATATGCAAGTGAATATCTGAACAAACATTATCACTGACACAGATTCCTTCCACAGCATATTTGTGTTGCCATGCATATGAATAATTGCATTAGTAAGGCAGAAGGTCTGGCTCCCATATTTTACATGCATCTATATTTTATCTGTGGCTATGCTTTGCACTCTAATTATATGGTGTTGGAAGCATCCATTTGTCTTGTTTCTTTCCAGTGAACAACACTTTTTTTCTCCCAGCTGACCCAATGACTGAAAAAAATTGGAGCAAGAATAAAAAGTGACAGCTCAAGCTAAGTCTGGACAGGAAGGAGGTAAAAGGAAAGCATTTTAGTGAAGAGACGGAGGTCAGGTCATCTGCCATCTGCTAGACCTCGTTTAATTGTATATCTGCATAGCAGCAATCACTTTCCTCTGCCTCGTCTCCCTTCCCTTTCTCTTCCTGTAAGTTCCATGACTAAAATAGGTAGATTCAGAGATGAAATTACATGACACTCTCCCAGCTGGGGGGAACATGACGCAAGCACATGGTTCTAGCACTCTCTGTGACTTTTGCGTTTGGCACGAGTCATGGTGCCAGGGCTGCTCCCAGCCTTCAAGTATCCAGGGACCAATGTATTGTAATAGCATCCAGATCCTTCACCGCTGTCATCAGCCCTCTCTCAGCTGACATATTTAAGTGGAAAACTCCTGAGAATCTGGCAGAGCATGCACGTTCTGGGCTACTCAGTTTTGCAAGTCTCACCAATCCCACTCTGAGGTCAGGATAAACACTTGTCAATTTTTTAACTCAGAGCAAACCCATTTTTGCAGATATTAGATTAATTCACTACTGAGCAGAAGGTCAGCACTGTAGTACTTAAATGTCATTTATGCCTTATCTGAAGATTTTAATGGGACTTATTTGGTATATGATCACAGCCTGGCCTTGGCACAAGGGTTATTTTCACCCGAAATGAACTACTGAGGGGCTGACAACATCCTTTGGAAGACGACCAGCAAGAAGTCATTACTCTTGGGATAGCTGTGAAATCCAGGAGAGTTAGAGAAAGATTTCCTTCTTAGGCAGAAAGCAGTGTCATATAAAGGAACAAACACAAGTGCTGGGTTTATTGGCAAAGCTAAGATAGCAAGAGTAACTGAAAAGTGTTTGCTTACACTCAGTAAGAAACATCCTAATAGTTTTGAATAGTGTTAAGGTCTGCTCCTTGCTTTAAGTTTAAACTATTTTCACAAAACATTAAAATGAAGATGACAAAATTGTCCCATCCTATAGAGCACATCTATTTATAGAATAGATGTGTTCTGTACCAATAAGAATCATAGAATCATTTAGGTTGTAAAAGACCTTTAAGGTCGTCAAGTCCAACTGGTAACAGCACCACCAAGTCCATCACTAAACCATGTGCCTAAGTGCCCTTGCAAAAGTCTTCTAAATTCCTCCAGGGATGGTGATTCCACCACTTCCCTGGGCAGCTCGTTCCAATGCTTGACAACCCCAGCTCTTCGCCTTGTTGACCCTCATACAGTTGGCCTCAGCCATTGATCCAGCCTGTCCAGATCCCTCTGCAGAGCCTTCCTACCTCCAGCAGATCAACACTTCCACCATCATTAAGCCGCAGACAATCAAACCGCTCTCCAACATACAGGGCTACCCTACCACCTCTCCTTCTTGCGTATCCCCACATCCATTGTAGTATCCATTACAACACTCCAGCTGTGTGAATCAACCCACACTGTTGCCATGATGGCAACTTGTGTCATAGTTTTCCTGCTGCACCTTGGTTTTCAGCTCCTCCTTTTGGTTGCCTATGCCACATGCACTGGTGTAGATGCACTTCAGCTGAGCTATTGATCCTGCCACCTTTTTAAGGGGCGAAGCCTTAATTCCTACATGATCATTCCCAGGCACTTCCGTTGTTTCTAACACATCAGTAACTCTCGTGTCTCTGCTGCTAAGGATACTTTAAAAAGAAAATTTATTATCTGAGTATTTTTTAACTGTGTTCTCCAGTCCTGTGCATTTGATTGTCATCATCTAGAGCCAAAACAGCCTCTGGGTACCACTTTTTTAGCAATTCAGAAGATTTATGCGTCTCTTGCTGTGCTGAATGCCATTCTTTGAGTAAGCACAGAGCACTGAAACTTACTTTTAAGAAGTGAGGGAGGAGGAGGAAAGATTAAAGGGGCTCATGTGCTTCTTACATAAAATTTGAGGAGCTGATGAAAAGCAATTTGATTAAAATATGATTGAAAGGATGTTGTGTGGCATGCCTGAGGCTGATGTTTTTGAAAGACATAGGTGCATGGGGGAGAAGGGGAGAGATTGGTTGTCAATATTTCTGGGTTTTTTCCCAAGAGATTAATACCTAATCTTGCAAACTGCCCTGCAGGAAAGCCTTGTAAGACTAGTAGGGCACCACTACAGTGACAGAGTCCCTTTACAGCAGTTGGCTAAGAAAGCAGCACTGAATTTGCACCCTTGGTTGAGAATGTTTGTAGTCAATTAGAAACCTGGTTTCCCTTACATTAGGGCTGCTCTACATCACCCTGGGAATATAAAATGTATGTTAAGTGAGTGTAAGTGTAACTTAGAACCATTAAAAAGCAACTTTGCATTGTACAGCAGTTTAAGGCCTTGGGGTAAGTGAGAATCTGGATCTCCAATGTGTAAATTATGGTCAGTCTGAAAATTAATTGAAGATTTTTATATTTTGTAGTGCTACCAGTAAGCCAACCTGAGTAAGTTATTTACATCTAATTCAATATTGCAGTTATATTAATTAGAGCTCCTTAAACTGTATGATAATCTCCAGGTTTCAGTATTTTGCTTTGTAAATATTTGGGAATTTTACAAACATGCATTCAGAGATCAGGTTGTTCTGTCCTTTTTTATCCATTCTAAAGTTCCTCAGAAAAGACATAGCACAGGAGGTCAGTTTGGAAAACACCTTCTTGTCCATTGTCCCTTTTCATATTCATTATGCTTCTTTAAATAATGCATCACAAGACAATTTATATTCTGAGCATTTTGGCAACTAAATTAAAGTTTTCAATGTTTGTTCCTTGAGTATCAACTTATTGTGATTAATTATCTCAGCACCAGTTATGGTCTGTTACCACTGAGCCCTCAGCTGGCACTGATGGCACTTGAATAAATCATTTACTCCAGGATGCGTTCCATGCATGTTACCTTTAAAGTGGCAGGGATTTAATCTATACTGTTTTCAGGCCATAAAGGCAGCAAAACTAAATAATAAATAACGGCATCTCTATGAAAACAAACAAGGCTTACTCTTGCAAAAGTAATTACACACATTCCTCTTTGTTCTTGTGTCTCTGTCATCAGCATTACTCCTGAAAAAGGAGGCAGAAAAGCATCCTGGGTATTAAACATCCTGAGTATCATGTCTTACTTCAGGATCTGTTCAGCTGCTTCTGTCACTAGTAGTTTTCAATAACACACCAGAGGTAAATCAGCTATATATAGATGCTTATAATACAAAATGAATATATATCTTGTTATTTTGCCGTTCCCATTTCCTTAAAATATTGTTCCCTTCTCTCAACAGGCATTGGTCTGTCATGATGTTTGCTACTGCAAGAACATCTTTAAAATGCAGTGAGCTTTCCTTCTATTCCTTTCTTAATTTATATTTTCTGGAAGATTTTAATATTCACTGGGATAACATCCTAAAGCCCCTTGCAAAATCTGTATTCTGCAGACTCCCATTAAAAGCAATGTCTAATTAACAACCAAAGCCTGCAGGATGAACTCCCTGGGAGCAAATGACTAATTCTTGATAGCAGGACTGTGTTTGTAAGCTGTTGCCAACGTCTTGAGAACAGTTCGATGCTGGAAGCTGCTCCCAAGGGTCCTTTCTTTCAGTTTCACAACGTATTGGCATAGGCAGAGGCTCGGGGACGGGCACACCAGTAGGGGGAGATGAGGGGATGTCTTTCCACTTCTGGGAACCTTGGCACTGTTGCCTGCCTTCAGATACAGCTTTTTTCCCTTTTTTTTCCTACAGTAAGACATTTTCACTGCACAAACTTGCAGTGCTTAATTAAAGCAATAATTTTAAACACATTTAGGCACATCAGTGCAGTGTTCTACAGGATACACAAATTGAGTTAAACCTGCTGCTTGCACCAGTAAATTTATAGGGACAAGCTACTCCTGCAGATCAAGTTTTAAGTCAATGCATATTTAACCACACTGCTGGGCTTTGCCTGGGCTACTGGCCCTGCAGCTGGATGCAATAGGGCAACTGGGACTGTGGCCCAGCTGTGCAGGAGCTAAAGCTTGGCTAATTTCCTCTAATAGCAGATGTGTCAGGCAACTCCACCAGTTGCTCTTGGCAGTCTGCAGTGCCATTTGGCTGTAGTTTTGCTTCTGACTCTTTTGCCTTTCATTCTTGTTTGCTTAGTCTTGATTCCTGGTTCCTGCTTCCTTTGTGTTATGCTCCTATACCTCACCTTGTCCCAGTCCTGACGTGACTTACAATAGGGACTCTTCGGTTTTCAAACTCCTGGCTTTGTGACTTTCTGACTATGCTTTTCAGTTTGAGATGACTCTTTCCATCTCTGGTGTTTTGATTTATTCTTATGCTGGCTTCACTCTACTTGTATCTAAACTGAATTCTTATCTGGTCTTCACCTTTGGGTTTACTGGAGTATTCTGATGAAAGTACATGCCTCTTTGGAAATCTGAAACTGCAGTGCAGGAAACTTGTGTTAGGCTGCCTCTCAGCTGTATTGGAATGGAGACAGATATGGAAGTCCTTTGCATGATTTCTCTTGAGTGTGCATGCTGTGAGGGATTACAGGCATGACTTGTGGATCAGTTTTGCACCAGAGGCTTAATCTGAATGCAAATATTAATTTGCAGCCTTAGATGACCACAGTTATGCTTCTTTTATATTGAAACCTGTTGTAAACAGGCCAGTTTTGGCATGGGGTAAACCATTCCCAGGGCTCAAGGTTATTTTCTCTCACTCGTGTTCTTCTCTTTTATTATTTGTTGACTTTTCAAATGTCAGTCAAGCTCCGTATAACTGTTCATGGCACCAGTTGTTACTGTTTTCCATGTTGATTCAGCATCTTGGAATTTGTAGCTAACCTTTCCTTCTTCTGTATTCCAAATGCCATTGCTTGCATTTTATTGCAACCAATTCATTTTGGTATCATCCATTCCATGACTGTAGAATTATCTATTCAGCTTTGCTTTCTAAACCAGGCGCAGTATCGTTAACAGTGTGCATAAATTCTTCTAAAAGCTTCGGGACCAAATCCAGGACTTGCATAATTAGCCAAGCCAAAAGCCCAGCAGATGTATGCTGGGAAAAATATGCAAAGCTCCAGAGAGGCTGATGATCAACAGGTTAAGTGCCCACAGTGGATCCATGAAGACCATGTGTGAGGAAAGGAGAGGGTACATTTAGTGATGGATTACATGTCTATGTTTTGCCATCTGAACTTTCCATCTCTTTGCAAACATAACCAGAAAGCACATCAATGATACAAAGAATTGTTACTTGCTACAGGCCCTTTATCTATCTTCCTCTTGTGTACTGAGGGAGAATAAGAGTGGGAAAACTTTTGTCAAAAAATCCTCAGACAGTGCCCCTTGATGTTGATGTAAATGGCTATGTGGTCCTTTGTGTAGGCTCTCTACACTGGGGTGAATTTCCTCTCTTGGATATGATGGAACCAAATGACATGTGGAGCGCTGATAAATTATATCGCCTATCCAAGGCTAGTATACGACACTTGGTATCGAATTTATTTTAGTCAAATGTAGATGAATCTAGTTATTTTGAAAGTTTTAGGTGCTTGTTGTCACTGTTGTGACTGTGAGCTGTAACAGAATATTGATTTCACTTTGGAGCATCTCCACTAGATACACTATCAACATAGACTAATATGTAGTGGTTTTAATCTTGTGGACAATGGTGCTATAGAGGCGATGGCCTAGGCAATAGACCTAGATACACAGATGTTGAGAATCCCCAGTAATTTTTATATTGAAGGGAAGTAAACCAAAGCAATTACAGGTCTCTCTTAAAAGAAAAATCAGGAAAATCATCAGTTAAGGCAGCAGCAATATCCAGACTAACCTTGTTGCACATACTTTCCATCCAGCCATCATAGTACTTAAGGGCCATTCCTAATTCCCCCTTATTTCCAAGATACTGTCAAACTTGTATTTATTACATGTGAAGCCAGAACTTCCAGAGGCTAACACTAATGCAGGAAGGACAGACTCCCTGTAGCCAGAACAGTCTTTCTCTAATAATAATGATTAAAATTTTGAACACTATCTCTTGCAATCAATACTTTAAAACAGTATCTTAATTGGTTGAGTCAGTGGGCAAAAGTATGGTTACATTTCTATAAAATAATCCTCACCTTGCTGCTGAAATAGTCAAGACAACTTGATTGCTAATTTTTCATGGCATCTATGACACAGTTTGAAATCCCTCAGTCTGTGTGTCTTTATGAAAGTCTGGCTTAAAATTACTGGCTTCTCATTGTATGGGCATTTATTCCTCCTTCCACTTCAGCTGGATGCTGCTACTTTCCAGAGCTGCTGTGTGCTTAAAAGAATTGTCATGTCTCAGCTAAAATGGAAAAGAATTGTTCATCTGAGGCAAAGAGGTGGGTACTAACTTATTCCAGACTTGAAAAAAATCTCTCCCCCAGCTCTCACAGAGCTTGTCTTCAAAATCAGTAATCAGAAGTGACTGCTCTTTGCAAGATCAGAGCTTCCAATGTATCGTGCTGGGCTTCTATTCTACTAGGGGATGAAATGACTAACAATGCTCCTAGGGATTAGTGATGCAAGAGGTCAAGTGTGTTAGAATTTTCCCAGAATCCACTGTGTTCTTTTCATTCAAAGATGGGATCTTCATATTCTCCTCCTACTGTTAAATGAGTAAAAGGAATCTAATAGGACTCAGATCCCATGAAAAAGAAATCCTTCTGTGACCAAGGAGCGTGAGAAAAACCTGAAGGACCACCTGTGGATGGATTTAGAGGATAGATTTAAGTCATAAGGAATGCTTATACAACCTTTACTACTAACACAAATCTGAAACACAGAATATCTCTAGTTTGTTACCATTATCAGAGAACAAAGACAGTATTTGGTAATTTCTCTCTCTCTTCTTTTCCCTCCCTCATAGCAAGGATAAGGATTTTGCTCCTGAAACAAGCCATGGGGTTAAGATTGCACCGCACCATGACAGAGTAGTCGTGAGGTCTTATGCCTGTGATCTGAATCTTGGCTGTATCCTACCTTGCAGAAGTGGCATGATATGTGATATTTGGCTGTGGTACCGACCTTTGTCTTATGAAAGCTCATCTGAATGCTCCTAAAGAAGAAATGACCTGAAATGGGGATTCTACCTTGGAAAGGAAGACTAAACACATTCGACATATGAATAATCAAGACCCTCCACAAGATAAAATGAAAGAGCTTTATGTAGCCTGGATGGCATAGTGTTAAAAAAAAAAGAACTCCTATATAGCTTTCAGAATTAATACAGTTGTGCTGGAGATGTGACACTGGATGTCTTTATATAAGCAGCAGCAACAATGATACTTGTTAAAAAATCAGAGCTGAAGTCTTGTCCTGTGATTAATGGGGGAGCAAAGGTAAACTGGAGAGACCCAGCGTCTCTGTTATTCCAGCCTATGAAGACAAATCCAGATGACTCATGCAAACAGCCTGCAGTCACAGAAGAACGGATCCAAACTGGTCCTCCACACCTCATGAAGCTGGGGCCCACAGCGTGTAGGCAATACTGGCCATGCTGCATTCCTCGCATGCTGCCTCTCGTTCCGTGTCCAAGCACCAAGTGCCGCTGGGCAGTGTTTCCCGGCAGTGGGGATGAAGATGCAGGGTTTTTTTCTGTCCAGATTCTTCTGTGCACTTGGCGCTTCATGAAGTATGCCTACCATATGGGGAGATTTCTGCTTACTTGTCATGGGCTTCAGGATTTTGCTGAGCGTATATCAGACACCTTTGGTTGAGCCCTAGCTCTGTCTCATATTCTTGTATTACCATTGCAATAGGAATCTCAGATGGCAACTTTATTACCCAGCTAGTCTGTGCTCCTGGGACAAGAGGATGGTCACAGCACACGGAGCTCACCACAGTTGCTGGAACAAGCTGAGAACTCATGCTGTTCTATTAAATGTCAGTCACATACAATGCCTTGCCATGCTCAGAGAAAATACCACAAGGACAGCCAACAAAACGTCCCCTAAAAATGTCAGGCAAATCAAAGCAGAGAGTATGTGTCACAACTGCCATCTTATATTCTTTGTGGCTTTCTAAAGCAACAGTATCTGCTAAGCAAGCAACTTGTACATCATCCCAGAGGGAAACGGGAAGCCAGGTCAGGTGTCTGTTGATTCTTGGCTCATCTACACAGAAGTTATTCAACAACAATTCTGTAAACATCCCTCTTCCAGAATAGGTGTGCCATATTTTCCTCTTTAATTAAAACTCAGAGTGTTAGACTAAACCGGAACAGCTCGGCCTTGTTCTGGAAATTAGTCATGAAATTAGTCAGGAATAGCTCCTCCTGAACAACACGTATAAACAAGCCCTAAACAATATTTATGTTGTCTGGAATGGTGGAGGACACCTTCACAGATGTAAATTACTTTCCAATCCTCTAAGAAACATGAAGTAAGAGTTGTTGTATTCCAGCTGGGGGCGGCGAACACTTCTCACCCATGTTTGACCATTCCTTTTGTCCTCGCAGGCCCATTTGAGGGGACGGTGGTGGCCCAGCATTGAGGCCGAGCGCTGCAGGCTGCGCCAGCCCATTCGCCAAGTTGGCGTGCGCCAGGTGCGCTGGGCAAGACACACAGCCAGGGGTGATGGATGTATTTTTCCTTTATCCGAGGGGATGGATCAGCAACCTCTCGGCTGAAGGATGCTATTTAAGAACATTCCGCGTTCGCGCGGGCCAGCCCCGGCTGCGCGCGTGCCGGCACCTGCGTGCCACCTCTCCGGGGACGCTCCAGCTCGGGGCGGGCACCCCGCGGGGCAGGCGCTTGGAGCGGCCGGCGCTCCGCACCCGTCCGCACCAGCGCGGGGTGGCCGGGCACGCGGGCGCTGCCGCCGGGCGCGGTTCCC